>JANBXA010000395.1:13965000-14372500 GCA_030556225.1 Cricetiscus sungorus | reverse complement strand
CCTTTATTAAATACATGTGTGTTTGTATATGTATGTATATGTATATATTTCCTTTATTAAATACGTGTGTATGTATATGTATGTATGTACATGCATATTTCCTTTATTAAATACAGATTTTTAAATACAATATAATCTGAATACAGTTTCCTCTCCCTCTACTCTTCCCAGTTCCTTCCCACCTCCTCTCCCATCCAGATCCACTCTCTTTTTGCCTCTCATTAGAAAAGAATAGGCTTCTAGGAGAGAGCAACAAAACTTCATAAGATACAACAAAACCCATCATATTGACGTTGGACAAGACAAGCCAACAGAAAAATAAAAGAGCCCCACGAGAAGGCACAGAACCAGAGACCCAATGTTTCATGCGTTAGTGCCAAAAGTGCTAAACTGAATGCTCTAGCCCACACTCAGAGGGCCTGGTGCAGACCCGTGCTGGCCTGTGCGCGTCGCCTGTCTCCCTGGGTTCATATGAGCTTTGCTCCGTTGTCTAGAGGCCCTTGTTCTCCTGGTGTCCTGCATCCCCTCAGCCTCCCCTGCTCCTCTTGTCTCCTCTACTCTGGGGCTCCCTGAACTATGAGGGTGGGGATTTCAATGTCAAACACATCACCTCACACTCAAACTAACTAGCACCGTGTACAGTGATGGTGAGGATGAAGGCAAAGACTTATGTAGTGACGCCCGTGTAGGCAGCGCTATTCCAAACGCCACGCACATCTTACGTACGGAAATGTCCGTCCCATTACAAGTAAGGAAGCAGACGGTGAGAGGTAACGTGACTCCCCCACAGGCCACACCAGCGAAGAACGGCAGGGCTGGGATTTCCACCCATGTATTACTTGGGTCAGTGACTCCCCACGGGCCACAGCAGCGAAGAACGGCAGGGCTGGGATTTCCACCCATGTATTACTTGGGTCAGTGACTCCCCCACAGGCCACACCAGCGAAGAACGGCAGGGCTGGGATTTCCACCCATGTATTACTTGGGTCAGTGACTCCCCCACAGGCCACACCAGCGAAGAACGGCAGGGCTGGGATTTCCACCCATGTATTACTTGCGTCAGTGACTCCCCACGGGCCACACCAGCGAAGAACGGCAGGGCTGGGATTTCCACCCATGTATTACTTGGGTCCAGATTGGCCGTTCTTAACCACACAGGTGTAGAGACAGAAATGACACTGAGCTGGCTGGAGCCCAAAAGAAACTGAGCTCTTTCACAAAACATGGCTCACTGAAAGTGTAACTTCATATCTTTTTATTCTTGTTAGGCTCCTTGCCATAGATCACAATCAGTGCCTCTTGAGTAATAACGTCCCATCGAGCGGCAGCAACCCTGAAGAGTGTGAGCTGTTAGGCCATGGATGTCTAGACTCAACTCCCACCCGCTCTAACCTGCGTGGCACTACAAGGGCCAGTTTTCCAGGGAGCACGCCGATGCCACGCCGTTGCTGTGAGATGGCTCCTCTCTCTCCAGGCTACACTATGGGGTTCGGCGTGAGTCTTCTCCTGGCCAGTCTCTACCGGGTGCTTGACTTGGCTTGAGGGAACGACCGTTTCTCACCACTAGGTGAGGGGATGGGCACAGGACTCTACTTGGGCCTGCGTCACTTCTAGCTGTTTGCTAACAGAAATAGGGAGGCAAGAGGCTTTTCCTGGGCACCCTCAAAGCTGTGAGGATTTCAGCGTGGAGCTAGCAGTGGCCTCAGTACCAGTCTGTTCCAAAGAACAAAACTAGCGTGCAGAGGCCCAAGGTCATCCCTGGTTCTGTAGTTCTGTGTGTAATCTAACAGATAAAGCTTGTCTGAAGAGCAGAGTGCAGAGCTACTCCACTAGTTAGACACACACACGCACACGCACACGCACACGCACATGCATGCACACACACACACTCTACCACGAGGTAGCCACACACCTAAGCCACTAGTTAGTCATAGAGCACAGGCAGTGGTGACCACACCTTTAATCCCAGCATTCTGGACACAGAGGCAGATGGATCTCTGTGAGTTCAAGGCCACCCTGGGCTACATGAGAGTGAATCAGTCTAAAAGAGGAACAGAGCTGACACCTTTGAGCCCAGCACTTGGGATGGCACACTTTTAATAGCAGCACTGGAGGAGGATACGGCAGGGGCTCAGTGCAGTCTGGGGCGGTCTGAGGTTGGTGGAGAGCATTGCGGTCTGCAGTCACTCTGAGGACAGGATAGCCCCTCGCACCCCCTTCTTGGTCTGAGCCTTGGTGGAGGTAAGAACTCTCTAGTGGCTGGTTGCTTTGCTTCTCTGATCTGTCTCTGGGTTTTTATTATCTGTGCTATCATGGTCATGGTTGTGCCCTGCTCAGTTCTTAAACACACCAGGTAATTAACCCTGTAGGGGAAGAAACCGAGTGCAGCTGGGTTTCTGAGGCGGCATTAAATGAGTCTTAGCTTCAACTCCAGGAATTTACTTTCCTCGTCTCCCAAACAGAAAGCACAGCACGCCTCCCTTCCCAGGCTGCACATCCAATCCTGACTCATACTGCTTGCCCCGGAACCTCGGGAAAGCCTCTGTGAGCCTGTCAGGCTTTCATCTCTTCCAGCATTTCATTTCAGTGCAATGCTCACAACACTGCCAGCAGCAGCATAGAGCGGCCCCGCCCGGAGCCTAGGCGGTTGCTTCCCAGCAGGTAACCCAGATCCGGTCTCTAATCACAGGAGTTTGCAAGTTTACAAGCCATAGCCTTCAGTGGGTGGAGCTGTGCCCCCAGGACACCTCCCCTCTCTTCCTGGGAAGCTGTGAGCTTTCTCTCAGTTACAGACGCTTTGTTTGTGCGCTCTCACCTGCAGCTTTGAACTTGCTCACAGGCCTTTGCTCACCAGGGTGCACACTTGCCCCATCCTGTGGCTCTCTTACTGCAGATCTGACTGACAGGGACAGGCAGCAGTGGCCATCACACCCTGAATGCTACAGAGTCTTGGCCTTTCTCTCACAAACAAATTAGCCATTACTTTGGAGTCCAGTTTCACCCAAGATCTCAGGGCATGGGTGGAATGCTGCCAGATTTGCCAGGGATCAAATGGTCTGTAACCCAGTCCTCAAGAGAGTCCAGTTCTGCTCTGAACACACACACACACACACACACACACACACACACACACACACACACACACACAGACACACACACTCACACACACACACATGCACACACACACACACTCACACTCACACACACACACACACACACACACACACACACACACACACACAAGGTCAGAATTATTACAGCAACCACGCACCTCTGGCCACCAGTTTTCTATGATGCTTTTCTTCAATGCTTTGACAAAAGCAAGCTAGGGAAGGGGAGGGAGGTCTCCTTTGGACTCTCAGTTAAAGCTCTCAGTCCACGGTGGCAGAGAAGCCGCGATGGCTGGAGCAGGGAACAGCTGTTCACACTACATCCGAACTGAAGATGCCGCTGAGACACAGGGATGCTGATGCTCCCTCCTTTTTCATCAGGGGCCCACAGTGCAGTGATGCCTGCAGTTAGACTGGGTTTCTCGGCCTGGAAACTTTCATAGCTATCCCCAGAGGCGACTCTGCCCCTTCCGAGCTCACAATAGCTACCACCACACAGCACACTGCCTCCCCCATTACTAAGAAAGCTGCAGAAAGGAACATGCTCTACTGGTGTGGTCTCTCAGCCAGGACCTTGGTCTCAGCCTTCTCACTCTTCTACTCTCTTTTGTTCCTCGTTCTTCTCAAACAACCACCAGGCTCTCTCTGCCTTTAACAAATCTCCTCAAGCCATACTCTTTCCTCCTCTCCCTCCCCCACGTCTCTGCTTCAAGACAGCCTTTTCTGTAAGGCAGCCCCTGAACGCCATTTACAACTGCACATTCAGAGTATCTATCTATCTATCTATCTATCTATCTATCTATCTATCTATCTACCTACCTATCTATTTATCTATTTATCTATCTATGTATCTATCTATCTATCCATCATCTACCTATTATCTATAATAGTTTTAAATTGCCTGACTCTGGAGTGTAAGCTCCGTGAGAACAAGGCATTTCAACTACTTTGTCTGTAAGTGACCCCAGCCCACAGCAGCCACAGAGTGGACATTACAGCGAATGACCGAGCATGAGCCCAGTCCCTTTTCTGGGGACTGGGGGATGAGACTCCGTGTGGAGCAGAGCAGACTGCCTGAGGAAGCACCGTCACTTACTTGGCACAGCGTACCCAGTGTGTGTGTCGGTACAGAGAGTACAGGAAGCGCTGGCGGTACATGTTCCATATTTTAATCGATTTGTCTTCAGAAGCCGTAACCAGAAGCTGGCCATCAGCTGAGAAGTCCACACTTCGAACCGGAGCTGTGTGTGCTTTGAATTCAGAGGACTTCCCTCTCCTGCAAATAAATTTCGACAGTGACACATTAATTTATTCGCCACACCGAGCTGGAAACTACCAAGTAGCTCAATGCTTATAAAACCTTACAAACGTGTGGGAAGGCCGTGTGCTGTGTTCACTGTTAGCCCTGTCCCACACAGGCTTGGTTTGTGGAAGCCACGGTTCATACCTAACAGGAAGGAGGCTGGTCCACCCTGTCCCTGAAATGCGTTGCTGCTTCTGTCTTAATGGGAAGTGGGAAACAGAGTTGACTGAAGCAGTCTCTACACTGCCCTCTGTGTTACTTTAGAAACAGCAGTCTGTAGTCAAAGAAATGTCAGCCTTGAAGAGCTAAGGTTGATTAAGGATGGCAGCCCCAGGGCAAGGTTTTAAAACCACACCACACAGAGCTCTGTGAGGTAACAGTCCCACCGGGAGAGGAAGGGATCTTCTGTGCTCTTGATAATCCTTCCCCTACTGTACCAACCTGTACCAATTACCAAGGTTCCCGTGTGTACCTACTGCCTTGCTGACCTCATGGCCTCAGTCTTACACTCATAAACGACAGAAGGGCTTTGAAGTTTCACAGACATGTCTACTATTAACTGGGGAAGAGAAAAAACACAGCAATGGACACTACAACGTGAAGTGTTAGAGGCGAGAAAAAACTTAAAAATCGATGGGAGAAGCCCTCACACACGTGAGTGCGCACTATCCTCTTCCCAAGCAGCTCTCCTATTAGTACGTGCTAAGTTAAAGAAATCTCTTTAAAAACACACAAACGAAAACCCCTCACCTCGTTTAAAAGAAGAAGAAAACCTAGCAGGCTAAGTGGTGCTGAGTGCCAAGGTGAATGCTGGGAGGTCCTCTGTCAGTGTTAAGTTCGCAAGGCACGGTTACTCTGCACTATAACCGAGACTTAGTTTTTTGCATTCAGAAAATCATTTCCTGCAGTACATGGGGAGATTGCCACAATGCTTGCAAATGACAAGGCACCAGAACTCAGCCAGAGACATCTGTCTGAGCTTCTCAAATCTTTGATGCTCACAGGACATCTACACACCTGTAGCTCACCCTGTATTTGCTACGTTGGGATTGGAGGAAGCCTACGTCTCTAGCACCGGATTGCAGAGAAGTCATATGCACCATCTCTGTGTACTACATGCATTAATGCTGTGGTCACCACCTTCCCCCACACCCTCTGAAGAGCTCTGCTCTTTCCACCCCGGTTCTGCTTGCCTTCGGGGACTTTTACCCTCAGTACCCTTCACCTAGATTAGTGCAGAAGCCTCTTAATCGGCCTCACTGCTCTAATCCTGCACTCCACCCCACCCCCAGCCACCTACATACTGTGCTTATCGCTTGTTGAAAAGGTAATACAAGCACACAAATCCCAGTGTAAACGTATTCCTGGCTCCCTCAACGTAAAATACAACGCCCTAAGCTCCCGAGCAGGATATCCTGCCACGGAGATGAACTTTGTACCCAGAGTGGTCAGAGAGCTACAGACACACCTGTGCCTCTGCACCTGAACTCCTAGAAAGACCATTGCCCATCTGTAGACCCCTGACCCAACTACCCTGGGCCTGATCCTCTACAAGGGGAGCTTGAATTACTGCAGTATATCCTAACTTTGAAAACTAAACTCATTTCTCTCCTACTAACGTAAGTGTTCTGAGGACAGGGATGACCTTACACATCTGTGAGGCCACCATATTTCACACATGTCAGGTACAGAGTTCACTAACCACCTACTGAGGACAGGGATGACCTTACACATCTCTGTGAGGCCACCATATTTCACACATGTCAGGCACACAGAAAGACTGCAATCTAATGAATTTCACTGGGAAGAATCAATACTTTAAAGCTTTGTCGATTCAGGCTGGATTCAGGCTGGCTCGCCCAGCCAGAGGCCCGTGGAGGCAAATGTGGCTTTGTCCTTAATTTCTATCACCAGGCAGAGGATAATGCACGTGGAATAATTTATATTCATCGTAAATATCCGGGACAGAATATTCAAGGACTAACCCAGTCAGTTCCCAAGGGGACTCTTGTGAAATGAAATCGGGGACAACAAAGACTCCCTATCCGCAGTGACCAGGAAGCCACAGCCAGCCAGCCAGCGAATGTCATTAACCCCTGGACTTCCACCCACACCCACCCACCAGCCCGTGTTAGTTACTGCACACCTATCTTTCTGGGGCCTCGCCTGAGCTAGGCTGTCCCACCCTGGGCCCTGCTGTACAAGAATCTCAGCAGGTACCAAAGCAGCAGAGCCTGCTGTTTGCTGGGCTGGAGCCTCTGCTCCCTTCTTTCCAATCCGGTCTGATTTTGTGACTTACTCTGTCCAGCCCAAGGGACACTGCGCACTTGAGGGCCTTGTCCTCACAATGTCCAGCAGCTTTTGCTTCTGCGATGCTGGAGCTCACCTGTCACTCTGCAGGGAAGTCTAGGCTATTCTGCTGGATGAGAAGGCTCAAGGAAGACCAAGGCCGGGGCTTGTGACCGAGGCACACACACTTCCGGCTCAGCCACCAGCTCATGAGGGGGCTGTGTGGCAACCTCAGCCAACACCCAACGGGGAGAAAAACATCCCAACCACCCACAACATGAAGAGATGGGGTAGTTTTCACATTGAGCTACTCAGTAAGGGGGCTTTTAAGCAGTGATGAGAAACTAACCACTGATAGATGAATTCCACGATTCATCATTGCCCTGGCCCCACTGTGACGTTATTTAGGAAGAGAAACCAATGCACAGAAATACAATCACTGTGTAAATATCTATACCAAGTTAATGATTCAGTGCGATTTTGGTGCACCCACCCCCGGAACACTTTGCTTCTCCAATCAGTATTAGAAAACAGGCTGCAGCTCTTTAAACAATGAACTAGTCCTTTCCACAGCGAAGGCTTCTCGAGTGTATGCTTCCTCCTGAGCCCCAAACTCACCTCTTCCATCTGCAAGTCCCCCTCTCCCCCAGTCCACGCACATTTTCATGTCAACCCTCCTTAAGAGTTTTTACTTCTGTCTGCACAATGCTTGGACTTTTCCAAACAGAGTTTCCCTTGGGTGGTGGCAGAATAAAGTACCTAGTGGCAGGCCATCACTCACACGCTTTTATCCTCTCTGAGTGCCTGAGCCCATTTAGTTACAGGCTGCAAATCAATCCTGCATCATAGAGTCAAGGGAAATGCTGACGCTTCTATCTTCTGCTACAGGACAGAGGAAAATTACAGCACATACAGGAGCCATTCAAAAGCAGAGAAAGTAGATACAAGGGTATGTGGATGGGTATGGTGGTGAAATTGTGCTATTCATTCATTATGGATATCTGAAATTTTATGTACTTAAAATTTAAAACTCAAGCCAGGCGGTGGTGGCGCACGCCTTTAGTCCCAGCACTCGGGAGGCAGAGGCAGGAGGATCTCTGTGAGTCCGAGGCCAGCCTGGTCTGCAAGAGCTAGTTCCAGGACAGGCTCCAAAGCCACAGAGAAACCCTGTCTCAAAAAACAACCAAAAAAAATTAAGACTCATAAAGATATCCTGCTCTAAAGCTTTTTACAATAGCTCAACAGTGTCTCACAGAAGATCTGTTATCAGAGAATGAGACTTCAGCAAATGCAATGATACATACAGTGTATCCTTAGCTGTCCTGATACTCTCTCTCTGTACACCAGGCTGGCCTCGAACTCAGAGATCTGCTTGACTCTGCCACCCAAGTGCTGGGAATAAAAGTGTGTGCCACTACCACCAGGCAATGACTTATATTTTTGTCCAAAATGTTTTTAAATGAGAAAATCCCAGAGCTCCAAGGTGAATGATAACAACAAAGGACAGGCCGGTCTAAGCAGGTGTCAACAGGTTTCCCAGCACCCCAAAAACCACGAATGGGCACAAGGATGCTAACAAACTTCTGAACTATGCCCCTGCTTCTTTTGGACTTACACAGAGATTGCCAGCCATCTCCCAAAGGTTCAGACATATTGTACATATATATCTCCAGGTTAGAAATGGTTTTTCAAAAGAAGTACACAATTTTGAGTTGGATGACATAGTTTGAGTTTAAAACCAGGGCAGTAGTTCTGTGACCCCGATGAGTACAGGTCACTAAGGTGTCCCCAAGAAGTACATTAGGAGCAGCCAGGCTTCAGTGGCCTCTCACAGTACCAAACCATGGCTTGTGGAGGGTTCGCTCCGCTCACCTGTCAGGAACCCAGAGCCTAACAGTTCTGTCCCGCGAAGCAGAGGCTAGTAAGTTTCCTTGTGGAGAAAACTGCACGCAGGTCACGACGTCCTTGTGGCCCACATATCTGTAAGCTCTAGTGTGTGGCTTCAAACTCCACAGCATGAGAAAGGTATCCCAAGAAGCAGTGGCTGTCAAGACAGGGAAGAACAAACACGGCAGGATTCAGACTGGAACGCACGTGGCTCCGCAATGACAACCTGTAACAGAGACGTCCGGGGCTGCAGGGCTGACCAGGTAATGGCAAAAGTAGTTTATTGTTTAAAACTATTTTTATTTGATTTGATTATGAATCGTCAACCTTGGTAGAGCCCTGCTTCCCGGCCCCAGGATCCATGGAGAGCGTAGGAGCTGCTTGCTATAAGAAGGAAGCAGCTGAAGAAGAATGCATTAGGCTGAGTCACCCCATCTGCCCGGGTGACTGGAAGTTACTTAACCTCAGTTAGGCGGTAATTAATCTTTTCACAGGGACAGGTGAGCTGCTTCAAACAACTATGTGGAAGTGAGTTCATCCAGAAGTCATAAAACCATAAATAGCACTAATACTCTCCTTGCCTAATCCTACCTGTTGTTAATATTTGTCAGTGCGTCCTTTGTCTTTCTCTTCGTGCATGAACACATGTGCGTGCGGAAACGATCTTTTCCTGGACTGTGTGCAATGCGTTCTATAAGTCATGTCATCTTCATTGCTAAACGTTCCCATGCGCTTTCCCTAGGAATGCCATTATTCTTGCACATATCCATAGGGCAGGTAAGCCCGAGAATTAACCACCCACCAAAGGCATCCTAACTTGTCAACTGATCCAGAAATACTTTTAAAAAATGTATTTATTTATTTATTATGTATACAGTGTTCTGTCCGCATATTTGCCTGCATGCCAGATTAGAGCACTGAATCTCAATACAGATGGTTGTGAGCCACCATGTGGTTGCTGGGAATTGAACTCAGAATCTCAGGAAGAACAGCCAGTAAGTACTGTTAACCTCTGAGCCATCTCTCCAGCAGCAATGCTTTTAAAGACCGGGTGGGATGGCCTTCCAAATCTGTTTCTCATCTGTAATTTTAGGACATTTGATGATTAATAAAAAGGCCTGCATGTCAGACATTAGCTTAAAAATCTTTAAGTGAAGGAACCATGAATATGCTCAATGGTGGAGATAAATTCCCTGACAGAGAATGGACAGACAGTAAGTAACCCTTAGGAGAGGTGGATTTCACTCATGCCTACAGAACAAGTTCCACTACACACATCCCAGAACAGCCCCAACAACAGGAATCGGGTCACTGGGAATCAGTCACACAGGATGCTTAAGGGAAAACGGCAGCTTTGTAAACTGTAAGTACAGTGGACATCAGTGACAGGCAGAGATGGGGCCCAGCTATAGGAACCATAGAAGTTTCCTAAGATCTTCAGCCTACGAGCTATCTCCACACTTCTTGTCCAGTCCAGTGAGTTTCTAGGCTTCAAGCCATAATTTTATGGGGAAAAAAGAGTACAAAACGGCTGATGCTGTGCTACAACAGATCATCCAAACTGTAAACATCTGTATTGGGGTCTGTTTACCGGGAATTCGTGCTGACAAACAGAGAAACAACTGGTAACACGGGTGCATTGTACTTAGGATCTGATTTTCGTTCTGTGTACATGCTGCAAACAGGATACGCAACGACAACTAAGACATAACCTGTTCCCCTCTAAGAAAGACCACACAGGGAGACATCTCACCTAGTGAGACATCCTTAGCACCATCATACATGTAGGGAGCATGTTAACATAACATTTACTCTTGCTAGACACCGTGATGAGAGGGTCTGTCCTGGGGAAGGCGGATGAAGTCATCTAGCTAAGCTAAGCTGGCAGAAAGAGCACTCTGAGCAGGGGGATCGCCCCTTCGTCTCAACCGAAAGGCCTAGAAGCAATTGTTGCTGTTTTTTATTTTATCTTTAGACAGGGCTTCACTTTATAGGTCAGGCTGGCCTCAAACACGCAATCTTCCTGCCTCAGCTTCCACACAGTTGAGAATATGGGCATGAGCACTGTGCCTGGCAGGAGGAAACCCCTGTGTAAAGCCATAGACTGGTGCTGGGCTGGCAAAACGGTGGGTGAGTGGTGGCACAGGGCACAGACTTAGGTCAAGGAAGCACAGTTTACTCCAAGTGCAGTAGGAAGCCACTGGGTTCTGAAAAGAGGGACGCTTGCTCTGGGTGGGAAATCCGTCACTGACACTGGAGAAGAGATCTTTTGTGTGTTTGTTTGTTTTCAAATGAGTAAATTCTGTATGTTATTATGGGTTCAAATGTCATTAAAATGGTAAGACAATAAACTCTTAGACAACATAGAATAGCTTTATGCCCTTGAGGTAAGCCGGATTTACTTAAACAAGATACATAAACTACTAATCATAAAGAAGGAGAAAGACATTTTGTGCTATGGTAAAACAAAGATACTTCCCTGGGGGGGGGGGTGTCACTGTAAGAAGGGTGTGGCTGCATATGCCTTAACCCCAGTGCCTGGAGGAAGGAGCATGAAGGTCTCTGTGAACTCAAGGCCAGCCTGGCCTACACAGTGTTTCAGGCCAGTCAGGTGAGACCCATGTCTCAAAAAAAAAAAAAAAAAAAAAAAAAAAATGCAAAGGAAAAAAAAAAAAGAACACCACGGTATGAGTTAGAGGCCACCCTGGGCTACAGTAAATTCCAGGTCAGACTGAGCTACCTTGGGGATATCCTATCTCAACTCTCTCTCTGTCTCTCTGTCTCTCTGTCTCTCTGTCTCTCTCTCTCTCTCTCTCTCTCTCTCTCTCTCTCTACACACACACACACACACACACACACACACACACACACACACACACACACACACTGCTAACCAAGGGGAAAAGCAAGCTACATATTGGGAGAAGATTATACGTCTGTATCTATGTATGTATGAATGAATTCCCCAATAGCTAACCAAGTGTGCTTAGAATCTACAAATACCATATGAAGTAGTAGAAAATGCATATGTCCTAGCAAGAACAGGCAGAGGGTTACCAGATGGCTCTTTTTTATACACCACAAGCCAGTAGACATTTGGAACCTAGTGTCATCACACCCTCATCCAAATGTTAGAAACTCATTGCCCATCAACCCCAAGTAGATAGAGTCATTACGTAGCCCTCCTCCTGTATGGCAGAAGCAAATTAGTTCTGCACTTATGAAAACATTACATCGGGGTGTAGAGTTTGCTTAAAGAAGACATTAACGTTCCCCATCATAAAGAGAAGGACCTGAGCGACACAGTGAGGCTCTTCGGCCGGGCCCACGTGGCCCAGGCGTGGTCACCAGTCTGTGGTATTATTAGGAGGGGATGGCCTTTAAGAGGTAGGTCCTAGTGAGAGGCGTGAGGTCGTGGGGGAAGACCTTGTAACGGTGTAAGGACACCAGCCCTTTCTGTCTGTCCCCGGTCACCAAGAGGGGAGCAGCTTTCTCCATCATGTGTTCCTGCTGTGCCAACATACTGCCTTACCATGGGCGCAAAGGTGACACAGGCAACTCGGCCACCAGCTGAAACCTCCAACTAGAAACAGAAAGCAAGCATCCTTGTATGGATACCCTCGAGTGTCTGTCACAGAAATTCAAAGCTGACTAAGGCCTTGCTGGTGGCGAAGCAGCTCTAGCTCTGGGGTTGGTTTAACAAGCGTATCACACAGGAAGCAGGGAGAGGAAGCGAAGAAAGAAGTCGGCTCCAGGGTTACAAAAGGGCACTTTGAAGGGAAAGATACCCGGCCTGAGGCTGTGGAAACCGAGGGTTTGTTAATGGGTTTGATGAAGAGAAAGCGCAGGGATCCTGGCTGCCAGGGCCCAGGAAAACCTGAAGACCACTTAGTGCGATGGGAAAGGCCAGGATAGAAGGGGATCTCGAGCAGTGGTTCTCCACCTCCTCACGCGGCAGCCCTGACACACAGTTCCTCATGCTGTGGTGACCTCCAACCGTAACAGGATTGTCATTGCTCCTTCATGACTGCAACTTTGCCACCATTGTAAACCGTAGCGTGAATATTTTTGGACATAGAGGTTTGCCAAAGCGGTCTGGACCCACAGGCTGAGAGCCACTGGCCCAGGACCGCATCAGGTGAAAACTAAGAGTTTGCTCAGAGATGCTAATGAGACACGAGTGTGAGCATCAGGCAGGGAGTAGGTACCTGCATAGGACCCGAGATGTTTAACTTCAGTGTGATGGCTGGAAGATTAAGTGTAGAATCAGAAGTGTGCCAATTATGACACACCAGAACTAGAGATGCCCCAGTTACAGGTGGAGCTTGGTACGCTTTATGTATGTTTTCCCTTACGTCTCAGGAAAACCATCAATGTATTACATTTATTATTTCTAAATGGGGCTGGAGAGATGGTTCAGCCATCAAGAGCACTGGCTGCTCTTTCAGAGGACCTGGGTTCAATTCCCAGCACGCACATGGCAACTCACAACTGTCTGTCAACTCTAACTTTAGAGGATTTGATGCCTTCACACACGCTTGCATGCAGGCAAAACACCAATGCAAATAAAATAAAATACATAATAAACCATTTTTTAAAAAAAAAAGTGAAAAGCAAGCAAACAGGGCATGGTGGCACATGCCTTTTCTCCCAGCACTAGAGATAGAGGTAGGCTTGTCTCTGTGAGTTCGAGGTCAGCCAGCTCTACATAACAAGAACCAGGACAGCCAGGGCTGTTACACAGAAAAACCTTGTCTTGAAAAATCAAAGAACAACAACAAAGTAAAAATATTCATACTAATATGTAAACCAGCATTGACTCTTTTGTCCAGATTCCCATTTTCCTTTGTCCTGATTTTCTTTCCTTCTTTCCTTCCTTCCTTCCTTCCTTCCTTCCTTCCTTCCTTCCTTTTCTTTCTTCCTTTCTCTTTTTGAGGCAGGGTCTTAGAGGGCCCAAACTGGACACAAACTTGTCATGAGCCAATGATGACCCTGAACTTCAGATTCTCCTCCACCCCAACTGCTCTAAAGCATTGAGATTACGGATGTGTGCAACCTCACCCAGCCCTTAACCTTCTTTCTTTGTTAAGAACTGTTCTAGTTAACTATAGTATTGTCATTTAAAAAAAATAAATAAATGGTATTGGAGTATGGATGTCACTGTTGGGCCATGTAACTGTAGAATTTGCTTTCATACATTTCTATGGGACCACACCCTGTGTAAACATTACCACATCGTTTAAAATGTCAAAGCTTACAGTATTCATCATTCTACTGCTCTATTTTAAGATAAAATGCCAAAGAGAGGAAGCTAAGAAAAACGTTAGCTAGTAAATCTATCCACCTAAGAAAAACTTAACTTAGATATATTATCTGCATATGTATTATATATATATATATATTACATTATGAAAAAGGCAATCCACTGTTAGAAGGAACCCTTGTTAGGACACAGAACAACGTCTGTTGTCAGGCTTAGGCGTCTTTATCCCTGTGACTTAAACACTAGCTAAAACCTGCCTAGAGAAGGAAAGGATTTATTTCATTTCACGACTCCCCATCACAATCCGTCACGGAGGGAAGTCAGGCGGGAGCTCAGGCAGGAACCTGGAGGCCAAAACTTCAGGGGAGACCACAGAGGAACGCTGCTTAGTGGCTTGCTCAACCTGAGTTCTTACTGCACACCCGTCCAGGAGTGGCACTGACCACACACCCTCCCTTATCAATCAGTAATCAAGAAAATTCCCCACAGAGATGCCCCTAGGCCAACTCAGACGCAGGCAATCCTTCATCCGAAGTGCTCTCTTGCCCGGTGACTCTAGTCTGTGCCAAGCTGACAAAGTCGAGCACGTTCTGCTGCCTCCAGCTGGGCCCTGGCTCTGGAGGAGACATCAAGACCATTCCACCCGGAAATGACTGGAGGAGAGGCCCGGATGTTTGCTATTTGTCACTTCAAGGAACAGTGTCGTTCTGTGGTCGACATAAGTTCTCTTCGTCGTTGATTCATCAAAAACTTACCTGCAGTTACTTCCAGGTTCATCTGTCAGGAGTAGTTTTCTAAAGCTAGGTGTGGTGGCAAACACTTGTATCTTTGAATACATGAGGCTGAGGCAGGAGGGTTCGTGAGTTCAAGGCCAGGCAGAGCAACATCAAGAGCTCCTGTCTCAGGAAGCCAAAAGTGAAGCAAAACCAAATGCTATTTTCTAAAACTATGTGACATTTTCTTCAGTTTGCTGGGTTTTAAACATTATCTCCTGTGTTCTTTCAGTTGGTAAAATCGGTACCTGTTACAGAACTTGAATACTATGAAAGGTGCTTAATGAACTTCCTTCTGCTTCTTGGCCACAGGGTTCCTGTCCTGGCACATGACCACCGGGAAGTCTATGTGCCACAGACACTGGTGTCCTTTCTCGTACATTCCGTACAGGAGGAATGTACATTCCGTACATACATCTGCCCTTCAGCACTGCCCCTTTCCCCTTCCACTCAGAGTATGCTGGAGTCCATGACCTGTTAACACACATAACTATCTTACCCTTATAATTCCAAGCCCATAGAAAAATTACAAGACAGTACAAGAGACCCACACACCTTCTTTCCCTACTGGGGATTTTGTCATATTTATATGTAGTCTGTTGACCCTAACATTTTTCTCTCTGTAGAAATACCTTTAAATATGTTTTTTTTTCCTTAATCATTTGCAATGTGGAGTTGGTTGTTTTACTTTTTGCTCGCCCACCACCCAGCTCCCAGATAAATTCACATGGAGTCTTATTATTAGTTATAAATGCCCCGCCGCGGCTTAGCACATTATTAATCAGCTTTTCTTAAACTATCCTGTCTACCTCCTGCCTCTGGGCTTTTCTCTTTCGCTACTTCTGTACATCTTTCTTTCACTCTTACCCGCAGCTGGCTGCGTGGCTGCCTCCTTGCACTCTCCTTGTTCTTGCTTCTCCTCATCTTTTTTCTCCTCTTTTTGTTGTCTCTGTTCCACCAGCCCCGCCTATCCTTGCTATTGGCTGTTCAACTCTTTATGGGACCAATCAGGAGTTTTAGACAGGCAAAGTAACACAGCTCCACAGAGTTAAACAAACGCAACATAAAAGAATTCGACGGGTCTCTGCATCATTTTGGGTTGTGAGCATAGCCTTTAACGGCTGAGCCATCTCTCCAGCCCAACATCTTTGCATCATTAAACAAAAGTTCCACAGCGAAAACGAATGTCACGCATCTTCAACTAATAGTCCACAACAGCAGCGATGCTAGAACTTAGTCACTCACTACTAGGTGCTTCGTCCCTACTGACCCCACGTCACAGCTCGGTCCCAAGGAGACAGTGTTCATGGGTGGTGGGGCTTTGAGAGGGAGTCCTGCCGACTCTGCCCTCCCAATGGAGTAGCCTGCTCTGTCTGTGCTGCTTCTTGGCTGTCACTCGACACGATGCTCCCATTCCACTGCCCTGCTGTCCTCCAGGGAGAGTATGGCTAGGGACAGAGCCAAGGTGCAGGGCTCCCCTCATGTGCTGCTCAGTCTACAAAATCCAGCGCTTTGCACTCAACATCTGTGCCTGAAGAAGGTGCAGTGTGTACTGAATCTTGTTTTACTGTTATTTTCAGATCCCGATTACTGTTATAACTGAGGAGAGAAACCTCTGTGCATCCTAGCTATCCTTCAGATAATTTAATGAAGCCACTCTATTTAGGTTGGTTGTAGTGTTGCTTTTTTTATATATGATGCTGCTATGTAAACAGCATGGTTATCACATAAGCATATCATTACAGTAAGTCTATAGAACAAGTTCTGCTGGGTCTAAGTCAGAGGACAAGCATTAGAATCTGTTAAAAAGGTGCCCAGCCATATTTATCTTTAAAGAGATTTGTGTGTGAGTGTGTATGTGTGAGAGAGATGCACATGTGGGCACGTGTCAGAGCACGCGTGGAGGCCAGAGAACGACTCTGTGGAGTCGGTTATCGTCTTCCACTTGGATGGGGTCCTGGGAACCGAACTCAGATTGTCAGGTTTACAGGACAGTGAGTCATCTCACTAGCCGCGTATATTATTTTATGAATTTGAACTATAAGTTCTCTCGGGCCTTTTCATTCTACAGTCAGGAGGAGCCGATGATTCAGTCTCCTTCCCAGATGAAGTCTTGAGTGCACAGTTACTTCGGAAGTCCTTCTGTGCTCTCTGCTCTGTCCTTTCCTGCAGGAGCACCCTCTGCACCTGCTCCTGCATTGACACAGTCACAGTGGCCTTTGCGCCACAAAAGAAAGCAATGAGCTGCCTTGCTTAGGGAAAAATAAACAAGGAAATCTAGAGAACTCAATAAGAAGGCATTCTCTATCAATCATTAAAAAAATAGTAAGAGGTAATCCTTAGGTATACACATTTACAAACCCAAATGAAATAAGGCTGTACAATAAAATCACGGTGCTCTAATGGGAACTACAACATGCAAGCAGCTTAATATCTCAGAATCTGCTTTTATTTCCAAGCACTGAACCATAATTCAATTAAGTAATGGTCCCAACTTAAAATTTCTCTGCCCTGGATGCGAAAAAAAGAAAAGAAATCCGTGTCTACAGGAGCTGTAGGTGCTTTACAAAATAAACTTTCAGTAAAGACAACCCGAAGTGGGGGGGCAGGAATGGGGAAAGGGGGTGTGAATATACGCTTCCCACCATGCTCCATGCTTGCCTTCCTCCAAGCGTGACCAGAGTTAAGCCTTGCTCATCAGTCATGGTGTGAACTTACACTCCCATAGTGCTTTGCATATCCCTTAGCTAAAGCCCTGTACTAAGCTTCATCTCCTTCCCAAATGGGAGCTGTGGGCCTGAGAAGCATGGGTACAGGATCTCTCTCAGAGCCAGGGACCTCCTCAGCCACTTCATTCTTGCTTGAGCTGACTGCTTGGGGACACCAAGTCCTCTGAACCCTTTAAAACCACTGTCCTTTTTCCCTCACAGCTCACCCTCTTCAGGTCACGGCTGACTCCAAGCATAATTAGTTTATTCAAGAATGCTGCCTCAGGCAGGGGAGCCAACACAGTCCTTAAAGCAAACATGAAAGCTTAAGTTCAACCTCCAGGAGCCACAGGGGTAAAAAATGACATATACCTGTAACCCCTGGGCTGGCGACGTTATTAGCCAGCTAGACAAATCAATAAGACAGCCAGCAAATCAATAAGTTTCAAGTTCAGTGAGACATCCTGTCTCAAAGCAATAAAGGCTGAAAAGGACTAACAAACGACACCTGCCACCAAGCTCTGGCCTCCCCAAAATGTGCACACATGCACCTACACACAATGGAACCAGTAAGTACATACTCCACACGCGCACAATAACATCACAGCCAAAACCCTACAAGGCACAAGTGGCACCTGGGAATGATGCCCGAGGCTGGCCTCTGCAAACAGGTGTACATATGAGTGTCCACTCCCACCAATAGATCTGACCTTTACGACACGTGAGGTGCGGGGGCGGGGGTATGACTCGGGGCTGTGCTGGTGTTAAAAAAAAGGGACAGATCTCTAAGTGAGGCATCCCATTGGAGAATCAGCAAAGACATCACTTGCACACGGGCAACGTGTCATTTTTTAAATTCCTTTTATTGAAAAGCGACTCTTGGCCAGGTGATGGTGGCGCACACCTTTAGTTCCAGCACGGGGAGGCAGAGGCAGGGGGATCGCCATTGAGCCCAGCCCGGTCTACAGAGAAGAGTTCCAGGGCTACACAGAGAAACCTTGCCTTCAAAAACCAAAATAAATAAATGAATGAATGAAAGAAAATCGATTCTTTTCTCATACGATATATCCTGATTCCAGTTTCCCCTCCTGCTATTCCTTCTAGTTCCCCCATCCATCCACGCACCCTGCTCCCCCCACCCCCTTTAAATATATCGTTAAATCGCTTGCCAGTGTTGACGGGGATGGCTAACAACCGCATGCTGCTGTGCTCGTGACATGGGTGATCGTGGGCTCATAGTGGGGGGCGGTGTGTCTAGGGATTGTCACTGGCTCAAACATTATCTCAGAGAATCCAGCATGATTGGATTTCGCCTGAAGAATGTGGGGGTGGTGTGTTGGAAGCTGCATTTGTGAGGGGCAGGCGGTGGAGTCCTGAGCTGGAGCCACCGACAAAGCCATGCGACAGAAAGCAATCCCTCACGCCAGGTGTAGGACACGGAATTAGGAAGCAGATGCTTGGGGTCTGCTGCTGACGAGGCCAGGGAGACACTGTCTGCAGAGGCCCTCCTCTCGCTCTATGCTGGCCGCCTCCCTGCTCGCCCGGCTGGTCCTCCCAGCAGAGTCCTCCATCACAGACTTGGCCTGCTATCCCATACGATGGCGCCCTTCCAGCCTCTCCGGTTCCTTGTCCATCTCTTCTGGTCTAAAGCTCGGAGCTAGGAAGGACTGGAGCCTTTGGCCCTCATTCTTCGGCTTCTTCCCTGTGACCGGACCCCTTCCTGTGACCTTAAATGTCCTCTATGCACTTACACTCTCCGATGCCTCCGAGCACACCCTCACTCTAGCTCGAGGATTACCGTCCTCACACACAGCAACGCTTCTCGGGTGGCACCTACCTCACAGCTTCTGAGGACTTTCTCTACTATCTGTTGTTCCCACAGAAGCCATGACGATAAATTCCAAGCATAAATCAGATCTTAAAACCCGTAGACTAGAAACCCTACCGCTTCCTGCGGCTGCCACAACAAATTACCACAAACTTAAAACAACACAAGTTCATTCTTCACAGTTCTGGAGGCCAGAGGTCAAGGTGTTGACAGAAAAAAAAGTCCATCTAAAGGCCCTGTAGAGTCCGGTCCCTCTCCCTCTGGGCCTCCTCTGCAGTCTGCCTCTGGCCTCTGGCTTCCTATGGCCTCCCTTATCTGGTTTTTTTTTACTTGTTTGTTTGGTTTTGGGGGACTGGGTCTCTCTATGTAGCCCAGGCTAACCTAAACTCTCAATAACCCTGCCTCGGCTCCCCTAATGCAAGGGATTACAGGCATGTAGCCTGGCTGGCAACTCTGGGCTTTTCATTTGAGCCTGATTCCCTGAGCATCCCAGGCTGCCTCACTCTCATTGCAGTCTTTGCTCTGCCTGGCCAGAACGGCATGACAGGCATGAGCTACTGTGCCTTTTTTTCTTTTAAGGGCATTTGTCACAGAATTTACCACTCACATGATCTCACTGCGAGGTCATAAATTACGATTATAAAAAAAATCTTCTTGCCCATATAAACACACATCATAGGTTCCAGGGACTAAAACTGAGGAAATCCTCCAGCCAACCATTTCACTGGCTCTGGGCCAAGTCCTACCTGGACTCATCCCTCCCCGTTCCTGAGTAGCAGGCAGGCTGTCCGTTAGTGCCTCTTCCTACTTCTCTAAGAGAAGGTCATTGCCACCCTCGGCCTTTCCCCACACTGCCCCTTGTCTGTGGTCTACCTAGCTGACTCTTTACAACTATCACTTCTGCGGACAATTATGTTTTTACCTCTTGCTCTGCCATCACCCCCAAACACGCTGTTGCTTTTCCTGAGCACTGACTGTCCCTCTGTTCCGTCATGGCAGGGGTTTGTGGGTTTCCTTGCATATTTGTCTTTCCCACTGGACCATGAACTCTTTATGTCATTTTAGGAAACGCATCTGTTTTGTTCTCTTGTGCACATGATAGCACGAACAAAGCAGTATTTAGTCGACAGTCCCTCCCTCCCCCTTTTGAATGGGTTAAAGAACCGCAAATAAAGGGCTCAGAATATTGAGCAGACAGCACAGAACACTCTTACCTGTTTAAGAGTTACTGTGCCCCGCCTAGCCTGGGCAAGCCATAAAACTGAGCAAATGGAAAAAGCACATCTGATTTTCACTAGCAAATTCTAGGGATTTTCCTGGCCATCTATTCAGTCGGAGGAGTAAGGTGTGCATTCCCCATTTTGTATTCTCCTTCTCCTGGCCAAAGGGATGAACTATAGTTTCTCAGAATTGCTAGCAGAAACTGATACAGATTTTCACCCTCAACCTAACACTAAGCTGGAGGATTGACATACGTATTACCAAAACATCTCTTCCTTGGGATGCCTAGAATTCCCCAGCCTCTCTTCTTCTCCACAAGTCACTTTAGATTGAAATATGATTCACGTACCATAAACCCTACCCTTTGCTACCCGACTCAGTATTTTGCACCAAGTGGAATCACCTGTTACTCATTCCAGAATATTCCCAACACAAGCAAGAAAAGAAAAACCCTCCCTGAGCAACCATGGTCTATTCCTCCCTCTCCAGGGCCCTGGTAACCACGGGTGTACTGCATACAGTCTGTCTAGGCGTCCCTTTGACATTCATAAAACTGAAACACAGAAACCCGTCATGATTTACAAAGAGTTGCTTAGAGAAGGAGCATTTACAAAAACTATTTTATGTAAAAGCAAAAAGCAAAAATGCTTGCTGTATCTAGCACATGCCCTTAAAAATGTGAGCGCAATACATCTGACAAGGACAGGGTATAGCAACATTTTCAGAACAACACAGCTCACTGGAAAGAGGCAAGGATATGGGGGTAGGTATTGGGTAGTAATCTCTTTTAAGAGGTGGAGCAGGAGGATCAAAAGTTCAAGACTTTGAAAGGAAGAGTGTCTATGTGTCCAGGGGACCACCTGCTTCCTGTACAGTTCGTTCATATGCAGCTAATGCAAACCAGTGCTGACACCATTTCTGCATCCTAACTGGTTAATGGCATCTTACCTGACTTTCTAGCCAAACTTTCGAGTAAGGAAAATAATCACATGTTTACGTAACTATCACACCACCATCATAACTGTGTACACAGGAACATGCATTCTATAGGCTCAAATCAGCAGACTCCATTTGCAAAAACAATTAGGCATACATTTTATTGCATGTCTTAATCAACATTACATATACCACTAACAAAAAGAAATTGTCACCGCTCAAAATACATAAATCTCAACTTTTGTGCTCATTCAAGAATATTCAAATAGCAATCAAAAGGAAAAGTCAGATCTAAATATTACTAGTTAAAACTGAGACACTAAATGCTTGGAATATTTTAATCTGCTAACATGAACAGAGACATATAAGGGCCTACTACTGGCTGAGTAAACAAGCTTTCCCTTACAAACAAGGTATTTAAAGTTATAGAAAGCTTTATGACTATATCATCATTTTTTAAATAAAAACAACTGCTAAGCCGCTTATGTAGGTAATCTGTTCACAGGACTGCTCAGTAAATGACAAAATGGAAACTCCTTGCTTATCAAATGCTTCCACAACATTTAATTTAAGCATGTAAATTTGCTTGAAAGGTCAACCCCCAACTGTCTACAGCAAATAGAGAACTTAAGTAACAATAACCTGGAAATAAGAAGTGAAAGAATATTTTGCATGTTTCATTATGGTGTACCTTTGGAATGAAATTAAAATACAGCTACATATAAAAATACAACTCTAGTTTCCTTTGTTATGAATTATGAATATAAATAAGCCACCAGTCTAAAAAGTCATAATCACCAATACAGAGAAAAAGGTAAACACAGAATTAAATCGTCTTAAAGACCTTTTCTCTCTTTTGATAGCGACATCGAGCTACTAAATAAAAGTCACTTCAATAGTTACTTTCAGATTCACATGATAGAAGACAAACAACAAAAAGGCAAAAGAAAAATTTCAAAAAAAAAAAGTAAAAAAAAAATTTGTTTTCAAGAGGACACGGGCAAGTTGAGAGTGCATTCAGGGGAATTTCTTTCTTGAGTGTTTTTATATATTTTCTTTGAATAAAATCAGGGTCAAGCATTGCCCACAGAATCTAGACAAATCTTTCATAAACTTTAAGGTTGCTGGGTAACTTACAGAAAAGCAGCAACAGATTTTTATTGTAAGAGTTAATGAAAACAAAACAGTCACAAGTACACACAAACTTTAATGTTCTGAAATGGTCACCCTGTGCAATTCACCTAAATCCCAACTCGACAAAGGTCCCTCTCTCCAGGCAAGCTGTCAAGTGAACCCTGAAAGTAATTTCCTTATGAGTCCCTGAGGACTGGCTTCTCTATGGACTGCATTTTTTCATACCACAGTCAAGAAGCTGCACCTCACTCCCAAATTCAGCTTATGATTTCTGGATAAAAGCATTAGTAGGGAACAAGAATAAATGTCTTAAAACATATTTAGTTCTGAAATAACTTAGTTTGGGAAGTATTTATATTCCTAGTCAGAGAACTCCTCTGAAAGCTTAAAACTTTTTTAAAAACACAACCAGTTCGACGACTGTTAAGTACAACGACTGCAACGATAATAACATCCAGTGAGGAACGCATGGCTTCAGGTGAGCTGGGCTCACGGGAGTTGAAAAGCCAATTCTCTGTTTTCATAACTGAAACACAGAGTTAAATAGTCTTAAAGACTCAGAGGTCCGGCACTACTTGTGTTAAAAGTGAACTAAAAATCAGCGTGGGTGAGGAGGGCCAGGAGGATGGATTGTTGACCTTCCAGATTAAAAGGGGACCCTCGAGAGCCGATCCAGCTACTCAGATGAGGAAACTGAGGCCCAGAAATGTAAACGAGGGCTGCCAAGCCATTGGTCCTCCCTGCCTGCCAGGTGTTGGCTTGAAGGCAGCATCAACAACTACCAAGACAGCCTCTTTTCACCCTTACAATCTTAAGATAAGCCCTCCACATCTCCAGGTGAGCAAGAACTGAGCAGCCTCTGCAGAACTGGGCCCCGCTTTCAGTTTCACACATTGCGGTAAACACACTTGGGGCTGGCTTCACAGAGGCCTCGATGGTGTTTACTTGAAGTGATTAAGCATTAACAAGGGGAGGCAGGGAGTTCTGAATGAGTGCCATTCTAGTACATTCACAACATAGGGAAGTGCAATCAGAAAATGCCCCATCATCCTAAACAAGTCCTCAGAGTGGACAGCTGCCGAGTGCTGTGAGGTATGGATATGTAGGGCGGTCGGTCCAACAGCTCTCCATTACAGAGAACCCAATGGGAATGCCTCGCCATTTCGTGTTAGCTTCACTCTAGGTTTCAGAGACCTCTGTCCAAAAAAGACCTCCCAACTTGCATTCAGACCAATACCCTCTTCCAATGAAATGTGTATCAACACCAGGCCTTTTTCTTAAGGTCAAATGTCCTCAACTTCTATTTGATCAAAGACAAATTCGTTTTTAAAAACCTCAAATTTAATGGGCTGCCTAAAAGAAATTCAAATCCCGAGCCATCAAAATAGTGATGGTTCTAATTTCACATTCACAAGTTTTGATTAAAAAAAAAAAAAAAATTAAAGGTCATGCAATGAATCTACCCATCAGCGTGAATCCTACGCCACTGTGCCCGGACTTTTCCATTCTTTGACACTAGCCTGGCAGTTAAAATGTGTATTTCCTGTTGCTGTGGATCACTCACCGGGTCTTGCACACGCAGCTGAGCTACACACACAGCCCACTCCCCCAGCCCACATCTAAGTGTTGTGTGCATCTCACAGCAGCGTCTTCAGAGACTGGGGGTGGGGGCACACTGACAACGCTTTTCAATAAGAACAACCCATGAGGAAAGAAGGAAGGCACTCTGAAATACTGAACAGCAAGCAGTGCCCCATGCTCCTGTTTCAGAGTGATATTCCCAAATGAACCACAGCTTTCCAGCGTCCTCACAGCCAGCTGCCCGGTGACTTCTGGGGAAAATACAATCATCACGGGTCAGCTACTGTCAGCCCCCCCCCCAAAAGAAGATTCTGTTCTGCTCATCTACTTCTCAAAACTCCAGATCTGATTTTTATCAAGGGCATCACACGTTTTCATCTGTACACTGGGTCGGCCTTCGGATGTCCGAAAAGCACTGAGACACAGTCCGCTGTGAGGGTGGAAAATAGTCCCGTCTTCTTTAAAAAGCCAAATGATGTTTACTGGAGCAGGGAGACCATCTTTGGGGCAGTTTTGCATCCCTACGTGGTTTTTTTGTTCAGGGACCTCCGCACATAATTCGGTTACAGAATTAAATCTGATTTCTTTCTTTGAAGTGTATTCAAAGAATTGATTGCCTCCTTGACCGTGGCATCCGAACAAGGAAAGGTTGGCGCCTGTGGGGTTGTTATCAGGGGCATTATAGTCCAAGCACTCGGAAGAGATGCCTTTGCTTCGAATAGCTCCATGCCAGCCAGGCCTATCCTCGGGGACATGCAAGTTAGAAAACACGTTTTTCAAATACCAGTCGAAGCTCTTGCATTTCAGCCGCTCCCTCAGTAACTTCCTTTCGGAAATATCTCCATAGGCCTCTTTCCGAGCCGGAGGGTTTCGGTTGTAGAAATGCTCTTTGTATCCATCCATCCACACTTCGGCAGCCCTGGCAGTATTCTGTAGGAAATTGGGGCGTGCGTACGGCGCCCGCTTGGGGAACACATGGCCCACATGAGAACATGGGTGGATCTCCAGTTTGCCGCCGCACTGCCAAACCCTGAACGACAGCTCCAGGTTTTCGCCGCCCCACACTTCCATCCCAGTGTCGTAGGTCCCCAGGTACTGAAAATACTTCTTGCTGACAGCAAACAGCCCTCCTGCCATGGTGGGTGACCTGATAGGGTCAATTCTTGATGTCCGCCTGTTCCTTTCGTGTTTGGGGACAGAATGCCACTGGAATGTTAAACGCCAGTCAAACCCACCAATCATGGGCTCCCCAGTCTGCATGTAGAATTCAAAGGTATTCCAATCAATCGTATCAATGACAGGGCATACAATTGCTGTTTCATCTCTACTAATTCTCTCCAAAAGTGGTTCCAACCAACCAGTATTACACTCACAGTGGCAGTCCAGGAACGTGAGGACATCCCCCGTGGCAAAAGTGGCCCCAATTAGGCGGGCCCGGACCAGCCCCTCTCTCTTATTGGTTCTAATCAAGCGAACTCTTTCGAGATTGCTGATGTAAGCTTCAAGTTGTGCCTTCAAATAAGCTCTGTCACTCAAGTCATCCACCAAGATGATCTCTTTCAAGAGCACCGCTGGAGAAGTTTCTAAAACACTGTGAATGGTTCGCAGCAGAGTGGACCACGCTTCGTTATAGAAGGCGATGATAACGGAGGTGGTAGGGAGCGACCGGTAGTGGAACTTCTTCGACTTACACTCAGGCATTCTTTTATCCTCTATGTGGCGGTGCAGGGAGATCCTGTCACTGACATAAATATTGATGGCATATCTCTCAATGAGTTCTTCTTGCTGCTTCAGTCCATCCTCGTTGAGCTGGAGTTTGCTCGCTCTCCCCCATTCCCCAAGAGCGTGGGAATCTGCAGGGGGCTTTATGTAAAGAGGCCGGGACAAATCCTCTCCCCTTGTCTCACGGTCTGAGACCCGCCTTGGCCCCAGGTCCCCGGCATCGCCGGCTCCTGGGGAGGCATACAAACTGGAGACGGAGAGCTCCACCAGGATATAAGCCAGTGTTAAAAGCGCCAGCAGCAGACAGCTCTTGCCTGCCCAGGTCCACCTCACGGCCATCCGGATCCTCAGGGGTCGTGCGTAGACGCGGCCACCCAGCCAGCACTCGGGGAATGTGCTCCGGATCCTGCAGCTGGAGTTCCCGGCTCAGGTAGGGGCGAACTTCCAACCAGGTCCCTCCTGGTTTCATGTAGGCGCTCGGCTCCTTCCCGGACACCGGAGTTTCCCGGGGGTCACTGGAGACCCCTCGCTCCTCGGCCTCCGGTGCAGCTCAACTAGTCGGTCCCCACTTCCTCCTGCTCCTCTCAGAACTTTTCACAAACTCTCCAGCCAATACTCCACCCTCCCCAGGCCGATCGCAAACCCCTCCCCTTCCCACTCACTCCTCCTGGTGGTTAGTTCGCGAAAGTTGTCCGTCAGGCCCAGACCGGCGGTGTCGGTACGGAGCAGGGGCCCGGGGACCCGGAGTGTCCCAGCGCGCCCCATCGCGCCTGGCTCCCTCAGACAGGGCCGAAGGAGAGGGAAGGAAAGGTTTTCAGCTAAGCAATCGTTGGTCACTGTCACAAAAAGAATAACAAGACAACACTTACCCAGTTGTCTGCAGTTGGGGTTGAAGTCCACGGAGGTGATAGCAGCTTTGTGGCCTTTAAAATAACGTTCCAGAATCGGGTCCTCCTAGGACGGAAAGTTGTCAAGTTTGAAAAGCAGGTGCACAATTGGAACTCTCGGGATCAGAGGCCGTCGCTGCCGGTCTCCCGGGGTAGCAGAGGACCCGGCCCGCCTCATCGGGGGGCGGCGTGGGAGGAGGGGGCATCGGCTCGGGGGTGGCAGGCTCCGGAAACTGCCCCTGCCCCCTCGGCCCCACCCCACCCACCCCAGCCAGCCCGGGCTCGGAGCGCGCAGCCCAGGGACCCGCCCCGGCTCGCCCTCCCGGTGCACGCCGCAGGCTCCCGCGCCCTGTCCACCTCTCAGGTGATTCTGACGCACTCGGGGCGCGGAGACCGGCCTGGAAGTCGGGGATCCCAGCGCTCGGCGCCCCGGGAGCAGCGCCCAGCGCCCCGGCGCCGACGATCGGCCGAGCTCCGGGACCGGGGCGGCTCACGCCTGCCTCCGGGGTCCCCAGGGCCGAGCGTGGTCCCCACCATCCCGCCCTGCCGCCGTGGGGTCGGCCCGCTCAGCGGCGGGGACCTTACCGGGGCGGAGGCCATGGGGGCAGCGGGCAGCTCCGGGGCCCCGCGGGAGCCAGGGAGGGGCGGGGACCAGGGGGGACCGTGCGGCGCCCGGAACCGTCAGCCCCGAGCGCCGGCGCCTCCCGGTCACTACAACAACGGCGGTCCGATCAAAGCCCGCGCTCCAGGCGTGGCCAGACGAGCCCCGAGACGCCGCCGCCCGCGAGGCGGACAGCGACGGCCGGGCCCCGCGCTCGCACGCCGCCGGGCCCGCTTGCCTCCGGGGTTGCGGGCCCCGCCAGGGTCGGCGCCGGGGAGCGGGGAGTCGCCCGGGGAGGAGTGGGACCCGTGGGGGCGAGGCGGATGGCAGGCTGCGAGCGATCGATGCCATCGGAGTTCTATTGCACCTTAAAGAGACCGCGCCCACAGCGCGCGAGCCGCCCCGCAGCAGCGGGAACTTTGAGCTTCGGGCGAGCTGCTGACTCGTGACAGCGCGTTCAGGGCAGCCGAGCTCCTGGAGGAGGACTTGGTTTTGTTTAGCTGCAGCTTTTGCACGTGCCGTGGTATAGATGGCAGCAGTGATGGAAGAACGTCACACCCAAACGTTCACCCCGCTACTCGCCGTCTGTCCTGTTCTCATCTGCTTACTTGCAGATTTGGTTTGGTTTTTTCGAGACAAGCTTTCTCTGTGGCTTTGGAGCCTGTCCTGGAACTAGCCCTATAGACCAGGCTGGCCTCGAACGCGCAGAGATCCACCTGCCTCTGCCTCCCGAGTGCTGGGATTAAAGGCGTGCGCCACCAGCGCCCGACCCTGCAGATGTTTTCTCTGCACACGTATTTGAAGCCGGACGCTTTGTAGTTACTAGACCGCGTGCTTATTATAACGGTTTCCACTGTAGGCTTTCTTAACGCGAAGCGTCGTTTGTGCTTGGGCAGCATGGGGTTGGTAATGCCACAAAATGTTGTCGATGGATTTATAAAAGGGAGGTCTCGTCTAGGTGGTTCCCCAAACCCCAAACCCCAAACCCTGCCCTGAAGCGTTTAAAGGACTCACCGGAAAATTACACACGAAACCAAAGTTCTTGGCAACAAAATGTCATGATAACTGGTAAGATACACGTTCTGTGTAAATGGAAGATGTCTTAATTACAGGTTCTTTAACTGGCTGTATTGTGATTGCATTTAGTCTTAACCACTATGTAGCAATTAAGTAGGTAGAGAATGACTGCAGTACAGTGTTAGTTTAACACACGGGTGGGTGGTTGTTAAATATATCTTTTTGTACGCTTGACCCCAACGGCTATAGAAAACAAAACAAAACAAAAAACCCACCAAAATATTTTCCCTGCCCTCAAGGACTTGCCATTCTCCAGCTGGGCTATAGCTCCACTGAAGGAGAGTGCTTGCCTAGCATGAACCAAACATTTGAGTCTACCCCCAGCACCACACCAACCTAACCTGGCACCCGGGCGGGCGTTGGAGGCAGGAGAATATAAGTCCAACCTCGTCCTTGGCTACATTGTAAGTTTGGTGCCATCCTGAGATGTATGGATTCTGTTAACAATAGCAAAAGCAAACGAGAGCCCCTCAGTATTCTAACTTGAGGAGTCTCATATTCTAATATGTTTAATGCTGGTTTGAGGGGAGTAGGGGGGCACTCTGTTGTCAAGGATGCTGATCCGGTATTTATGAGGTGGGACCTAGAGCCCTACTGCCACAACAAGCTCCTTGGGTGTGCTATGGTATTTCTATGGTAGATATGTCACAGCTACCTGTTGAGTTCCTTTTGTATCAGTCATTTATTGCCGTAATAATGCTGTATAACAACTATGACGAGCAGTGGCATACAAAAGGCCCTGTTATTTAGTTCATTAGTAGACAAGACATACTTTAAATGATGAGATAGGCCCTAGGGCATAGTCTGCTACTGTTACTTTACTAAGTGTTGATGCTGTCAATTCACCTTCTAAGCACTTATGTGTCTACCAATAGGCCCCGGGCTACTCTCAACATTGGTTAAGAAGCTGCATTTTGCAGTTGACAGGAGTCAACGAATAGACCCATAACTGGTGAAAATACTGAGAACAATGGTCTACTAGTGCTTAGTCCTAAACATGGCATCACTATCACACCCCACCCAGAGGATAAGGATGAGGAGCGCAGGGAAATGCCCTCTTCTGGCCATGACAGGACTGTTGCCTGCGAAGGATCAGACGGGCCCAAATGCTAGCACAGATGTGGGTGGTTCTCTCCAAACCCTACAGAGGGGCTTATAGGCCGATGATGGCTACTGGGAAAGGGAGAAGCATTCTTCTTTGATGCTACGGCTCCGGTCAATGGTCCCACACCCACGTACAGCTCCCACTGGGCATGGTGGATTATTGATAAAAATAATGAAGTTGGGAGAGGGGCCTATTGAGAAGGTTATAGGGGAAGCTGGAGGGGGAAAACAGGAGGTAGGTATGTTCCATTGTATACATGCATGATTTTTTTCACAGAGTAAAAGTGTCGTCCCATTACCCAAAGTTGACCTTAAAACCTTGTCATATTCCCAGGAATAAAAACAACACAAGATTGTCACATCCTATGATGTACTCGCTGCAGCTACATGCTCTTCTAAGTACCTGCTCACATCTTGACATTTAACCATCATCATAATCATTTTAGGGAGTCTTATATTTCCATTTGAAGTACAATAACATTGTTTCTAGCCCAAGGCACACTGCTCAGAAAAGAGAGAGCTAAAAAAAATTCAGCAATTCAACAATCCTCCTCTAACTGCAAAGTCCTGACATCTCTTGTATGATTGCAAGTTTTTGTTTTACTTTACTTTTGTTTTTGTTTTGAGACAGGGCTTCAATGCATATCCCATGTTGACCTCAAATTCCAGATTCTCTAGCTTCTGTCTCCCAGGTGTTGGGATGTCAGATATATGCCGTTATGCTTACTCTCACTCTTACGATCATATGCGTATTGTAAATATATGGCTCAGAGTGTAAAGGCACCTGCTGTTAGGCTCAACAACCAGAGTGGACAGCAAGAACCAGGCCCCCATGGTTGCCCTCTGACCTCTACATGAGCTTTCATGACAGGTGCATTCCCCTCGTCAGTAATTTTCTTTTTCCTGAGATAGGGTTTCTCTGTGTAAAAGTCCTGGCTGTCTGAAACTCACTTTGTGGACCAGGCTGCCTTGAACCCAAAGAAATCCACCTGCCTCTACCTCTGAAGTGCTGGGATCAAAGGCATTCACCACCAGTGCCTGGCCTAATCCAGTAACATTTTTAAAATTGTATGCTATCCATGGTTTAAATAAGTTTGACCAAGGCTTAAAAAAAAAAAAGCAAAATCTCAGATACCTTCATCCCACGGGCCTCATCTATTGCTCTAAGCTCCTCCTGTACCCTTTCCTTGTTTGTTTTTTTGTTTTGTTTTTGGGTTTTTTTTTTTTTTTTTCCTCCCTACTCTTTGTGCCAGCGGCCAGGGCTCATCCGTAGACACTGGGCAAACAGCCCAAGCTAAGGAAGTATTTCAGATCTCAAACCTGTGTGAGTCTGTATGTAACCCACTTCCTACAGCGATCATTTTGCACTTGCGCAAAATGTCAAATTTAGCCTTGGCATGGAAGTAGCCACAGGCAGGGTGAATCGATATTTGTAAACCTACAAGGTGTCATTGGAGACAGTATGCTAGGTAGGGCAAAGCAGCCTTTAGTTGGGTTTCCCAGCTCTCCCTCGGACTAGATATTGAATGTGCCTGCTTGAGCCCTATAAAGGTTTGTTTTTGGATGTGGATCGTTCCTAGGTTAGTGGTGTTCCACTTTGGAAATTCAGTCACTTAAGTGCCACCTACTGTTCACATTACTGTATAGCGCTTGCATTGAACAGCTGTTCATAGGGATACAAGCGCCCCCCCCTCTCCCAGAGTGTGGAAACTACATAGACAGGACAAACGAGCTGAATGTGGGTCACTAAAGCATTGTACACGCTTCGGGAGGCTGTGGATGATTTATTTCCATCAACACTGGCTCTCTAAATCTTACCAATTATATCCTCGTAAATATTTCTATCTTCCTATTTTCTGTCCCTCTGCTTCCTGCCACAGGGATAGTGACATGCCCTCTAGTTAGGTTCCCATCCTCAATTTCCTAGAGTGTTTTAGGAACCTTGATGTGCTTTCGACTTCAAGGCTTTCTCTTTCTGTCTACCTTGTTTACACTCAACAGACACACCTGTGCTGCCGGCTAACCATGCAGACTCCTAGGCCCACCCCCTTCCCCTCCTAGTCCGGGATTTTAGAAATAGAAAGTCCGTTGTGAATCCTAGACATTTACATGTTGTAAAAACAACCTTCTTGGTCAATTATAAGTTAGATTGTCATTTGGGAACCCTGTGCATACTGGGATATGGACCTATAAAAATGCCTCAAATCAAGTCATTTGTTCCCTATCTAATCACATGTACTCAGGGGTTAATACATAAACCATTGAAGCCCACTATATGTACCCAGATCCTGGAGGCCTTTTTAGGGCATCCTGAAGCTGAAAATGCCTGTGGCCCCCTGATCAACTTGCACATAAAGAGACCTACACCAGGACCTGGAAATACATGACCTACACCAGGACCTGGAAATACATGACCTACACCAGGACCTGGAAATACATGACCTACACCAGGCCCTGGAAATACATGACCTACACCAGGACCTGGAAATACATGACCTACACCAGGACCTAGAAATACATGACCTACACCAGGACCTGGAAATACGTTTATGTAAGTGATCTTCTCCCAGTCTCTTCACCCTACAATACATAACCTTTCCCCCACTTCCTTCGTGTCCCCCTTCATGTCATTTATAGTTCCACTTGGCATGGTTTGTGTTGTCGAATTATATCTGTACTACCTTGTGTATCTACCAGCCGCCATTGCAGTGAAGGACCAATTAAGACAGCTGTGTTGCTTTCGTTTGGGTGTTACTCTGCAGCATCCCAGCCCCTGGAAAACAGTAGAGGCCTTAGCATCATTTAAAGAAATAGGATATGTCACATGAAATGATCAATGGGAAACCAATCAGGACAAGATTAAATTATGTAAAGCTATAAACAGTCATCATGGGAAAGATGCAAGTATCAAGGTAGTGACCATATTGAGGTTTTGTAGCCTCAGATATACTTAAGGCATTAGAGCGGTCTCTGGAGATGGTCTTAGAAGATTTTACTGGAAAAGGGGCTTTTCAGTAATCATTTTAAAGGTTCTCGACAAAGGTTAGAGTATGGAAAACATGGAGAATGACTTCTGATAAGAAAGGAATGTTATTTAAAGATGATGAAATGCTCTGGAATTAGTCACTAATGAATATGCTATAAACACTTAGCATTTTAGAACCTTTCTTCCTTTTATTGTTTTTAAGACAGAGGTTTATTTTTGTAGCCCTGGCTGTCCTGAAACTCACTCTGTAGACCAGGCTGGCTTCAAGGCATGCCTGCCTCTGCCTCCAGAGTGCTGGGATTAAAGGCATGAGGCACTACACCCAGAATGGAGGTTTCTTAACAATTGGTTGCAATAGATTTTCCAAGTTCTACCCCGAGTTTCAATTTCAGTAGGTCTGGACTAAGGCACCCAGCATTTTGTATTTATACCAATGCAAATCTCCAAATGGAATGTTTATGTTACAAGTGACTCTTCCAGTGAAAACCAGTGGGCTGAACAGAAGTAGGGTATGAAACAAAATAGAATAGCATTTGCCAAGCCGGGGAGTGGGTATTGCTTAATGAGCATTGAGTTTCATTTCATGGATGTGAAACCGTTCTGTAGGTGGGTGGAGGGGCTTGAGCAGTATGACTATACTTTCATGTCACTGAAATATAGTCACAAATTTGGTTGAAAGTGTTGTATATCTTTTGCTACCATAAGAAAAGAGGAAGGATGGAGAGATGGCCCAGTGTGTTTCAAAGCACTGCCGAGGACCTGGGTTTAGTTCCCAGCACTCCTGTAGAGGTTTACAACCGTCTCTAACTCCAATCCCAGGGATTCTTCTGATCTTTGTAGGCAGCAGGCATACACACGGTACACAGAAATACATGCATACAAAACACTCGTCCGTATTAAATGAGGTAAGTAAGTAAATAAATAAAGGGGGTGCCGTAAGAGCAGACATGATTAAGGTGTTCATAGGATGAACCTTATTACAGTTGATAACAGAGAAATGAGGGGTTCTACCCTGCTGCAGTAGAGGTAGGAGAAGTGTAAAGAAAAGAGAGAAAATAACAACAGACATATTTGTGCAGGTGTGAATACAAATGAAGCCACGGGACTAATACTTGACTGCTGTCCTTGGTCCTGAACCAATAACACCTCTCGGCAAATGGTTCTCACCTTTCCTGATAAATTAGCAATTCCTCCATAAAGCTCACCATTTCAATATTAAAGCCCATTACTAAAGACATTTTAGCTTCTTACTATCTTAGAAACGACAGCGTCACATTCACTTAACCAGTTATGTCTATTTTAAGTTTTATTTTTACTTTTTGTTTTATGTGGGTGTGAGTGTGGGTGTGTCCATGTGCATGTGTGTGTGAAAGTTAAAACAACTTGTGAGAATTAGTTCTCTCCATTGTTGATTCCAGGGTTCACACTCAGGTTACCAGGCTTGGTGGCAAGTGCCTTTACCCCATGAGCCATCTTCACAAAACGTGTGTGTGTGTGTGTGTGTGTGTGTGTGTGTGTGTGTGTGTGTGTGTGTGTGCTGGAGCACTCGTGTGTGGCATTTGAGCAGTTTCAGTAGATTTCTACTTAATGAATTCATTAATTCTCTCCCTTTCCCCACTGGGGAAATCATGCTTGCTTTTCCTAATTAAGACGGGGCCTTGGCAAGTGAAGAGTGAAGCATTGCAGGGCTTCTCAAATGTCTATGCAGACGACAAGGGGGTGAAGATGCAATGGGGGGGTGACTCTCAAGTCTTTTCTGAAGAGTCACTCCTCAAGGAGACTTCTTGAAACAACCTGTTTGCTTTGGCCTCACATCCCAGGAGGCTGCGATCCTCTTGTGTCCAGAACTCGACTTGCTTTCATTCTTACACCTTTTCTAAATTTAGCGCCTCCCCAGTCTCTCTCATCCTACACTTCTGTCTTTATTTAAAAAAAATATTTATTAAAATAAAAAGGTAAATAATGGGCTTTTCACCGAAGAAGGTACATAAATGGCCAACAGATACTCAAGGCAACTCCCACCTCAGCCACTAGGGAGTTGTAAATCAAAACCACAAAGAAATTCTGAATCACACCCACTGGGGGAGTCGTGATCACAAAGAGTTGACGAGAAGAGCTGGTGAGGATGTAAAAAGGCTGATGAGTTCTGATAAGTTGCTCCTGTGGGTATAAAGTACAGTAACTGTATCTAGCCAGGGAATGTCTAGTCCTGCAGAAGTATGTTTAATGTTTGTGCAACAGTTACAATTCCACAGGCTGTCTTCCTTGGTTATCAAAGTGTTCAAACATTAAGAAAAACAATACAGAGCATATACGTAAGCACTCCCACCCCATGCTTCTGTTTGTGGCAATCAGACACAACCTTCCACCTGGAAACAGACACTTGTTCATAGCATTCCCAACAATGGCGGGGCAAACCAAATGTCCTTGAACTGATCAGTAGTTAACACAGTGAGATCCGAGCATCCAGGGAAATGCTATCTGGCAATAAGAAGAAATGAAATACTAGTTAATGCTACACTACACTGTTAGGGGAGCTTAAGAGCATGGTGTTAAGAAGCTGTCCTGGTTTGAAAGAAAAGGGTCCCCACAGGGTCCCAGGGAGTGGCACTATTATGAGGTAGGGCCTCACTGGAGTAGGTGTGACTTTGTTGGAGGAAGTATGTCACTGGACATGGGCTTTGAGGTCTCACAGTCTCTTCTGCTGCCTGCAGATGTAGAACTCTCAGCTCCTTCTCCAGAACGTCTACCTGCATGTCACCATGCTTCCTGCCATGAGGATAATAGACTAAACCTCTGTAAGCTAATCCCACTTAACTGTTTTCCTTTATAAGTGTTTTCCATGGTCATGGTGTCTCTTCATAGCAATAAAACCCTAAGGCAACCCCTATGAAATGTACAGGAAAACTACAGAGACATAAAGTGGATTGGTGGCTGTCCCAAGAGGGAAGAAAGGAAGATGGACGTACTTAGTGATGGCTATTCTTGGCTTAGTTTAAAGTGGGAAGATCTCTGTGGTGGCAAGACACACCTTTAATCCAGATCTTTTGAGGTGGAAAGACGCCTCTTTAATATCAGCCACGCCTTCTGCTGGAAGCCTGTATCAGGGCATGAAAAAAGTAAGATTTTTCTCTTTGCCTGCTTGCCTTTGCTTCACCAGCACATCCTTCACTGGCATTAGCACCAACTAATTTGGGGTCCTGGTGTATACTGAAGACCAACTGGGACATCCAGCCTCATGGAGTACACAACTGCTGGATTCTTGGACCTTCCGTCCCTAGGCAGCCATTGTTGGATTAGCTGACCCACAGCCTGTAATTGTAATAAATCCTTTCTCTCTATATAGAGATATACTCTGTAAGTTCTGTTACTCTAGAGAACCCTAACTAATGCACACTTATACTGAGAAGGGGGCTTCCTGCTGGGATGCTGAAAATGTCCTGGAACTAATAGAGATGGATTTGTAGCTGGGTGAATGTACTAGAAACTATCAACTAGGAATAAAATGTGACTTTCTTAAAAAAAAAAAAAAATGGTCCCTTGTTTCTTACCAGAATATATTTTAGGTTACTGATTTGTTTTGGAAAGCAGTGACTTGGTTCGCAGCTTGTGGTGTGATCGGGAGCCAGTGGAACCTCTAAGATAGTAGTTGTCAACCTTTGGGTTGAAACCCCTTGTGGGGGGTGGAGGACTGTGTCTTAGTTAGGGTTTACTATTTCTGTGAAGAGACACCATGACCATGGCAACTCTTAGAAAACATTTCATTGAGCGTTAGCGTTAGTGGCAGATTCCAGTTTTTGGGGTTCAGTCCATTATCATTTTGATGGGGAGCATGGTTGTATACAAGAAGATATGGTGCTGCCTACATCTTGACCAGAAGGCAGCAGGAAGTGAACTGACTGTCAACATTGAGTGAGGCTTTGAAAACAGAATCCTCAAAGTCTGCCCCTACTCTGACACATTTCCTCCAACAAGGCCACACCTCCTAACAGTGTCACTGCCTTTGGGGATCATTTTCTTTCAAACCACTACAGGGTACCAAATGACCCATTCACAGGGGTCACCGAAGACCACCAGAAAACACAGGTATTTACATTACAATTCACAACAGTAGCAAAATGACAGTTAAGACAATAATTTTATGGTTGCAGATCACCGCAGCAGCATGAGGACTGTATGAAAAAGGGTTGCAGCAGGCCTAGGCAGTCTAAGGGACCCCTGACAGTGGAACCAGGATGTATCCCTGGTGCACAAAAGGACTTTGGGAGCACATTCCCCATGGAGGGATACTCCCTTAGCCTAGAGCCAGGAGGGAGGGCCTAATCCCTACTCCAAATGACTTGACAGACTTTACTGACCCCTCTTGGAAGGCATCACCCTCCCTGTGGAGTGTGTGTGTGTGTGTGTGTGTGTGTGTGTGTGGAGTGGGGGGGAATGGGATGGGAGGGTGGTATGGGAGAGAGGGAGAAAGAAAGGGAGGGAGAGGGAACTGGGATCGATAGGTAAAATAAGAATAAATAAATAAATAAATAAATAAACAAACAAATAAATAAGTGGTGCAGCACTAGGAACATTGAGAACCACTGCTCTGAGAGATAGTGTCTAGTGTTACAGTGGTACAGGGTGCCCTCAAATAACTATTCAGGTGGAACTCCACCTCCCCTCAACTCCACACCCTGCCCAGTCTCAGAAAGCCCACAAAAGGGCATCTCCCCCCACCCCCAGATGCTCAAGACTATGCCTACAGGGAATTTAAACAGCCTACTAAGGAAAGAGCCTGTGATTTTCTATTTCCTTCTTCCTGTCTCCTCTCTGGGGCTGGCAGATCATCAAGAGTATTTTACTCTTTAAACCTTTCGATTCTTAATTTAACTTGGTTTGGTTTGCTGCATCAGTGGAGATTTAACATCGGGGTATGAGAACCTTTCAATAACATTGTGGGACTTTCATCTTTTCCTTTCTCTTTGTCTGTCCATAACGTAAGCAGTTCTCATGTTACAGCCCCAAATCAACAGAGCCAATTCATCACACACTGGGAATTCCAAAACCAGAAGCCAAATAAACCTCTTTTGTTTATAAGTTGATTTTCTTGTGTATTTGTTACAGTAAGAAAAAAAGCAAAAGGCAATGAACACATGGACAGTGATCCTTAGGGAAATACAGCATATCATCCAAAGAATGTGCTGGACTCACTTTTAGGGCTGTGTTTGTTATCTTTCTATCATTGTGCCTACCATGCCTGACAAAAACACCCTGATGGAGGAAAGTTTATTTAGGTCCACAGCTTCAGAGCATTTCACAAATTACAATAAGATGAGGCATAAACCTAACACACTTGGGTAGGACGTCACAGCAACACAGGGCAACTGTATTACCATGGAGCAGCTGGCAGCAACGTTCTGGAAGACTATAAAACCTTCAAGAGGGAGCCTCTACCTGGAGGAAGTAGGTCAGCAGGAATGGGCTTTTGCTAGTTATACCCAACTCCACTTCCAGCTTCCTGGTCCATGTAAATAACAAATTAGGCAGTTTCCAGAGGAAATATGGCTGCCCTAACTCAATTGCATCATCCTGGATGTAACTGTGCCATTACTACCCTACTAATAACAGAATCCCTGCATAACAACTTCGGGCTTATTTGATATGTCTTGATATTTGCCACATCAACCATGACTGGCTTGGAACAAAAATGAGCTAGGAAGCTCAACCTTATCTGTAGGAGACAGCTTCTGTTCACCCTCAGAAATGATTTAAGATAGATGCAGCCTCAAAGATAGCAGATTATTGAAATTATGATGATGACTGTTATCTTGGCGTTCTTGTGGGACTCCTGACAGTGGAGTGTCTCTGATTTTTGCTTGTCCTTTTTGCTTGTCCTTGGAATCCTTTTCTTCCTACTGGGTTGCTTTACCCAGCCCTGAGATGAGGGTTTGTGCCTCATCTTATTGTAATTTGCTATGCCATGTTCAGATGACATCACTAGGAGGCCTACTATTTTCTGAAGGGAAACGGAGAAGGAAAGAATCTGGGGAGAGGGGAGATGGGGGAAGAACTAGGAGGGCGATGGGAAATTGTGGTCAGGATAAGAATTTTTTAAAAACAAAGAAAAAGTTTTTTTTTTTTTTTAAGTGGGGGAGGGGGTAGGAAGGCATGCTGAAACATGTCCCCAATAGTAAAAAATATAGTGGATTTGGGATTTTTTTTTTTATTGTGGGTCATAGGGGAAATTTTTCAACAATCAGAATGCCTGTGGATTTTGATAGTATTCACCTGAGCCATAAAAAGACCCTTCTTTCCTACCTACGTATGGAGTGGATTTCTGTCCTGTACCTTCAGGTTTGTTTTCTTCACCTGACTCAGACCCCGGTGGCTTTCAGTGCCCCCTGTAGTTCAACAGAGGGATTGGTGAAATCGGTGAAGTCTGTCAATACGCAGCCAGCACTTCAAGGGACATCTGTGCAGAATCTGTCGTGTCAGTAGAGAATGCCACCAGCTCCGTGGCCCACTTGCACGGTAGGGATTCTTCCTGCCCTCTTTTTCTCGGTGTCTGCTGAGGTCTTACGACAATGGGCGGCCTGTTCTCCAGCTCTTAGGGAAAGGGATGACACACCATGCCGGGCTCCCAAGAAGGAAGCAACACATCGCTTGCTTTCTGTGACTAGACATGAGGGAGAGCAAAACCTCAGGTTGAGATGATGCAAAGACATGAATATTGTAATTCCTCGACCCCCCCCCCCATTTTCACCGTCCAGATAACTGGAGGATATCTTACGATCAGCAAAAGCACACATGAAGCTTGGGTCTTCTCTATCCCAGCGGCCACACCAAGATTTCATCTAGTGTTCCGTTAGCTGCATTTGAATGGACAAAGGAAGAAAATAACTCCGTAATTGGGCTGGCTTTTCCTTCGTGCAGTGTCTTAAACATCCCAGGCTAGCCTTGAACTCCCTCGGCAGCTAAAAATGACCTCGAATCCCTGATTCTCCTACTTCCACCTCCCCAAAACTGCGATTTGTAGGACCACCCTGTACAATGCTGGAGATGGAACTCAGAGGTCTGGACCCAGGCAAGTGGACACTAGGCACGTGAACTGCATTCCCAGTTGTCTGGGTAAGCGCCTAGTATGAATGTTTCATCATTGGCTTAGGGTTTCTATTGCTGTGAAGAGACACTATGACCATAGCAACCCTAATATGTATGTATGTATGTATGTATGTATGTATGTATGTATGTATGTATGCATGCATATCATTTCATTGGGGCTGGCTTACAGTTCAGAGGCTCAGCGTAAAGATTCAGGCATTATGCTGGCCTGCCCCAGTCACCTGGCAGAATGCGGTCAGGCAGTACCCTGGTCACCCCAGGATTCCATGATTGTGTAGTCTGCTCGCAGGTGCAAAGGACCCCTTTAAAAGAAAGCCCTCGCCTGCCATGGAATCCTCCATGGTCCCCATGCAACGTTCTCCTCAAGCTTTAACCTAACACCCAGTCCATTGCCATCAAGACAGGACGCATGGGGCACACAGGCAGGCATGGTTGCTAGGGAGGCAGCTGGAAGTTCAACATCTGGATCACCAGGCTGCAGGAAGAAAAGAATGACTTGAGCATTTAAAACCTTAAAACTCACCCCCAGTGATAAACTTTCTCCAACAAGGCCACGCCTACTCTAACAAGGCCACACCCTATGGGGATCGTTTCCATGCAAGCTACCACAATCATTCACCAAAAATGTTACATATATTTACTTGGTTAAAAACAAAACTCCCGTGCCAGATAGACCAGCTTGCAAGACAGTTGGGACATAGCTTGATGAAGGGTACGACTCTGCTTTCCATGACCCGCTTAATTCTGCTAGTTTCTTTCTCACACTGAAAGACCAAAAGCAGAGTTAAGGAAACCCCTCACTGAAAATGAAGGACAGCCTGACCTAGAAAAGCACCGGCAACTTCCCTCACAGGACCCTGAGATAGCAGGATACCAAGAATTCACACTGCCCCTCCCGCCAGTGATAGCTGCAACTCCGGTTTGCCCAGACAAGATTAATTAGCACACCCCGAGGCCCTAAGGTGAGACCATCCGGCCTCAAGGAAAACCCATGACTGGTCACGTATGCAGTGGACAGGGAGTCACAGCCCCACCCTAAGCTTGTAGTTTTTTCCTTTAAAAGTACCTGAACCCAGAAAAAAATGTTGCTTCTCTAGCCTGTGTGCTGAGAGAGGTCCATTTGCACAAACATATCCTGTTAATTAAAGCCTCTTTCGTGTTGCATCAACTGGACTAGACTTTGAGTTCTTGGGGGTGCCGACCGAAACGGGGAGACTCCTCATTCTGAGGGTCTTACAACACTAGCGGTCTTCTTGGTGACAAGAGGGCTCCCAATGACAGGTGCAACTGTATGTGTTCCCTCACTGTGAAAGGTGCTGAGCAGAACACCTGTGAAGAAATCCACGTGGCTAGGGAAATGTGTTGGGGTGGAATGAGACATTATAAATTAATCTAGTCACAAAATGTAATTAAACTACCCAAGATCCTCACAGACCCTAAAGAAAAGGTGAAACCAGCCAAATAAATGACAGCTACTTAATAGGGTACAAATTGCGCAGATGTCAATCACATGAGGGCAGACATATGCCAAAGGCCAGGAAGGACTAGTTAGAAGACATAGTTTGTCAACTGAAGGCCTTGCAGTTGAAATGAATGGGACTAAGTAAGGTCGGAGGGAGAGCAGGTTATGTGGAAGTTGAACAAGGGATGTTAGGGCCTGGCTGCTGGAGGTGTACTTTCTTGGGGGGTGGGGGGAATGTTGAGACAGGGTTTCTCTGTGTAGCTTTGGAGGCTGTATTGGAACTAGCTCTGTAGACCAGGCTGGACTTGAACTCACAGAGATCCACTTGCCTCTGCCTGATATTAAAGGCGTGCACCACCACTGCCCAGCTTTTTTTTTTTCTTTTTTTCTTTAAGTTAGAAACAAGTTTGTTTTACCTGTCAATCCCAGTTCCCTCCCCGTCCCCTGCCCCTCACCAACTGCTGGAGGTGTTCTTGAGAGAGTCCTGTGCATAAAGGCAGCTAGGTTGCATTATAGAATCTTCAGTAATTGGTGTATTGAGTCCAAGATACTGGGAAGGTCAGAGAGAGATAAGACTTATGAAAAAAAAAAAAAAAAATTAGGTACAGTATCAGTAGAACCTGGCAGGAACCAGGAAATAAGACATACTCGGACTGGGTCAGTTAGGAGAGCCTAACTCACAGCTGTTTACAAAGAAAGGCACCATCAGGGAGGAGGGGTACCGAGCTGAGACAGAGCTTGTAGCGCGGGGCTAACCTCATCGGGCTAACCTCATCCGGCTAACCTCATCGGGCTAACCTCATCCGGGCTCTCCTCATCGGGCTAACCTCATCGGGCTAACCTCATCGGGCTCTCCTCATCGGGAAGTGATTTGCATGTGGATGTGCGTGACAGGAGCTGTGCTGTTTGGTGGAGGGTCTCTGCCTACCCTTGTCAGTCTGGCTTGGGGGAGTTGAGGGAAATAATATCCCCAAAGATGTCTCTCTTGTCACAACATGGGTGACTGTACTGGTTAAAATCAAAGCTAAGAACTGGAGAGGAAGGAGGGTCACAAATGAACCCTCCACAGATCACCAGCATGGAGTCCAGAAAAAAAGAGTAGAAAGAAATGTAACTACATCTCAAAGGACAAACAGAACTCAGCACAAGAGGAGGCACAAACATCCCAAGAGACAAACTAAACAGCAGGGCACACCTGGTGAATGGTAATGTGTCAGAGGTCTGGAGCCCCACTGTCCCCTAGAGGGCGCTCCCGGACTTCACTCCATACGGAGGCGAACTGATTGCCACAGGCTCTAGACAGGACCTCTGCCTAGGCGGGAGTGAGTGGGTCTGGGATGCAGAGCGCCCCGCTTGACGCTTACATTCACCACAGTGGGATTGGCGTACTACACAAAGCTAGTGTTAAGCATCTTCTGTGTGCTAAGGGCTGGATTCCACGTCATTGGGTGAAGTACCAAAATAATTGTATTATAGAAACGAGGAGAGCCTGCCTTCAAACTGCCCACATATATAGTTGCTCCTTGTACTGTTTTGTTCCCATGCTACCGGGTGAATCCCTTGCATCAAAGACACCCCTTTCTTCGAGGGCTTAATAAAATCAGGGGAGGGTCTGTAGGAAACACGCATCACCAAAAATGTACAAAGAACCCAGAACATGGCCTGGCAGATTGTTCGTGTTGCAGGGGCTTGTGCCTCATTCCTTCTGGCACACCGCCAGTTCCTGGGGCTCTTACAGAAGGTCGGGGGACAGAGCACCCACATCAGGGCTTAGCAAAGAACGAGGGAACCCAAAAGGCTACCCACCACTACGTCAGCAAAAGCCGAGGATGCAGGGGCAAAGAGGGTCTGGAAGCTTCACCTGCTTCGCTTCAGGTTTTGAATCTGAGGCCAAAGCTCTAATTCAAGAGTGACAGAGAAGCTGTCACCGGGTATTCTAACTGACCTATTGATAGTGGGTACCTGACCCCACATGTTAAAAAGAGGTTCTCAGACGTCAAGGATGGGCTTAATGAGGGCCGGGAAACGAGTGACGGCATTGGCTACGGGTGGGGAAGGAGGAACATGGCTCTAGACCAGTGTCCTCCACAGCCACAGCAGGGCAGGACTCAAAGGTCTCGATAATGGCTACAGAGTAAGTTAACAATTACAGTTTGTTCAGGTCTGTCCCAGGCTTAGCACTAAAGGATGGTCCTGGAAAACCCCTCAGCTTTGGCACCCACAAACCAGTCCTGTAAGGCTTAGTTCTCACCGTTAATGACGAACATATACATTATATAGTGAGACCTGACCCATAGAGATCATCGTGTTTGCGTTAGCCAGTTTCAGCATGTGAAAACGCATCTTCTCTGGCCCGTCGGGTATCCCCCTATTTCACAATAGCCGACCCCACCCTTCTCTCTGCTGTTTTCCCTGCTGACCCGCTGAAGTGTTGGAAGGAAACAGATGGAACCACCAACGTGCTTAGCTGAGAAGCGCTTCGGCTGGGGACAACTCAGAGAGGTTAACAGAAGCACCACACGATGACACGCTTAGGAATAGGTCCTTAGGATGAAGGCCTGCGGCAGGGACACCGTGGTGACGAGACAGGCATGGCGGCAGACGAGGAGGAGGGCGTTAGAATACCTGGCCTTCTTCTCCTCTGCTCTGGCCTCCTGCCGGGGTCTCTTTGCAGAGAACTAGGAAAAGCAGGCCTAATGGAGGTCAGCAGCGTCCAAGGCCACGGAAAATGCAGAGAGCGCGTCTAAGAAAGACACCCCCAGGCCATCTGATTGTCCCTCAGCTTCCATTCAGGTCTTTCATAGGAAACTGAGGTCCGAAACAGGAGACACGCAGCTCCATCATCTCCCACCACCGGGAGCAGATGGAGGCCAGGCAGATTATTTCCTGGAACCTGGGCTGTACTGTCAGTCATTGGCAGGAAGTAAGACAGCGAGGGAGGAAAGGAAACACCTAGAATGAAATAACCCACCACAGGCCCACATCTGGGCGCATGGAATCTGATAGCCATGGGTTCTCTGTTCCTCTATTCATTCATCCCATGATTCAGGACCCTCAGCCGCTACCTTGGCAGGGCCTCTCACAGCATCCAGGTATTTCTGTTGCTTTTGCTGTTGCCTGTTCACCGTGAATATTGGCATGCAGCGTGATGAGTCTAATGCATTCCAGGAATAGCACCACTCCCATTTTATAGCAGTAATTCCAGTTTCTCCTGATGGTAAAAGACAAGCACGCTGGCCTGTTGTACCATTGTTAGCTCTTGATCAAGAGACTGAACAGCCTGGAACCTTCCTGGACTAGTCTCATGTTTCCGGGCGGAGGTTCTTCGTGTGGCACAATGCCCTCAGACCCAAAAGAAGAGTATTCCAAGAAGAAAACAACTCTTCAAGTGAAATATTAAGAGCAACAGTGAGAGAAACTATTCTCATACCCATGGCTAGGTTTCCAGAGCGTGTATTGGTGACTGATCTGACCACTTCAGAGGCCAGCACCCCGCCCTCACCAAGTGTCGCCTCTCAGGAGAGTTCATTATGCTATTCTGTCATCTCCTTCTACATGAGGTCAGAACAATACATTTCCACGACACGAGCCGGATTCTACTCATATCTAACTGTGAATGGGTTCCTGGACCACTAGCAATGGTGGGTGTGATACCATGGGGTGAATTAGCCCATGGAGATGACGATGCTGGCAGAAGTGCAGAAAGCAAAGGGAAGTTACTCTTCAGAATGTGCACCATTCCCATGGAGACAGATTACTGTCTTTTCTGGGATGAAGCCATCTAATATAATTAGCCTGGATGACGGCTTCCCCGAGAAACGTTGCCAGCTGAGGTGAGAGAGACACCACCAGGTTTTTACCCTCTCTATTTTGATTCCCACGTCCACTTTCTTTGTGGGCATAAACGCAGCTAGTGTCTCAGACTCCCCAGACTACTGCAACAAAATGCCACAAAGTAGGTGGCTTGTAGAATCAGAGGTTTAGTTGTCACAATTCAGGAGTGCAGGAGGTTCTGAGACCAAAAGGATTCCATTATTTCCCGGTTTACACATAATACCTTCTGTGTCCTGTGATGGAAGGGCCTTCTCTGGCATGCTAGTAATCCTATTTGTGAGGGCCATGCCTTCATGAACTAATCATTTCCTGGGGTGCTGTGAAGAAAAATGGCCCGCTTTGGCACACGGGGGGTGGCACTACTCAGAGGTGTGTTCTTGTTGGAGGAGGTGTGGCCTCATTGTTCAGGTCTCAGATGCTCAAGCCACACCCAGTGTCGCTTTGTTCCTGCTGCTTCTCAATCCAGATGTACAACTTTCAGCTCCTTCTCCAGCATCATGCATGGTCCCATGCTTATCCCCACGATGATAATGGTGCAAACCTCTGAAACTGTAAGCCAGCCCCAATTAAACGCTTTCCTTTATAAGAGTTGCTGTGGTCATGATGTCTCTTCACAGCAACAGAAAGCTTTACTAAGATATTTTGTAACAACTTCACCTTTAATACTATCATACTGGCAATTATGTTTCAGCATAAGAGTCTTTTGAGGGGATAGAGCTGTTCCAAATACAGAAGCCAGGAGACTCCCTGTCAGCAAGCAAGAGACCATCACCGCTGCCTCCTTCTTTAGCCTTCTGTATAAAGGACCTCTGACAGACCAGTGTGGGACTCGAACACATTCATAGAGGATCATCAGATACTTCACTCTCAGACCATCTTGACAGCAATCTTCCAATACTGGGATAAATTGGCCAACTTATTAACCACTCTATATAAATGCTCCTATCTCAGGAAACCACAACTTATCTCTTGCTTCATGTGACCAACCATATGTACTTCTCCAAATCCTGTCTGTGATGAGATTTCCCTCTGACATTCAGGCCCAACCCGAAGAGACGCCGTCTGAAATCTGGCACTGTCCCTTCTTCCTCATCAAATGATCACAGGAAATTCCCCATGACATCAGAGTCATAGTTGGAGGGAAAGTCGGGAAGCAGCAAGAAGCCTGAGTCATCTGCTTATGCAGAGAAGGGCTGAAAATAGAGCTGGAGAGGTTAGGGGAGGCGAAACAACTCACCCACACATGTGCCGATCTTTCCCTTAAGTTAGCAAGGAGCGAGCTCCTTTTAGCTGTGAGAAAAATCCCCATAAAGGGTTCAACATTTGATGCCAACAAGGCAATGGGAGGTTATCTCAGCGTTCTTGACATATTTCAGAAAATGGCGTATCTTAGTCTTTCTTAAATGAACGAGAGGTCCAAAAGTAGATAGATCTAAAATCTGTGGATAACTGATTTTAGCTAGGGAGTGTTACGAAATATGTTTGTATGTATTTTGTGTGTCGTGTGTTCACTTGGGTATGGTTGCACATGCAGGTGTACCTGTGCATACAAGTCAACCTTGGATGTCTTTTCACAGCAGTTAGCTGCCTTGTATTTTGAGACAGGAACTATCACTGGCCTAGAGTTCACCCATTAGGGTAGGCTGGCTATCTAGCAAGGGACCCCTGTCTTTGTCCCCTCCACACCTCCACCCTTGGAGTCAGCTGAGCGGCCCCAAGTCTGTACCTGAGTGGGGGAGTGTGGATGAAGGAAAGGCTAGCTATAAACAATAAAGAGAGAGAGAGACAGACAGAATAAAGGTTAGGAGGGCAGATCAGCCAATACTGAAATGCCATGAGTTTATTTTTCACCACTCTTATATACCATAACCAAAATGGGAACACAGTATTGTGTATATGGAACAAACAGACTTTTCTTCCTCACTTATTCTAAGGGTTCAGTAACCACACCTTAGTTCCAACTTCTTGTTCCCTAGCCTTGAGGTCAGGAGTAGCCACACCTCAGATTCAGGTCTGTTGTTATGTAGACTAAGACAGCCAAACATCCTTCTGTAACCATACCTTTGACTTTTAGGTCTTGTGACTTGCTGACAGCTTTGAACTCTGTCCTTGTGCCAAGAGGGAGTGCATGGGCACCCACACACCCTCACCTCTGCAGGGGAATTACAAGCACACACCAGCATGCCCGTATTTGTATGTAGGTGCTTGGGCTAGAATTCGGCTCCTCTTGCTTGTGTAGCAAGCATTTTACTAACTGAGCCATCTCACAAACCCCCAGGAAGCCTGCCTTTAAGTGTGAGCATTTGATAAATTCCTTTAGCTTAAAAAAAAAAAAAAAGAAAGAAAGAAAAACAAAAAACTTCCATGGCAGATGGGAGAGATGGCTCAGGGATAAAGGACTGAATTTGATTCTCAGCACCCGTACCACCAGGAAGCTTGTAAATCAGTGCCAGAGGAACCAACATCTTCTGACCTCATTAGACATGTGAACACATACGGTACACACACACACACACACACACACACACACATGCACACATGCACGCACGCACGCAGGCACACATGCACAAAATAATAATAAATCTTAAAAAAAAGAAATACAAGTTCCTTGGGGCTGGAGAGATAGCTTTTCAATTAAGAACACTTGTTGCTATGGAAGAGGACCAGGGTTCATTTCCCACACCATTTTTTTATAAGGCTGGCTTCATGTATGGATTAATGAAACCATAAGATACCTAGTAGGAATAAAATAAAATGTGCCTAATTTGTGAAATTAGAAGTCAGGAAATGAAGCAAGAGGGGGCACTGAGAGTTGGCAATGAACTTTTTCCCCTGAGAAATTACATGGGTGACTTTTATTTTGTGACATTACATGTGGTGCCTTTATGATATATATGCTTTTATATCCATTCATTGCCATAAGAAAAATGAAATGTACTCTAGTGATGATCCCGTCCTTTAAATGTTTCCATAAAACGGAAACTAGATGAGAAAATTTCATGAAATACCTCACAATGTAGTGCATTCTTCCCGCTGAGTCACCAGTCTGCCAGAGATATTTATTGAATGCTGAGAGCACAAGGAATTGCTTTAAATACTGCCTAGCTATCCACTGGGGAGGATGATACATAGAAACAATCAACTCATTCGCAAAACAGTTATTCACCGAGCATCTACTGTGTGTTAGACGCTCATTTAGAAAGTTGAGATCCCACGCGTGAGCAATACAGACAGGACTCCTCATTCTGCGGAGCCTATCCCTTGTGAGAGGAGCCTGTCAATTCATGACAATCAACGAGCAAATTGCAAGGCATTACAAGGGCTACTCAAGAAAATAAAGCAGGTAACAGGGACGCGGGGTGATTGCAGTGTTAAATAGGATGTTCGGATAGGTGTCACCTGGAAAGTGGTACTTAGGCAAAGAAGTGATGGAGAAGGAATCAACCATGTGCATAGCCAGGGAGGGACAATTGGGGGAGGAGACCAAGTGCAAAGCAAATGGGCCGAGGGTGAGCCGTCAATGTGGGTGGAATTGGTAAGAGGCCAGACACCCAGCAGAGGAGAAGGGACTTGTAGAATCTTTTAAATGAACCGTCTCTGCAACCCCAAGGATGCTGTTTTAGTAACCCACATGAGAAAGGTGGTGGCTTAGACCAGACTGGTGGCATGGGACGTGCCAACGGCAGAGTGAGGACATCTTTAAGGTTGAGCCAATGATACTTTTGAGTGTGAGATGTCTTAGTCAATGTTCTATTGCTGTGAAGAGACACCATGACCACAGCAGCTCTTACAAAGCATTTCATTGGGGCTTCCTCACAGCTCAGAAGTTTACTCAGAAGTTACCATGGTGGTGCCCAGACAGACTTAGTGATGGAGAGGGGGGGGTGTGAGAGTTCTACATCTAGATCTGCAGGCAACAGGAATAGAGGGTGACACTGGGCCTGATGTAAGCATTTGAAATCTCAAAGCCCATACCCAGTGACACACCTCCTCCAACAAAGTCACACCTCCTGACAGTGCCATTGCCTAGTGAGCAAGCATTCCAATCTATGAGCCTCTGGGGACATGATGAGATTTGCAGAGGGTCACAGCACACGATCTTTAGGTTCTAGTCCTGAACAGGTGAAGCTGTTGACCGAGATGAGGGAGGCTTTCTAATCTGGAGAGGACAAAGAGGCAGCCAAGCAGGAGTTAATGAGTTGCAAGTTCAAGACCAGTGTGTGGACATAAACGTAAAGGTAACACCAATAGGAGAAGAGGTTATGTTTCTTTGACTTAGAAGAAGTCTGGTAAAGAAGAGAGAGTATGAAAAAGGGGCCAAAGGACAAGCCAAGCCCTGCAGTACTTTAAGAGGGGCATCCTGCTGAGCATTCTTCAGTCCCAGCGCCGGAGAGGCAGAGGCAGGCGGATCTCTCAGTCTGAGGCCAGCCTGGTCTACATAGTGAGTACCAGAACAGCCAGACTACACAGAGAAACCCTGTCTTGAAAAAAAAAAAAAAAAAACAAACTAGAAAAGCACCCAATGTTACATAAAGAAGAGGCCCGCCCATTCTTCTGTCCTAGGGTATTCCAGCCTAGGAACAAAAGCAGTTGATTTAACAGCACTTGCTGCTGTAATAATTTCCCCCTAGGAACCTAAGTCCAAGGACATTTTTCCAGGTTTCATGCCAGGCCACAATTATGAGTAATTGTACAGTACCTGTCCCTTCCTAATTATTGCAAATTGTTGAGTGAATTGTTTTCAAGTTTCTGGGGTCAGGCCAAATCTCTTATCATTTGAGTTCTTATTAGAGGTTCCTGCTACTTGAAATATACTTACGCTTCGCTCCTCCCTTCTGGAGTCTCCAGGCATGCTGGGGACCAGATGCTGCAAGGTGGTTTTTATTTGAGTTGAAACTGGACCCCAGCAGTCCACACATACTGCACATATTTCTTCTCTCTCATCAGGTCCATTCTCATCAACTCCATCTGCATCAACTTTGGTTGTTGAGCATCTATCTTTCTTCTGTCTATGATCCTTCACTGTTGTTCTACTTTGAATAACCCACCGCCTCTTTTAGGCATCATGGTGTAACCTGGGCTGGTCTCAAACTCATGACCTTCTAGCCTCACCTTCCCAAGTGCTTGAATTAAATGCACGAGCCACCCTGCCCGATTACTGCATTTTTTTAAAACTAATGCTTCTACTTAAAGACCACCACAACTCTACCCTCCCCCCATTTATCTTTTTTTTTTTTTTTTTTTTTTTTTTTTTTTGTATATACTTCTTCCTGTCATTGCAGTATCTGTCTGGCGGTTGGTTACTTTTTGATTCCTCCACTGAAATGTAGTCTCCCTGAGACAGGGAGGTCTCTCTTGTTTCTCCTTTATCCTTTGTTGGGACCATAAAGATGGGTCTGCTTCCTATTGCCTCAAGATCAGAGAGTTAAAAACTGTCCTTAGTCAATCTAATGACCTAAAGGTCTAATGCTTGGTTACTGAAGGATGTTTTGGCCTTGGTATTGGATGTCTTATCTAATTAACAACAGACTTGGGTTCAGGTGTGTTTACTCTTGACCCTGAAGGCTGGATAACAGTTGTGGCTACCAAATGCCTGGGAGATTAAGGGAAGTAAATCTGTTTCCCCCTTATCTATGATAATAGAAGTCTTCTGCCATGCCCCCCCCCTTTTTGGTTGGGTACTTAAGAATGTTGAAGAATAAACTTAGGGCATTCACTGAATTGCCCTCCTGACTCTATCCTGTGTCTCTGTCTTTCTCTTAACATCTTTACCTGTCCTTTCTCAATCCACACTCCCCATCTCAGGTACAAACCGGGCAAGTTGGCTGGCTCCAACTGTTGCCCCACAAAGACAGCTTCCCACAGTCCCCATTACATAGATCTACAAAAATGCCTAGACTAAAATAGGCAGCTCAATACATGATGGTTATGAATGAATTAACTTCCTCAGGTCTGGTAAAGATACCATGTAATTAAGTAATTAAAATGGACAAGGTTCATGCTCAGAAGAAGAAAAGTAAAGAACAGATGATCTCCAACTCACAGAACGCCTGTACTCCGGTGGGCTGCTAGGGTGACATAAGTTCAGTTCTCAAAGTTCTAACTCCCGTGGAGAAGAGGCACTTTGTACCTTCATGCTAGGTGACTTCTCTGTGTCTTCAGGGAGAGTCACCTCTGGACAGAAAAATAGGTTTCAAATAACTGTAGTTTCTCATGTGGGATGAATATTCTATTTTGTCTTCCAAATTGTACCCAGATACACTTCCCTCACCACTAACCCTCAGGAGTAGGGAAATTGTGTTTCTCATCTCACTAGAAATAGATCAGGGTCCTTTAAAGATACCCGTAATGGAAAGGATTTGAGAAAAGGGAATTCTCCCAAGAGTCTGTGTGAGGCCTTATAGTATTATTTTTAAATCAAACTTTGACTTTGAAAACTTCCCCAAGCACGTCCTTCCTTCCCACCCTCCCTTACCCACTGCCAAATTAATAGACTCACACTGAAGCCAGTTTGCACAGTAGTACATTGTGTAGAGGTCAAGGTTCTCCTCGGGTGAACAAACTCCGTGAGCACAGAAACGCAAAAACCCCAACGAAGGGTTTCTGCAGCCCAAAAACAAGGGTGTCAAGAATGCATATGGCTGTAAGAAAACAAACAAAATGCCACACACACACACGCACACACGCAGGAAAGTCTTGAGAGTGCCCTGTCTTGGTCCTCTTTAGGAGTTAAAAGGATTCTATTTCTGTGGCAAGTGTAGGCTTAGGCAAACTCAAATCTTGCTCTTTGTGGTGGGAAATCCCTTCAGCCCTGTCTTGGAGATGTAACAAACTTTGCAGCTAGTGAAGTGTTTCCCCCATCCCGAGTTTGTGCTAGCTCGCCCAGCCAGACTTTCTTAAGTCATTTACTGATTCCACGACTTATTTTAATTTTTGCCTTTCATTTCTTATTTCCTTTCCCACAGATGGTACTGGGTAAAATAGAAGCCTGTAAAAGTGAAGCTCAAAGATTCTCTTCTTTCTTTGGCTTTAAAATGTTTCATGTGATGACATGAGAGATCCACCTAATCCACCCACACGTGCCTTTTTCCTGTTCCTAGCATTAATAAGTCTAAACTTTCATTTAGGGAGAGAATCCAGGCTAACAAAGTGCGTGTCTCTCTTTGCACCGTTGAAGGAATTTCTTTTTCATGATGGGGGTTCTGAGTCCAGTACAGTGAATACACCCTGGACTCCACTCTTACTCCCATGGAATAAAGCACTAAAATCGAGCAGAAATGCATGGGACACTTGAGTGACAAGTGGGGCATGGTGGCACATTCCTGTAATCCCATAACTCTGGAGGCTGAATCAGGACCATGGCAAGTTTGAGTCTAATCTTGGTTACATAGTGAATTCGAGGCCAGCATGAGATATATCCAAGGTTCTGCCTTAATTAAAAAAAAAAAAAAAAAAAAAAAGATAAGAAGAAAACAATAAGTAAATAGTAGCAGGAAGATTGAAAAGGAAGACAAAATGACGAGTTTAGCACCTCAGCATTTAGTGTTTCTTGGGATAAACTGAAGGGTGCATGGAGAGGCAGAAGAGGACACTGAGGCATAGGCAAAGCTCAAGGGGACCTCTAGCTCTGGCCCAGTGGCCAGGAAAGTCAACTCTAGATGCTCAGAGTGGTCAAGGGAAGGTATTACAGTCATCTTTTCTTACCTTTAGTTGACTTTGGTTTCCCAAGACGTCTCTACCACACTGGATACTCAGGAGCCAAAGCTCTTGTCTGCTGGAGTAGTTGTGACACCAACTGCTCAAGGGAATTCACAAACCCGTGCTTCTTTCTCTCGCCACTTGGCATTGGCAGGAGATGTGGGGATAATTGCAGGAAATGCAAAATAAGACAAATCTAGCAAACCACAGCTTCTCACTAGGAGCACAAAGAGGACTCTTGGGAAAGCAGGAGGCGCCAAACAGATGAGAGACTAGGAGCTTGGAGGCTGCTCCTGAAAATTGTTCATGAATTTCTGATCTCAGCCTTGATTTGATGTTAAATCACATGGACATTGATTGTTAAGCAGCACGGCTATGTCCTGGATTCTGGAAAGCCAAGACCGTTGACTGTGCAAGTTTTGAAAGTTAGGTTGACACTGGAATCATAATCATGCATAGCTGTCTGGAATGTGTATATTCAACGTGAATCGCCTGTTAAAACAACATCCTCAGTATTTGTAAGATTTAAATAAGACCTCCAGTTCCAAAACGAAAATGTGAAAAGGTCAGCCACACTGGCAAAGTGACTCAGTAGGAAACGGTGCTTGCTGTGCAAGCCTCATCACCTGAGTTTGGCTCCATGATCCCATGGTGGAAGGAGGGAACTGACTCCTGAAAGTTGTTCTGTGACCCTCACACATGCAGGGCCAGACTCACACCACACACACACCACACACACACACACACAAATTTTTTAAAGATTGAAAATGTCCAGAATACAATCTGAAGAATGTAGCGTATAAAGAACCAGTGACCATGAGCCACACAAGAAAACCAGCACACTGGTTACATACAACACAGCATCATACCTGCACCCTTCACATGGAATTGGAAGTAGAGTGTGGGTCCTCGTCTTTGTATAGCAAATACTTAACTGGCTAACCTTTCTCCCAGCCAAATAAAAACACTTTAAACACACCAATTGGAAAACTTAAACAACACTTCTATATTTCATAAAAATAAAGACTTTTTTTTTTTTTTTTTTTTTTTTACACAAAGAATGAGAGAATTTCCTGCCAGCAAGCCTCTTCTAGAAGAATGTCGAGAGGAGTCCTGGAGGCATGAGTGAAATAACCCTGGAAAGAACTTCCTACAGAAGGAGAGCAGGCGTTGAAGACCCTGAGAGAACCTACTTCTGTCCGTAGTTTTGAATATGCCTGATGAATGGCAGCAATAATTAAAGCTAATGGGGTTTTCAGCACACACAGACGTAATAAATAAGAAATTACACAACACAAGGCAAGAAAAAGGAGCTAGATGGTGACGAGGTTTCTGCATCCCACGTCAGCTGATAAAATATTGATTCTAAGTAAATCTGAAAGTTAGGTATGTGTGTGGAAGGTCATGGGCTGCCGATGGAGTGGCACTCGGATGGTATTTATAGCACTAAAAGTTTATATTAGAAAAGAGCTTCAAATCAATCATCTCAATGTCTAATTCAAGAAGCTGCAGGGAGAAGATTATAATAGGTTCCAAGCAATTATAATGAACAGATAAATGACAAAGATACAACCGATGGACTGCAATGGTAGGTCAATAAAGCAGTCCTTAATGTACAAAAGGTAGACTAAAGATAATGCAGCAATTACCAATATAAGACATGGAATGAAATAATGCTATAAATCCGATAGGTATTAAATATTAAAATAATAAGAGAATACTGTGAATAACTGTTTATAAGTGATAGAAGAATATATTAATATATAGAAAAACCAAAACTATCAATATCTTCTTTTAAAAAATAACTCATTTATTTTTATTTTATGTGCATTGGTATTTTGCTTTCATATGTCTGTGTGAGGGTGTTGGGTCCCCTAGAACAGAGTTAAAGACAGTTCTGAGCCACCATGTGGGGGTTGGGAATTGAACCTGAGTCCTCTTGAAGAGAAGTCAGTGCTCTTAACTGCCAAGCCATCTGTCTAGCCCTGGTATTCTTTTAAGATGAGGCAGTCTAAACAGTGCTTTCACATATTTCCCAGGAGACCATTTTAGGGGCCACCATTACCTTGATGAGGAAACTAAAGCAGTGGGAAAAAAAAAAACCCTACAGACCAATATTCATATTTCAATATTTCAATATGAAAACATGCCCATACCCCTGAGAAAATGAAACCTAGCAATACACTGTAAAGAGAACACAACACACTGTCTTAGTTAGGGTTTCTATTGCTGTGAATAAAAGACCATGACCAGCCAGGGCGGTAGTGGCACACACCTTTAATCCTAGCACTTGGGAGGTACAGGCAGGCGGATCTCTGTGAGTTCGAGGCCAGCCTGGTCTACAGGGCGAGTTCCAGGAGAGCTAGAGATAAATAGTGAGCCCTTGTCTCGAAAAATCAAACCAAAATAAAACACAACAACTTCAAAAAATCCACCATGACCCAAAGCAGCTTGTGAGGAAAAACATTTATTTGGCTTATACATTCTGGGCCTCAGTGCACTGAGGGAAACCAAGTCAGGCCGTGGAGGTTCCCGGGATACTGCTTGCTCCCCGTGGTTTGCTCAGCCTGCTTTCTTATGTACTTCAGGGCCACCTGCCCACAACGAGCTGGGCCCTCCCACATCAGTCACTAGTTAAGGAAATGCCAGGCAAGCTTGCCTACAGGTCAGCCTTATTTATACAGGCATTGTCTAATGGTGTTTCCCTTTTCTTAGATAATTAATTCTAGCTAGTGTCAAGTTGAAAACAAAACAAACAAACCACCCCTAGAAACAAACAAATGGACAAACCCAACCAGTTCATATACCAAGTGGAATTCATCATGTGACAACAACACTGAATAACAAGAAATATCATTCGGTGTAATCGATCGTATTACCCATCTAAAGAACGAAACAAATGCCTCATGGATTATAGACACAGTTGCAGAGCTTACTCTTGGGTGTGGGCATAGTGTTTGCCTGTAATCTCAGCACTCGGAAGGCTAAGGAAGAAGACCACAAGCTCCAGGCCCACTTGGAATACATGTGAGATCCACTCTCAAGACAAAAGCAAAGCAAACAAACAAGCAAAATGTATTTAACACATACCTGTAAGGCCTTCAGAAGAAAACAAGATTAAAAGCCTTCATGACCTGAAGTAAAGCAGAGAGCTTTGCCATGACACAAAAGCTTGAGTCTGGGGATGATGGATGAAGTACTTGATGCATGCATAGGAAACTTACAGGGTTCCCTTGTAGACTCAGCACCCCCTGGAGGAAACAGTAGATCCCAGCACAAGCTGGCTAGCTAGACTAGATGAATGTGTGAGCTCTGAGTCTAGCAAGAGATACTGCCTCAGGAAGCAATGTGGGAGCAGTCAAGGACGACACTTGACATTGGCCTAAGGCCTTTATATGTATGCACATGTGCATGGGAGCCATACATGTGTGCCTCCGCACATGCAGACAAGCATACATATCACACACACAAGCATGCAAGAATTTAAGGAGCAAGTGCTTGCACCATAGAAGAAGAAATGTTACACATTTTACAGGGCTGGAGAGACGGCTCAGCGGTTAAGAGGCTGCACTTCCAGAGGACACAGGTTCAATTCCCAGCACCCACATGGCAGCTCACAATTGTCTGAGACTCCAGTTCCAGGGAATCTGGCACCCTTACTCAGACACACATGCAGGTGAGAGACCCATGTACCTAAAACAAAAATAAATCTTAAAAAAAACCATTTTACAGCATGAAAATAAAAGCCTGATGTTGGAAGAATTTACAAATCATATTTCCAACAAAAGCCTTGTATCCAGGATATATATATATATATATATCTGTAGATTTGAACAGAAACTAACAGTCAAACGGTAAAGCAGACTAGAGAAGGGCATGTGTAAATGGAAAATTTCGCTAGTCATTAAGGAAAGGTAAAGTAAAATCACAGTGTATCTGAAAGATACAGATGAAATGAAAGAAGCCCGGATGATGGTGATGATACCGTGGCTAGACCTCCAGCGTTCTCCTGGGGTGAGTGCGGAATATCCAGTCACTGGGGAAAGACTTCGGAGTCCTTAAGCAACGTTCAGCACGTATCTGTCAGCCCATCTAGCTAGCCACTTCCACATACTGACCATAGGAAAATAAATGTTTCCAAAAGTACATCCCAAATGAAACTCTCCCTGAATGTTTACAGCTGCTTCTGTTCATAGCCCACCCCACATAGGAAACGACGTAAACACAAATGTCCTCCAAGAGCCATGGAGAAACAAACAGGACATCTCGACAATGGAATTCCCTCCAGTCCTGGGCAGAAAAGGGCTGCCGAATCATGCAGGAACTTGGATGAATCTCAAAGTCATTAGGGCCCAGTGAAAGGAGCCAGCCAGCCAGCATCACGGGGCGGACTCCGCTTAGTAGCATGTCTCTAAAACTACAGGCAGGCAGCATGTGGGCGCGGGTTCCCTGTTGGGGATCAGCGGGGAGACGTGGGGGAGGCTTCTGTCTTGCGTCTTCAGTGCTTCGGTTTTGAGGCAGGGTCCCACTGTGTCTAGCCCAAACTTGACTTGGAACAGGTGGCGCTTCTGCCTGAGTCTTTGGAGTGCTAGGATTATAGGTGTGTGCCGTCACACCCCGCTCAGAAATGTGTATTTTCATGGTTGGAATGGGGACTGCATGAGTTTATATACATATCAAAACTTACAGTGCCGAGCACAGAAAAGGCTTTTTACGCTGTCTGCTACATTTTGAAACTAGGGCTAGGAAGACAATGGAGGAGTTTGAAAACGCGTGGTCTCAAGAGGGTTTCCTTTGCTTTCTTTGGGTGGGGGAACATCTTAGGCCTTTCAGACTTAGGGCTCTACATATTTGCCCATTCCGTCTCCACCAAGGCAGCTCTGCAACCTGAGTCACCAAGTCCAGATCTGGAACAGATAGCATGGAGAGGACAGGCTATCAGAAAGTTAATGACTTGGCTGCGAGCCATGGCTTAAAGGAACAAGGAGGATATTCAAACCTTAATGGAAGCGTTCAGTCCAGGACACGGGGAGACATGCTTTCCTTTTCATCAGCTCGCTCTGCATTCTGTTCCAAGTATTTGCTAGGTCAACAGATGCCCAACTTCAATGTCCTAAGCTCATAGCAAAGAGAAACTGTTACCTTCTCAGGTTAGTTGTGCAAAAAAAAAAAAAAAAAAAAAAAAAAAAAGACTTCTCTGGGTACAACAGAACTGTGTTACTGATGTAACACTGGGTTTGTTGATTCCTTTTGATTCCTTTATTTTCTTTTCTGAACTGGAAGTTCCTTAAGGAGCTATCTGTCCTGTGCATCTCCGTTTCCAGCAGCCTGGATGTAATGATAACGAGTTCTATTAGTACGTCTGAGATTCTAAGTGGCTGTTAAAAGGCGTGTTTAACTGGTTAACGTTTCTTTTTTAGGTTCCCTGTTTCTAAACTGGATTACTAATCACAGTAAAAAACCGAGGAAGATAGTGAGAAAGGGATGTTGGTGAAATGGTCTTTGATGTTCCAATATGTATTCCAGAGCAGAAAAGAGAAGCATGGGCATAGCCAGGCTTGACTGCCCTGGCCAGGGGAGACTCAGAGAGGGGAAGAGAATGGGGGAATGCCTGTGTCACCAGGAGAAGAAAGAAACTTGAAAGTATCAAATGATTTGGGACTTGGTTCAGCTTGGCCTGGTTGGTTTGACTTGGCCACAAATATATCAGAATAACACTCCTCAGCATGATGGGACTGGAGAGCAGGAAGTCCCTGGAAACTTCCAGACCAGCCAGTCTGGTGCATATCGTGGCCAAACAAGGGGCCCTGACTCAGACAAGCTGAACGTTGAGGACTGACACCTAAGGTTGCCCTCTGACCTCCACATGGGTACCATGGCACGAGTGTAGCTGTGCTTACACGTGAACATACGGGTACAGGTGCCAACATTAACGCATGTGCTGGGGCTTGGGGGAAGCAGGTCCCTGCATAGGGTTGGGAGAGCCATGAGTTGGCATTTTCAGGATACAATGTCTAGATTTTAAGGCCTGGCCGACTAGTACATTGGTGACATACTTCTTAGTCATTTATGTGACACAGCAGGTGTAGGGGTGGGTGAGGGCAGTGCCTGGCGTTCAGCTGGAAGGACTCATCCATAAAGAATGAGACGGGGCTTTTATTGTTGGCCTTGGCAGAGCAATCTGATCTCCTACCTGGAAAGGGACTCTTGCTACCCTGGCATTTGGGGAGCCCTATTCTGCCTGTGTCTTTGGAGGGGGACAGAATTTGTTGGCGAAGAGCACGGGTAGAGGCTGTGGAGGTGCCAGTCCAAGCATGGCCACTTGCTTCATGACTTTAAACACATAGCCACCCCCTCCGAACGTTGGCTTCCTTAGCATAAAGCCCGGATTATTTCACTCAGGTTAACTAAAAATCCCAATCTTGTTGCTTAAAGTCAGACACAGTTTCCCATTGCTCAGAATAAAATCCCAGATCCTGGCACCAGCTGACACTATCCTACACCTTCCCTCACTCGTTCATCCCGCCCTCACTGTAGGCCCTGCTGCAGACATGCTAGCTGCTAGAATGTTCCTCATACCTCTATCCTAGTCAGGCCCCAATTGCAGACCTCTTGTGCTCTCTGGCTGTGTCTTTCTCCTCCTGTCCCCCCCCCCCAATAGCCCCATAGCCTTTGAGTCACTCTGCTAACTGAAGTGACGATCACAGACCCTGTATGGGTCTGAGCTAGGTCCTCTGCATATATGATATGGTTATATAGCCTGGTGTTCTTGTGTGACACCTAACAGAGGGAGTGGAGGTATCCCTGACGCTTTTGTTTGATTTGGGGACCCGCTTCCTTCCCCTGGGTTGTGTCATCCAGCCTTGATATGAGGGTCTGTGCATAGTCTTGTTGTGACTTGTTTTGCTGTGTTTGGTTGGCTTCCCTGGAAGAGCTGCTCTTTTCTGAGAGGAGGAAGAGGAGAGGATCTGGAGAGAAGGGAGGTTCGGAGGGAATATGAACTGTGGACAAGGTGTAATCTATGAGAGAAGGCTTGATTAAAAATAAAAAAGTCACGCTGCTTCTTCCATGCCTCAGCTGGAACCTACTGTCTCAGTCCCCGGCTGCTTAGCTCAACCTGTACCGCTCGCTCGCTCGCTCGCTCGCTCGTTCCCTCTCTCTCTGTTCTAGATCTCCTCTGTCCTGCTTCACGTTTCCACAGGACATGTCTCCTCTAGCCCAACACATCATTAATTATTGATCTTGTTTGTTGTCTATCCCCCATAGCTGAATACAAGGCCTGGAGGATTGGAGGTTCCTGTTTCCTTCACTGCCTAATCTTCAGCCCCGGGTGGAGCAGGGAAAAGATTAAGCTGGGCCAATGTGTGGCCGAGTGGTTTTAACTCCTTGTCTTGCAGTTTGAACTTGTGATTAATGCCCCAGTGAATGCCCTCTCTCTCTGTGATTTTGTTCGTGTATTTGTCTCTTTGGTCATCATTTATTCACCTGCGCCACACAAGAGACCAGAGGACAGTGGGTCACGCCATCGCCACCCTACTCATCAAGAGTCCCGGCACTAGAAACTATAAGCGAAGATGTGCTGTCCCCGACTGGAGGTGTCAAGAAGGTGGGGTAGACAGCGCTATTTTAGGTTAGGATGGCCGGGGAGATGCCCCAAGGGAAGTGGCATTTGAAGTCTGGGTGAGGGGCCAATGCTTGGCTATGATGAAATGTGGTTCTGACAAGAGAACAGCCTAGACAAGGGCCCAGCAGAACGATTGGCATGTTGCCGTATTCACCCGGCCAAACTTCTGGTGGTACAATCTGCTCCGGCCACACCTATCCCTGATCAGCTCTGCCCTTCAGGAGGACTCACCCCAGCAGGCTGACTGCGGCCCTGTAGGTGCGTTGCCTCGTCCTTCCGTGGGTTCTCAGCACTGCCCTTAGCTTACTCCTTCCTCTCCCTTCCCTCATGTTATCCTCAGTCGTTTTTTATAGGTAGCCAAAGCCTAAATACATCCATACAGCCAGCCTAGCAATTGATAAAGCTGAAAGTCAAGCCAGAGCAGGGATTTTACTGGCCAAGTCCAAAGTCCAACCTAGTATCTATTGGCAAACTATTTTATTCCGTCCCCTGATTCACTTTGACGACTAGAGGATAGAGATGGTGAAACATGAAAGCATTCAGATTACTGACATTGTTACCAGGTGAACTGCATCAAATACGCAATGGTATTAATCTTGTAAACACTCTTTTTCTTATTTTACATATCCATCCCAGTTCCCTCTCCCTCCCTCCCTCCATCCCTCCCTCCCTCCCTCCCTTCCTTCCTCCCTCCCTCCCTCCCATCCCATGCCCCCCCACTCTCTTGTGAACACTCTGATTTTATGTGAACTAACGACTGATGGTGTAATTAGAATGATAGAACAATGCTATAATAGTTAATCTTGATCGTCAGCTGGAGATTTAGAGTTACCTGGGAGACACAGTGCTGGGCATGCCTGTGAGAGTGCTTCCAGGAAGGTTTAGCTGAGGAAGCAGTGCCCGCCCTGAATGTGAGTGCTACAGGTTAGGGTCTCGCACTCCACAAACATCCGCCATCTGCTTCCCGGTCTTCCCTAATGTGAGGTTCCGGTTCTGGTTGCCTTCACAGGCTGCCACGGAGTCTGCCATGCCTTCTGTGCTCATTAGTTTTTGTCAATTTGACACAAAATAGAAGCATGCTGGAATAGAGAACTTCAAGCGAGGAATTGCCTGCCATATCTTGGCCTACTGGCATATCTGTGAGGCACTTTCTTGGTTAATGATTGATGCAGGAGGGCTCACTGTTAGTATTCAGCATCTGTACTGGCCTGTCCTTGGGGTTCTGACAGGATACACCCTCAGCTGCAGCCACTAAGAGCACCATCTGTGCACATTCACCATGTTTCTTTTAAAAGGGCCCTGCCCACCTCCAATCTCTTTGTTTCTCTGCCGGTCTCTCTGTCTCTCCTCTCTCCCCTCCCTCTCTAGGTCTCTCTCCTCTCTCCCCTCCCTCTCCATCTCTCTCCTCTCTCCCCTTTCCCATTCACTTTACCCCAATAAGAAACCCTTCCACCCGAGCTCTGTTGCAAGGAATCCTTCTCTTGAGTGCCACTTTTTAAAAATTACAACACTGCCTCCATGGTGGGCAAAGCCATCCCTGGGCAGGAGGTCCTGGGTTGTGAAATGAGGCAGGCTGAGCAAGTCAGTAAGTAAGCAGCTCCCCTCCGTGGCGTCAGTTCCTGCCTCCAGGACCCTGCTAGCACCCGGTCCTGACTCTTCTCAGTGATGGCCACCCACGCGTGTAAGGTGGAATACACCAAACCTCCCATGCTTTGGTCACAGTAACAGAGAATCAAGCTCGCTCTCCCTGGGATGAACTACACTCTCCGTGAGCCAAATGCACCCTTCCTCCTTTAAGTTGCTTTTGCCGGGCATTTTGTCACAGCAACAAGAAGGGAATGCAAGCGCTAACATTGTTCCTGTGGGAGAACTATTTCAATGTGATGATGCTCTGTGCTCAGGGAGCGATGGATTTAAAGTATGATATACACCCATACCCTTTATTCACACCATCCATTTCTTACACCGAAATATGAAGTGTGCTGCCAGTTTTTATTCTTTCCCCAGACACTTCTCTTTCTTTTCAGTATTTCCTTTGCATTTTTGACTAATTTGCACTATTTGTACATCTTAATGCGGTGTGACACTTCAGCACACTCAGTGTACACTGACCACACTCAGTCCTCTTGCTAACCTCCAGTAATTTTGACTTTTTAAACTTCTACATATGAGAAAAAAAATATATAATATTCACCTTCTGTCTGTCTTTTTTTACTTAGCATATTATGCTCTTCAGTTTGCAAATCATGGGATTTTCTTCTTTATTGCTGAACAATATTTAATTGTGGATATATATTGCGGATATAACACTCTCTCTCTCTCTCTCTCTCTCTCTCTCTCTCTCTCTCTCTCTCTCTCTCATTAACTGTTTTCCATACCTGGCATAGCTGGACCTTGTGACAGACATATTTTTCAAGTTCCCTATTGTTCCCCATAATGGTTATGCTAATTTACATCCCCAGGGTCAAGTGAACTCCTTTCTTTTTCTTTTATTTGACATCTGACAGACCAAATTCTCACCAATGCTTTCCATTGTGCCTTCCTCAGATTAAAATGTGTTTAGGCCTCTTCATCCTGAAAATCACCTATTTGATTTATGTTATTCCTCTGTCTCTTATGTTGTTTTCTTTGTTCCTTTTATTTTGTTTTTCCAGACAGGGTTTCTCTGTGCAGCCCCGGCTGCACTGGAACTCACTCTGTAGACCAAGCTGACTTCAAGCTCAGAGATCTCCCTGCCTCTGCCTCCCAAGTGCTGGGATTAAAGATGTGCACTTTCTGTTTTATTTTTGTCTTCCCTTCTCACTCTTTCTTCCCATGTAGCATTTATAGTAAGACCTATAAATGTTATCAGAGAGATAACATATATCTCAGCCCGATTATAAGCCTAACTTGGTACAGACATGCTGTGGCTGGTTCTGCCTAGTAACCCTTGCTTTGGGGATCTAATCATCCCTCACATTATGCCATGGAAATATGGCTCAGTGTGTATGGTTCAGGGTGACTGACAGCTCAGTCTCTTCCTCCGGAAGTGGGCACTAGCGCTAGAATTGAACAGAATTCTACAGCAAGACTGGCCAAAACGAAAGCGTGCACATCACATAAGCCAGTCAAACCCTGCCCTGTGCTATGTCCTTGTGTTCTCAGGAAAGGCGTCTTGCTCTCCCGGGAGGCTTCTTCCTTGCACTCCTAGTCACTGCCTTGTTTACCTTGTGGGTGAAGGCATGGATTCCTCATTTTACCCCTTTGTTGTTGATCTTTCTCTTTTTTCTTTTGGTTTTTGGAGGGTTTCTCTGTGTAGCCTTGGATCCTTTCCTGGCACTCACTCTGCAGACCAGGCTGGCCTCGAACTCACAGAGATCCGTCTGCCTCTGCCTCCCGAGTGCTGGGATTAAAGGCGTGCGCCGCCGCCTGGCTTGATTGCTGATGTGATCACGTAGATCTCAAGGTGTGTGAAGAGAGCTTTTCTCTGTCTCAAGCCCATGAGCGGTACATCACCCTGCTGCTTTTAGTGTTTTTCTCCTTGCAATGAAGAGTGTCAGCATAGCCTTGCAGTTTCCTTAGCTTGCATGCGCATCGTTTCCCATGAACTGATCTTGCCCGTGACAATTTCAAGAACCAAGCAGGGTTATTCACTAATTGTCTTGAAATATTGTGTGTTTTTTCTTATTTGTGGGTCCTAGATTTTACACCGAGATACTAAATTATGTATGTGTATATGAAATGAAAGAAAGATATGAAACGATCTAGACCAGTGCTTCTCAACCTTCCTAGCGGTGTGACCCTTCAATATAGTTCCTCATAGAGTGATGACCCCCGACCATAAAGTTATTACAACTTCCTAACTGCAATTTTGCTACTGTTACGAATCATAGTGCAAATATCTGATATGTGGCACTCAGTGGGGCTGTAACCTGCAACCCATCTGAAGGCATGAAGGAGGCAAATGGGAGTAAAAAAGAGCGATGGGGGGGTAGGAGTATATTGAAGGAAAATATGCTCCAAGTATATTACCTTTATATGCATATGTCTGTATGAAACTCAGTATTGTGTATGACAAATAGACGCCAATATAAACATAATCTGAAAACATGTCTCCATCACTGAGGTCTTTGTGAAAGCTCTTGCCCCATCTTGAGCCTTCTCTTCATTCTTGAAAACCACACTTCTCTCCTAACCAAGGGCTTTTCCCCAGAGCATGCTTGCCTTTCTTCTTTCTACTTCCCTGGAGCCTTGCCTGAGCCCGCTTCACCGACTCTCCTTTTAGATCAACTCCGTACACTCCCTTCCTGCCCTGCACGTTGGTTTTCTAGCCCCTATCAATGTGTCACAATGCCAGACTATAGACTCTCCATACGCCACCTTAAGCTGTGGATCAAGGGAAATTTAAAAGTATCTGACAAAGGGGAAGTCAGGGATTGGTATTTCTAAGGTTTCGAAGGCTAGATTCAGGTACCGGCTTAAAGGGGAGTTGATAAAATTTAGAAATGCCGAACAGATCGAGGCGAGAGTCTCGAAGCAAGCCTTGCTAAGTGAAAAGGTGTTTGGTAAGTGAGTCCCATTGGGCCTCTGTGCTGACAAATTGGCTGGTTGAGAAGCTGCATCGAGATAAACTGATTTAGAGGAAGCTCTTAAAGCAAACAATACAGGTGTCGAAGGTGCGCATAGCCTCACCTCCCCGGGCAAGAATTACTGGAACAGATAGTGAAGTCATGTTGATGTAGGCGGTCTTGGTTCTTATCCTGAGTTGAGGCATGCGGCTGTAGGCACTCTCAGTTCTCATGACACACCTTCCTCTGCACATGTGGCAATTGCAGCCTCAGCCTCAGATTATCACCCATCTGTCCCTGTACTCCATGGGATCTGGGAGGAAGACCCCTCTCTGCATCTGTCACTATTTTACTTGAAATATCTGGTAGGTATCAATTCATACTTGCTGTATGACTAAGACCTTGGACAGTGGTCTGAATGGATGGGTGGGGAGCAGATGGGTGAGGGGAGGAATCAGAGCTCACTTTGGCTTTGGTCTGACTGAAAGCTGCTTCCAGAACTTCAGGGTGAGCTTCGGCTAGAACAAGCAGCCCTGTGCAGAGCAACCGAGCCTTAGTAGAATTCAGTAGACACAAAAATCTAGGGCACCAGTCGCAAACTTTGCACATGTTGTTTGTTCAACATGGCGTTTAAAAATCAAAGCAACATGGAGGACTCTCGATGGCCCACAGATAGCTTGTTTTTCCCTTACATGGCCATTCCCGACTCTGTGTAGTGAAAGGCTTGTCCAGCATTCCTTACTCTTCTTATAACGACACCCACCAGTTCCTTTGCTTCAGAGACCAAATCTCATGATGTCATTGAACCTTAATTACCTCCTTAGAGGCTCTTTCCTTAAGGAAGTCACATTGCAAAATAGGACTTAAACACATGCATTGATGAAGACGTAATTCAGTCCATAATCCATTGCTTCAGAGAAGGTTTATCATGGAAGAGTCTTCCTTGATCTGTTGGGGGCAAGACGACCTGTGTTGGGTTGTAGACATGATACTGAGTGCATCTGGAGAGTCTTCTATGTGCTAACCACCTTCTAAGAGCTCAATTAACTCATTAAACCTCATGATGTCTCTCCAAAGAAGTTCTTTAATCATCTCCATTTGCAGATAAGGGACATAAACCCTGAATGGAAACAGCTTGTCACTACATGTGCTAGGATGGGCTCCACCAACGTAACTTCTACTCTGGGAAGTCTTGGGGTGAGAAAATAAAGTTGCAAATGCTCATTTCAAGAACTTCCTGAAAATCCATCCATCTTCATAATGTATTACATATCAAAGGGATGCCCACTGACTAAGAGTCATTTCAAAATCCAGGTCTTGCTGAACTCTCAATTCCCTATCATTATGCCATGAAACCCCAACAGTCAAAATCGGATTCCCATGCTGAAAATATCTCCTTACCATAAGCTTCCTAAAATTAGCAAAAACCTACCTCTGAAGTTGTTTGATGATACAGCTAAGATTTTCCCAAGGAGCATCTCTTCCTGGTTACATGTGCACCAGTAGGTTACTTTGGTGGTCTTTTCATAGAGTGATCGGGCAACAGAACCAAGAGATGAGTGTCTTGTACCTTGTGCTTTGGTATGTGGTCTCTGACTTTGTTTAGATGAAGAAGCAGAGTTGGGGTAATTAATCCAGGGGGGGCATGAATCTCACTTGGGTGAAGAAAGTTACAATTCAGGCATATTAAAGCAGTTAATCCTTATATCGGTTAAATGGCTCAGCATATTGCTGAACTGAATTGAATATTTGCCCAGGCCACTGGATCTTAATTAAACTGTGAGTCTCAACCCCCTTGGGTTGTGACCTTTCACAAACAACCCTTACGCAGGAGTCACATATCAGATGTTGACATTGCAATTCATAACAATAACAAAATTACAGTTATGGAGTAGCAATGAAAATAATTTTATGGTTGGGGGTCACCACTATATGAAGAACTGTTGTAAAGGGCTATAGCATTGCGAGGCTGAGAACCACTGGCCTTAGCCAATGACAAAAGACTTAAGTGAGTCTTGGTCAGGTGAGGATGACCAGTAGAATGGGGAACGTCCAAGGTCTTGCGGAAATATTGGCTTTGGTTCACGAACGGTTTTACATACTGGCTTCATCTTTCCTGGTGATTTAAGGTTGAAAAAGTAGCTTCCTTTACCCCTTAGGAGCCAACTGTAAAATGGGCATAATATTAGTACTGGTGTTATAGAGTTAACTTGAGAACCAACTGGGGTCTGTGAACTCAAGGGTTGCCAGAGGGTAATTGGTGGATATTAATGGTCATTATCCTAATTTTCTTTAAAGTCGTAGGGCTTGTAAAGACAGAAGGTGTGATCATCGGTATGCTTGATGACAACTGGAGAATTAAAAGGCAAAAATTGCGTGTTAGAAGAAGAGAACTCAACACAGGATGTTTCCCCACTAGTTTATTATCCCCCTCCCTGGGCCGTTGAAGCTGTTGTCTTGGAAAACGTTCTCCACTTGGTGGTTAATGTGCCACTTAACACCGTGTTCAGGTAAGGCTGCCTAGACAGGGGCTGAGAACTGCCGCAGAAGCTTGACCTTAGAAGGTCAAGGATCTGGAAGCCTGGGAGAGATGAGATCTGTGACTGAAGCACTCCGTGCTGGTGTGGGATGTGTAGGAGGCCGTGCTCTCATTCTCTAGATGCTATCATAGGTGATGCAGGAGAAATGATCTCACCCTGCCCAACCAAGGTCATTCCCTTCCAAATGTGCTCATCCCACCAGTGAGCAAGTCTGGTACCAACGCCAGGAGGGGCGGGCATGGTGCAGAGTTTGGCACTTTTTGCTTGCCACACCAGTTTCATGTCTGATCTCCGTAGGCGGTGCCTTCACACTGAGGTCCACTCCGAGCCACCATGTGCCTTCAGGTCCCCTGCTTTATGTGTATCATCCTAATGAATACTTCTCAGGGAATCTCCCAGGTCCTATTAGCACCTTTGCTGAGTTCTTAGAAGCTTTCTTTCTATTCTATTATTAAGTATACCATTGGAAAAGAATCTTTTTCAGACACGAGAGAAGCAGTGCAGGGTTTGAGAACTGAGCAGTGTAGAGAATCCATGATAACAAGTTCAAAGTCATGACTGCAAGGATAGAAAGAAGCAGGTTCAACAAAGAGCATGCCTGGCCGCCTTGATTTTATTACTGTGGACTTAAATAGCAACTACGAGTCCAGGGCTGGATCTCTTACCATACACTCAGACACCCTCAAGGAGATTTGAACTCTTAAAATGTTAGGTTTTTGTTCTTTTCTGATATTCCTTTTGGGAATTTGAAGAGCTTTTAGGCTCCCCTAATCCAAAACAATTCTTAGATTAACATTAAAAGTTTTACAGTTATACAATGGAATATTGTGTTTATTTCTTACACTTACTCCCAAGTTTATTTGTGTGTGTGTGTGTGTGTGTGTGTGTGTGTGTGTGTGTGTGAGAGAGAGAGAGAGAGAGAGAGAGAGAGAGAGAGAGAGAGAGAGAGAGAGAGAGAGACTTTATTTCTAGGTTAAAAACATTCCCTTCCTCTCAGTGCAATCCATTGGGTTTTAATAATTGCATTCCTTACCCTATCTCAAGATACAAGGGTGATTCATTCCTTTGTTATTTAATACCAGCCAACACTTTCCCGGGAATAGTCAAAATACAAATAAAAGTTCTTCAAAAGTAACCCTAAGGTAAGAGCTGAGCTGTTCCAGTGTGTGAGGTAAGCACCAATCATTTCGTAAATGTTCTAACTTGCTGAACAGTATGTATTTGCAAGTTAGAAACCTACGGGACCTGTTAAGCAATCTTTGAGACCAAAAAAAAAAAAAAAAAAAAAAAAGAACACCACCCTAGAAAATATGAGCTGTGCAAAATTCTTTCTGCCACGCCACAAAGACTCCATAAACTTTCCTGAGCATCCTCTATGGGGAATGGTTTTCAGGGGGTCCCCATGGGGATTCAGAGATGAATGAACATGAACCTGCGCAAAAGGTACCACCCTTAGGTTGGAAATGAGTGCAAGTGCAAGGTGTGCAGCATCTTATTCACCCACGAGCAACCAGAGGCTGGCTGACAGACGGCCCCAGGGATGACATTTGCTCTTAGATTGCAGCACCCGTGCTACAGTCTGTCCCACGAACCGGGCGAAGGCCTCGAGATTTAAATAAAAGACAAGACAGCGGGTCATTCGCTCAATGGCAATGTCAGAACGCCAAATGCCGAATGCCGTTTATTGAGGGGATGGAACGGGCTTAAATACTGACTCACAGCACAGTGGAAAACAATCAAGGGTCAAGCGTGCAAGTTCTCAAGCTTAGTTCCTCCCCAGCAGATGTGTGTTAGCAAATCAAGAAGAGTACCAACAACAGCCTTGGGGCAAGGAGTTCCAGCCAGCAGCTTCAGGCTTGGTCAAGGTGCCTGGGGTGAGGGGGGGGGAGCATGCAGAGCCCTACATTAGTTGATTAAGTAGGGCCTTAGCTAAAGTAGAATGGTTTATTACTAGCCCATATTGACTGCTGAGAAATGAAGGTATTGGGGCCTCATGGCAGTGTGATGTTGTAAATGTGCTAGGATGCTTTCTAAAGGGAGCCATCAAAACGTGGGCAGAGGAGTAATTTCCCTTGATTATTATTCAAGGAACCATAACCAGATATATCACCCAGTGCTCTAAACACACTTCCTACCCACACCCCTTGTCAGGCAGGTCTGTAGTGGCTGCATTATCGAGGGTCTTTATCCTTTGATTTGGCCAGTGGGGTAAACGACAGGAGATGGAGACCATTTTCTAGATCCCTTCCTGGGGTCATTTTGTGTGGTTGCAGCCCATAGAAGAATTTCAAAGCTTCTCTCTGCCTCTGTGTTTTGGTAACTTGTCTTGCTCCTCTTCTGGCGGGCTCAGCAGTAACGACCTAGCTTTCCCCACATTCTGCCTCATGCCTCACCCTTAAGTTATACTGCAGTGGGGAGTTCAGAGAAGCAGTGGGCATCACTCTATTTCAATTGTGGGAGCAGATTCCACCCTCCATGGGAAAGGACGTTGGAGGAGCTTTGGATGCCTGATCTTAAGTAGGCTATTCAGGCACTCATTTTTTGAGACTCAATGTTCAAAACTTCATGCATTGTGGAGAATGGGGGTAGAAAGAATGTAAGGGCTGGAAGATGGGTTGTTGAACAACATCTTCTAGGACGTATGACTATGGCATTCCTGGACTCACAGCAGCTGAGGTCATCTGCACAAGGGTTAGCCCATCAATATGGAGCCATAGGAAAGGGGCATGACTCATGCGGTCCTACCTCTCCCTGAGGATCTGAAGGTAGTTCATGGATGCTGCTGATAGAGGGAGAAACATTTCCTTCCTTAGTGTAGCCATTGCTAAATTTCTCACTCTCCTGTGAGCTACTCTAGCGAAACTCATTCACACACACACACACACACACACACACACACACACACACACACACACAGATAAAATTACAAGAGTGATGGACTACTTGGGACAAGACTATGGGATGAATACAGTAAAAAATAAACAACATGTACATGTATGAAATGTCATAATGAAACTCATTGTTTTGTATAATTAATGCATGATAATAAAAATGTTAAAAGAAGAACAAAAGAAGAAACTCTATGGCCTGGAAGGCTGTTAAGGGCCCCAGATTAAACTGTGACGGAATGAGACCCCCCATCTCAAACACCAAAGTGACAAAAGGGAAGAAAGGAAGAAGGAAACAATTCCTCACATGGGTGAGAGAGGAGAGCTCAGGAACTGTTTTCATTTTTGCCCTCTAAGTGGGCCGAGAAGGAAAGCATGTTAGTCTGCAGACATTCCCTTGTTGAAGCTGTCTAAATTTTGGATACTTTCTGATCACTTGGTAAATTCTTAGATTAGTGGTTGCCACCCACTACTAACCGTTTTCTCACAATGAACAACAGATACACACAGCCCACCCAGTTTTCCTGTCCTTCTGTTACTTGCACCAAATGCAAGACCTTATACACATAACCCCAGTGGTCATTCCTGAACTATGTGCTGTGGTCCAGACTTCCCATAACGTATCCTGTTCAAGCCTCTCCTCAACCTCTGTAAGAAATTTCTTATGACTCATTTCATTTTGGCATGAAATTGCCTACCAATAAATCTCTTTAAGTGTCTATCTTTTTTTTTTTTTTTTTTTTTTTTTTGTCTCCAAATAGGTGGTTCATGGTTTCTCACAAGTAGTGACAACTTCATCCTATTCTTTTGTTTGATGACTTTACCTGTGAATGGCACAGCACACCACAAGAATGACAATATCGCCATTCAAATCTCTACTGCCTGGAGATGCTTAAAAATATTTTGGTTCTTGGGTGTGCAAACACCCCTGATCTTGATGAAGAGATAGGGAGTGTTTCATTTCTCATCTTGTGCCACAAACCTATTTAGCAATTCTCTGCATAGCTAAAGTTTATATAATGCCTTCTGGTGAGATTTATGAGTTATGGGCAGAGCTTCTGAGCCATGCTCCACGGTACATTAATGTGCCACTAAGGTTAGAGGGACATCTTGGCTCTTGGGGCAGTCTAATGGATACTGGATGCCTGCAGTGCTGTCATCTGTTTATAAGCCATCTTATCTCATCAGTTCTAGCCTGGCCTACACATACTGTCGGTTTTATAATGACAATGTCATGGGAGAGAGCTCAGTGATCTAAAACACACACAGTTCCCCCTCTCGTGCCAACAAAACACATCAGAGTAGACACTGTGGCATTACTCACACAGTGATCTGTTCCTGGTATCTGTTCTCTTCTCTTCAGTAGAAAACGAAACCCGAATGCAAATGAATGGAGGGTCTGTGTGCACATGTGAATATTTGTGTGTATGAAAATATACTTTCCGGGTGCTGCTAGCACCTCACATATGTGTAGGTACACACACACACACACACACACACACACACACACACACACACACACACACACTGCTCCATAAGTAAATCATTTCTAAATGCACGGGAAGATTGGATGCTCAGAAAGGATGTGTTAAATGAATAGTGGAAATTGTTTTATTGTTTGTGGCTTACTCAATATTCTAATTTCAATTTCTTTCAAGCATTAGGAAGTGAATATAAAAGCATAATGTGACTCAAAAGATTGAGATTTCCTATTGATAAATCTTGACGTAAACCTTCTGTGTTTCCTTTTGAGATGGTACAAATGTTGGCATTATATTCCTAATTACCAATTTGTAAAGAACTAGAATTTCCCATAACTGTGTACATCTCAAAGATGTACTAAGTAAAAAATTATTTTCCTGATCACAGAAACTAAAGACAAAAACAAACAAACAGGCAAACAAACAGGCAAACAAAACATCTTGGAGCTGGGCAATGGTAAATTCTGAGCTGGGGTTATGTGTATAAGGTCTTGCACCTTTAATCCCAGCACTCGGGAGGCAGAGGCAGGCGGATCTCTGTGAATTCAAGGCCAGCCTGGTCTATAAGAGCTAGTTCCAGGACAGGCTCCAAAGCCATAGAGAAACCCTGTCTCAGAAAAAAAAAAAAAAAAAAAAAAAAAAAGACAGGGTTTCACTGTGTAGTCCTGGCTGGCCTGGAACTAAGTACGTAGACCAAGCTGGCCTTTAACTCACAGAGACCCTCCCCTCCTGCTTCTGCTCAGCGCAGGGATTGGGGTATGAGCCACCATGCCAGGCTGGGGTTAAAGAATTCTGCAGAGATCTCTTGGAATTCTGCAGGCAAGAAGTCACCATTTAACCAGGCTGACACGGGGGTTTGATGAGTCCATTCACACCCCTGTCCTGTGTATCCTGAATGCTACAACAGAGGTCAAGGCCAAATGACATGAAGCCTGGCTGGAGCCCGTCTCTTATTTAAAATGGAGAGCAGGGCTGGGAGATGGTTCAGGCAGTGAATTACTTGCCTTTCGATTTGTCAGCTTGATCTTAAACCTGAATTTTGACTCCTAGAGCCAACTGAAACAGCTTAGCAGAGCAGCTCATGCTTATAACTCCAGCAGCGGTGAGATGGGACACAGACAGGTGGATTCCTGAAACCCTGAAAACCCGCTAGGCTGGCCTGTCTGACTAGTTTCAGCACAGCGTGAGGCACTGTCTCAGAAACTGGTGAAATACCTAAAGATCGACACATCAGGAGTCCATTTGAATGCCAGGTATGCAAATTTGTGTACCTCCCCCTTACACGTCAATACGTATACGTAAAATAATACAATGAAAATGGACAGCAATAGGGATAGAGGACCCACAGGAGTAAATCTGCTTTCAGCTATGTTCATTGGACTCTCTTACGAGTAAGAGTGTACTGACAGAAAGCTACTGAAATCTAGACTTGTCAGTAAATCCAAATGCTGGGTAAAGGCCTCCTGTGTATGCAAACACACAACAGTGTTTAGCGCTTCGCACATCATCACTGTCTCACAGACGAGTTTCCTGGGCCTTTGCCCGGCATGTCTCTGCGGTCTTCCGTGTTCTGTCCCAACGGATTCCACTAAACAAAAGTATAGTGTCTACACTTTTTACACCCTGACTGTACTAGTTACTTTTCTGTTGCTCTGAGAAAATATCCTGGTGGAAGCAACTTAAGGAAGAAAGGATTTGTTTGGCTCACGGTTCCAGAGTCTAGTCTATCATTGCGAGGAGGTCACAGCGGCAGGAGCTCGACAGCCAGTGGTACTGAGTCCATACTCAAGAATCAGAGAGCAACAGATACTTGTGCTCAACTCCATCCATCTTCTTCCCCGCTCAGCTCAGGACTGAACCCATGAACGGGTGCTGCCCAGCTTTACTGTGGGTCTTTCCACCTCCACTGGGCTTGGTTAGGAAAAATCCTCACCGGCCCGTTCACAAGCCGGCTTGAACGGGGCAACTCCTCATCAAGACTCCCTTCTTCCTGGGAGATTACACATCCGTCCAAGTAAGCAGTTAAAATTTGCTGTCCCAAAGAGTATAAATCTGCTTATAGGCCAGCATACAGGGTAAGAGGGGGCATAACGCAGCAGAAAGCAAAGATGAAATTGGAAGGTGATACACAGGGTCACTTGCTGACCTAGCTAGGAAATCCCAGCCAGCCTCCAAACGAGGCCTTAAAGCAGCTCCTGCTGTACAAGAAAACAGGCAAGCGTTTCATGCTGAGAAAAGTAGCAATTCCTAGCCCTCAGACATACGGAAGGTCCTCTCGTGTATTTGTGAAGGATGAGGAATTTGATGTGTTACAGAGGTTACATGCCGTAACCGAGACATATTGAACATGCCAGTGTTGTCTTTAGTACCCTCTGCCTATAAACTAAGGAAAACACAGGAGAATGGGACTCTGGGACTACATCATAGATGTTCAATATTTCTCCAGTTCAAGGTGATCTGGTATACGCCAACACTGGTAATAGGCTACAGCTAAGAGAAGTGAGTTCTCTTCTGCTATGTCCTCAGGAAAGTGCACCAGAAAATTGTCTCTTTCATCTCCCCAGACTTTCCAAGTGCTTGGCTGCTACATCAAAGATGGTAAAGAACGAGGTGTAGCTAACCTGAGAATTCTGCGGTGATGTTATCTGAGTGAGCGTTATCTGAGTGAGCTATCCCAACAGAAGAGTGAAACAGTTCCTCCTTCCTTCCTTCCTTCCTTCCTTCCTTCCTTCCTTCCTTCCTTTCTTCCTTTCTTTCTTTCTTTTCCTTCCTTCCTTCCTTCCTTTCTTCCTTTCTTTCTTTCTTTTCCTTCCTTCCTTCCTTCCTTTTTTTCTTCCTTCCTTCCTTCCTTCCTTTCTTTCTTTCTTTCTTTCTTTCTTTCTTTCTTTCTTTCTTTCTTTCTTTCCCTTCCTTCCTTCCTTTCTCTCTCTCTCTCTTTCTTTCCTTTTTTATTATTTTTTTATTTTACGTATCAATCCCAGTTCCCTCTCCCTCCCACCCTCCCATGCCCCTCAAGCCCCCTCCCATCTCATTCCCCACCCATTCAACAGAGAGGGAGATGTCTTCCAGGAGGGATCAACAAAATCTGTCAAGTCATTTGGAGTAGGGGCGAGGCCCTCCCTCCTGCCCCTAGGCTAAGGGAGTATCTCTCCATGGGGAATGTGCTCCCAAAGTCCTTTGGTGCATCAAGGATACATCCTGGTTCCACTGTCAGAGGTCCCTTAGACTGTCCAGGCCTTCTAACCGAGACCCATCCATGTTCAGGGAGTCCGGGTTGGTTCAATGCTGGTTTCCCAGCTATCAGTCTGGGTTCCACGAGCTCTCCCTGGTCAGCTGACTCTGTGAGTTTCTCCAGCCTGGTCTTGACCCCTGTGCTCATCACTCTTCCCTCTCTGCAACTGGATTCCAGGAGTTTGGCTCAGTGTTTAGCTGTGAGTGTCTGCTTCTGATCCATGAGCTACTAGATAAAGGCTCTAGGATGGCATATAAATTAATTATCAGTGTCATTATCAGGGAAGGGCATTAAAGGTAACCTCTCCACTACTGCTCATATTGTTGGTTGGGGTCATCCTTGTAGGTTTCTGGACATTTCTCTAGAGTTAGTTTTCTCTTCAAACCTACAACGGCTCCCTGGCCCCCTCTATTATGGTGCCTCTTTTCTTGCTCTCATCGACTCGTCCCTGGGCTCAATCTGTGAAGCAGTTTCTTGTCATTGGTGTGATCTAACAACTGAGCATTGACTGGGCTCATTTGGGAGGTTAACACTTAGAGCTTGGGGTTATGTAAAAGGCTTTCTCGTCATCTATGGTGGCTGACGCTGGGCCTCAGCTGTCTATCATCTGGATTCGAGGGTGCATAGATATAACAGCGCATCACATTGTCTACATAAGATTCCTGTTCTGAGAGCAAGTGTTTCAAGAGGTAGACCCCGGAAGAGAGCGGTGTGTGTGTGTGTGTGTGTGTGTGTGTGTGTGTGTAAGAGAGAGAGAACACACAAGTATGCAGATAGAGGCTGAATTGCTTTTTTATTTTTAAATATACCTGCGGTTTACTTCAGAATTCTTCCTCAAAGCTCAACGTTTTCTACATCGTTACCATTTCTGTTGCTTTCAGACTCTCTCCTTCCGTGGCACTGGTGCATGACCCTGCAGACTTCATCAGTATTTCACGGTTTTGTTTTGTTTTGTGTTTTCTATTACATGTTCCTCTTAGCACATCTCACCTGGGAAGCATGATATCACTGTAACATTGCTGGTCACGGTAACTATGATTCTGTTGGTTATAATGGTGTCTGCCATCTTCCTGCTCGGTCACATTGCCGTATTTTTCCCTCCTCGTGTTCTGTATTTTGAAAACAAGTTGGTAAATCTAAGCAAGCTTGAAAGGGAAAGGAAGGTCTCCTACTTCCTGCATATGTTGTTTGAAATTCTTCTATGTGACAGATCTCTCATTTATTTATATCACTATAGATTCATGTATATTTATTTTATCATTTGGGTGCTAATCCAATGCTGTGCAATTTATTTTATAGTTCAAAAAAATCTCCAGTTTTGAGTACTAAAGGTTCCTTTAGTTTGGAACTAAACTGTGTCCCCTTTACATAATCTCATCTTTTAATTTTTTTCCCCCAATCATTTCCTTATATTTTGGCACTTCAGGTTGTCCTGAGTTATCTTGAAACTTTCCCTATATTTTCCAAAATTAGTCATTTTGCAAAGTCTTTTTAAATTTTTACATTCCACTGCATCACTACCACCATCATCATATTGTGTGTGTTTGTGTGTGTGTGTGTGTGTGTGTGTAGAGAGAGAGAGAGAGAGAGAGAGAGAGAGAGAGAGAGAGAGAGAGAGAGAGAGAGAGAGAGCGTGCATGTGTGTTGAGTGCAGGGGTCAGAGGACAATCTTTGGAAATCATTTCTCTCCTTGCAGCATGGGTTCTGGGGATTGAACTCACACTGTCAGGGTTATTCAGCAAGCCCTTCTCCCCACTGAGCCATCTCATGCTCCCCGCTTTTGTCTTTAAATGGAAGAATGGAATTACAATGCCCAGCTTCAGCTGTCACAGTACACCTCCTAGTTCAGAGCTGCAGAGTCCACCCAGGTCAAAGGGGAACACACTCTAGGTCTTAATGGGACATCGCAAAGATGGCATTTTAGTTAGTTTTCTGTTGCTGTGACAGCATACGCAGACAAAAGCAACTTCTGGGAGGAAGGGTTGGGCCTGTGGTTCTAGAGGGGGTGCAGTGTATCATGTCATGGCAGCAGGCAGAGAGAGCACGGTGGCAGGGACGGGAGGCTGGTGATGATACTGCATCCATACCCCAGAGGCAGAGCTCAAGAGAAAGTGGGGCCAGGAGACAAAGCCACTTCCAGCGACCTGTTTCATCCTGATGGTCCCCCCTCTTAAAGATCCATAGCCTTCTCAAACAGCACCAGCAGCTGGGAATCAAGTGTTCGAACACACTTGTGGGCCTGTGGGCATCTCAACTTCAAACCACCACAGACGACATTTTAAGAAAGGCCTCTGGCTGGAAGGCAGTTTCGCGAGTATTTGGGAAGTACAACCACTGTTGGTACAGCGGGAACATTGATGAAAGAATGTAGTTTGAGATAAGACTCAGGAGGTGAGGGGGTCACCTGTGTGGTTGTCTGTAGAAGGAGGGGCCGAGACTGACAGTTGGTGCAAAGCATGTGTGTGTGTCACCATCCCTAACCCTCTGGAGGAACAGCAAAGGGGCTGTGTTGCCAATGGAAGGAGTGAAACCATGATGGGGACTGAGAATATTCGGCGGGAGGGCTGGAGGACACTATTATAATTTGGATGACCACTCTTGCCAGACATAAACTGGTTTCGTGGCATGGGACCCTTGTGCTCTGGAGCTGATGGACATCAGCCAGTGCCTCCATGGTGTATCTGCCCACCTGGCAGTGTGCCCTGCTTGACATTGCCACCCAAGCTCAGCAGCCTGCCATGCTCCAGAGAGAGCAGCAGGAACCTTGGATTTGAGATGAAAAAGAGAATCAAGGGTGGATTCGAACTGTGGCCTGGGAAACCCGACCTCAAAGCCGTCACTAACTGAAACATCAAAGCTGTCACCATTAGCTGAAACATCAAAGCTGTCATTAACTGAAACAAACAGGGAAGACAATGCATGGGGGAGGTCCAGGAACTAATTTGGACAAGATTGATCTCCAGACATCTTACAGACATCCAAAGGAACATCCAGAGCGTGAGGCTGATACACTGATGGAGCTCAGGAGAGGGACCTGGGTTAGAAGTGGATTTGGCTGAATACGGACAGAATTTAAGAAATTCAAGACACCAAACCAGCCAGAAGAATAGATCAGTTCTTACCTGATCATCATCAGAGAGGCTTCACCTAGCAGCTGATGAGTGCAGATGCAGAGAGCCACAGGCAAATCTTAGGCAGATCTCATGGAACCCGCAGGAGGGAGGAAAGAAGGATCACAGGGATCAAGGACAGCAGGACAACATGGCCCACAGACTCAACTAAGCAGGGCTCATAGAGGCTCACGGAGAATGAGGTGGCCATCCTGGAGCCTGGATGGGTCTGTGCTAGACCCTCTGCATATGTTATGGTTGTGTGGCTCATTGTTCTTGTGGATCTCCTCAGAGTGAGAGTGGGGGGCATTTCTGACTGTTTTGTCTGTGCTTCAGACACTATATCTTCTCTTGGGTTTATGCCTAGTTTTATTATATCACACACACACACACACACACACACACACACACACACACACACACACCACACGAGTTAAAATAAAAACATTTAAAAACATGTATTTAAGTGGACTCAAATGGTCAAAAGGCTGAGTAACCTGCATTTTAGCATACTTAGAACAAGCTTTGTTCTGTTCCTATCTTTTCAACTGCTATTTTTTACGAGATCTAGATAACCATGTACACATTTCCAATGAAATTTTCATATCTGAATTGAGATACACTCAAAAGGTAAACACCCTATTTTGAACACTTAGTTTGTAAATATGTGTACTTAAAATATCTTGCTGATAAAATTTCTAGGGTTTGGATTTTTGGGGGGTGGTGGTGGTGAGATGGTATGCTGTAGCCTAGATTGGTCTTGAACTATGTAGCTGAAGATAACTTTGGCTTCCTGACCCTCCTACAGCCATCTCCCAAGAGCTGGAATTATAGTGGTGCCATCCTACCCAGCTTGGGTTACATGTTAAATATTTTCAAAATTCTGAGTCAAGATAGACTATTCTTTTTGGTTTTAAAATGAGACTACTCAAATGCTTAAGTTATGTGCTGGCACGTATCACGATTAACAGATAATTTCAGCGCAGAGTACCCATCTCAGGCCTGGCTCTCATGCCAGCTGCCTTCTCCTGTCTAAATGCAGTGGCAGCTGGCTGAAAAGAGGAACAGAGGCGATAGGAAGGGACAGACTTTCTTCTTTCCCTGGCAGGAAGCTGTGGCACAGACAGCATTCATACTGAGTTCTTGGGCTTGCAAGTGGTTTCTTCAGCAATGGGTTATTTCTTCTACATTCCAGGCAGGCTGTACTTTCTGGAGGGATTAAAAAGGGAGGTCATGTCAGCAGCTTAGACGAACTGTTCAAGGCAGCCCTCATGAAGAGATGCTTGATTGTTAAGAGTTAAGGGTCATGGCAAAGTTTCTGCTCAGCCCAGCTTCCTCAGTGACATGGGGGTGGGGTGGGGATGGGAGTGACATGGGTGGAGGGTTAGAACACAGTGAGCTCCTAATAAGGAGGCCTCATCGTCTCCTGTGTCACCCAGCAACTCCAAAGGAGGCCAAAGGTGTCATGAAGAACATCTAAGAACATCTGAAAACGTGACACTAACCAAGAAATTAGCAAAAAGAAACACACAGAAATACAAGTTGGCTTCCCCACCTCACATGTTGTATTATAGCAATGCACTCCCCGACTCTGGTTAAAAAAAAAAAAAAAAAAAATTAAAGACAAGTCAGTTAAATATTTACATGCAGGATCAGCCCTGGCAGCAAATTCAAAGAAGGCTATTAAAGCCGGCAGAAGCTGCTTCCTTGTCGAAGGCTCTGCAACTCCGGGCCTCAATTAACCTTTCCAAATAGGAGCTGACAGCCTTGGATGGAAAATATGGGGAGGCTAAGATGTTTTTGAGGAATGTTTGACTACAAAGTAAACAGCCGAATAAAAATATTGAGTCGGATGCTGCCTCCACATTCCGTAAAGCCGAACACACAGCAAAATGCACTGCATAGTTGAAAGAGATCGTAAAAAACAAGTTGGGGTTAACTCCACTACATGGAATTAGTTGTGTTGGAATAAGACAGAGAGACTTTTTCCAGTTATTTGAGGTTTTGATGTGATGTTTCTTAGTTGACACGAAAGGCACAGCTTCATAGATAACTTATCTGCACGCAAGCCTTCCTGTGAATTCTGGAGGCAAAGCAATGCAAGAGATCAGAATTACTGGCGGCATCCTTCGCTTTGAAAGAGGATGCTCTTTCGGTGGCTGAACTACTTACTGTCTTTTGGTGCGAAACACTCATCAGATTCAGGGTTTCATTACAACGGGAGCAGAAGGAAAAGTGACCTTCGACAATCCACAGCGTCGTTAAGAACTGTAGGAGGGAGCCCTAAAGTTTCTGCTACGAGAACAGCGTTGGAAGCGCACATCTCCAAGCCTGTGCTTTGTTGTCAGTTTCCAAGGTTTTATTAGGCTTCTCATTGGGCTGCTGGTGCGCGTCTGTAAGGAGTTCAGGGCTGTCTCCTTGACTCTAGTTCACCAGGGACGCCTTATGCTGATAACATAGACTAGGAAAGTCGTGGTTGTATTTTAAGCATGTGCCATTCAGTAAGTCTTTGAGGATGGTAAAGCTTAGCACAGCCATTCACCTGACTGGCTTGTCCGCCATGACAAGAACATCCGTTTTTTGATCTTTTGTCTCTGTTTTGTGTGCCAGGGGATTTCTCTGTTAAATGTTCTCTAAACCTGAATCTTCACGCTTATTGGACTAAATCTTGCCAATGCTCTGACTGGGGATAGTCATGGCAGTTAAAACTACTGAAATGATATTTTCAACGGCTAATGCAAATCAGCCTCAGATACGGCAATTGTGCCTTTTACAGCCTATTGCCTACTGTAGTTCCTGCAAACAGAGGTAAGCATCCCACTCTGAGGCTTCAGTTATGAAGACTGTCTGTCACTGTTGGGCTGTGGGTTCAGGTGGCTTTTGCGTCGTTGTTCAGTTCTGCCCTCTAGGGTTATCGCATTTTAAGCCTGAGTTCAGCCTGCTTCTGTTGCCCGATTCCTCTCTCTCTGGGGGAGAAATGCTCTTCGGGTTATGTTTCCCTCTTACCTTAGAAGGGGCCGTGGGTGAAGTCCCTGCTTCATTCCACAGCCCCCTTAGGACTAACGCAGCCTTTTCAGACCGGTGGCTGTGATTTTCGTCACACAGCACAGCACACACTGTTTCTCACAGACACATTTTGCTCTCTCCGCCCCAGATAGTTTGGTCATGACGAGTCATGCCATCAAACCTTCACATATATGGATTTCTTTGTGTCTCGTCCCTTTGGATTGCAACGGGCCATTCCCAACTCCATCAAACTTGCTCTAGTCAACAGTGTCTGAAAAGTCAAATGTGTGTGGTGCCAAAGGTTTGGCTAGATGTGAGGGGTTGGCTGTCTGCACAGAGCAAAGGTTTCTTTCTAAACACAGATGCTAGGATTTAACCTGCAAAGAGGGGGTAAGACATTTCCTTTCATTACGTTAATCTCTATTTTAATAAAGAACATGGTCCTGAAATAAAAACTGAACTTCCTTATCCTTGGTAGCATTTTGTAATAAATATGTTGTGAAATCCACCCCCACCACAGTGTCCCCAGTCTTATGATTGAAACCAATGCTCCCAAAGGGAAAGTGTAAAAGGCTGTTTTCTTAATGAAGTTATTATTATTCTTTTAGTTACAGCTTCAAATTTACTAAATTAGTCCCATGATGAATCTCAAAAGAGCTTTGAGTTTTAAATTTTATCATTATTATTTTAGTTTTTATTGGGTGTGTCATGCCATGCATGAGGAGCTCAGGAGATTAGGTGGCTCTCTCCTTCTACCTTATGACTCCAGGGATCAAACTCAGGTCACCGGGCTTGGGTGGCAGTGTCCTTACCCACTGAACCATTTTGCTACCCAGGGAGCTTTGCATTTTGTACATGAGAACAATGGCTCATGGCTCATGTCTTTGTTAGGGATCCAATTGTGAACCCCTCATGTCACCTGCTTCCAACTCCTTTGAGCTGGAAATATGTAAAGGAATGCAAAAATAAACTGAGTAATTCACTCACTGCTATTTGCATTTATTAATCTTTTAGAGAAGAAACTTGAAATTACATATGAAGGTGGATCTGTTATTTATAGGTCTTGCAGTCCACAGGCAATCATCAGCCACCTCATTTTTCCTGATGTACTCAATGAAATCACCTATAACCACCCCCACACTTACAACCACCCTACACCTACAACCAAACCTCCTACAACCACCCGAGACCTACAACCATCCTCATAGTCCACAACTACAACCACCCCACACCTACAACACACACACCTACACTCACCCCACACCTACAATCACCCACCTACACTCACTCCACATCTATGATCACCCCCATAGCTACAATCACCCCCATAGCTACAATCACCCCACACCTACACTCACTCCACATCTACAATCACCCCACATCTACAATCACCCCCACACCTACAACAACAAACACCTACACTCATCCCACACCTACAATCACCCACCTACACTCACTCCACATCTATGATCACCCCCATAGCTACAATCACCCCCATAGCTACAATCACCCCACACCTACACTCACTCCACATCTACAATCACCCCACATCTACAATCACCCCCACACCTACAACAACAAACACCTACACTCACCCCACATCTATGATCACCCCCATAGCTACAATCCCCCCCACACCTACAATCCCCCCCACACCTACAATCACCCCCACATCTATCACCCCACACCTACAATCACCCCACACCTATAACCACTGCCACATGCGTGCTATTTGCTTCCATGGGCCAGGGTCCTCCCCAGCTCCCCACTGCTGAAAAAGCTAAGCCAGGGACACAAGTGCACATCTTTGCAATGGACCCTTCACATTGTCACAAACCTTGGAACAAAAAGAGAGGGTAATAAGCTGCATGGCTCCTTGAAGCTGCCAGAGAACAGACTTGTAGAATGCTACCCATCACGGCATTTTGTAGCAGGAAGAAGCATTAGACCCTGACCCCTGATTTCAAATACCAGACATTCTGAATATCAGATATTTGTATTACACTTCATAACAGGAGCAAAGTTATAGTTATGAAATAACAATGAAATAATTTTATGGTTGGGGGTCACAACATGAGGAACTCTCGAGTTAGTAAGGCTGAGAACCGCTGCTTTAGAAGGTTAGTTAGTGCACCAGAGAATTAACCTTTAGCAATTGTGTAATTTGCAAGTTTCTTTTGTTTTTATTTTAGGAGAAGAGTCACTATGGAATTCGGGCTGGCCTTGAACTTGTGATCCTCCTGTCTCAGCCTCCTGAGGGCTAGGATTACAGATGTGAATCACTTCACTGAGCCGTGGAAACATCACGGAACCTTAACTGCCTTTGTTCCTACCTGGACCTCCGTTCCCAGACTCACTCAGTTACCCACACGAGGGGAGCATGGGTCCCTGACCCAAGGTGCTAGCTCCTCCCCACGGCCTTAACACTTTATGACAGGGTCTAGGCTGGCACCAAACAAAAGCAAGGCTAAGGTGAGAAATTTTCTTTAAATTGAATCCTGACAAAATTCTTCATCATCTTAGACTCAATAGCAGCAAATTAATCTCACTGTCCTCTTAGTCCCAGTTTGAGACAATAATAAGTGGTCTGGATACTGCTAAGTGACATTGGCCCATAGGGAGCACTGAACAGCATGCACACAGCACCTAGCTGGTGTTGTTATGGGAATGAGAGTCCATATCGCTAGGTGCCAAAAAAAAAAAAAAAAAAAAATTGTCGTACTTTTACTTAAATCTAATTTTCAATATAGGGAGTCAATGGAGCAAATAACCCGAACAAACCAACCAAACAAGAAACATTCAAGGCATGCCATTACAGCTTTGGCCAACTACAGCACATCAGTGAATTAGACATGCTGGTGATCCCACCAGCCCATTGGTCTTCCTCACTGTACTGGGAGCAGCTTGTATTACTGAATGGTTTGCTCTAGACTTGCATCAATGAAAGCTCTTACTAGAGCACTCAGAGCACACTCAGAGCTCTCTGTCAGGTCCTGCTCTGCGGCAGGGCGTTCTGACTCTTCATCATGAAACCTAAGAAGCAGCTAGGTAGTCTGTGTTCAGTTTCCAGGCCAAAGGAAAAAGAAGCAGCAAAGATCACACAAGCTGAATAACATGTCCCAACTCACCGTTTTCAGGATCAAGTCTGTAACATTCACGTGGAAATATTTACAATGCTATGGTCAATAAAAAATATTAGAGTATGAAAAGTCCATGTTTATCGGTTTTGATTATATTTTAACAGGTACATAATTTCACCATGAAAGATGTGACAATCTGCTGAACTAGGCTTCTGTTATTAAATGCTTGAGCCTCTATTAAAATTGTGTTGGAAAACACCTTTTAAAAATGGTGTTTAATTTAATCTCAGTACTCAGGAGGCAGAGGCAGGCAGATCTCTGAGTTCGAGGCCAGGCTGGTCTATACAGATCGAGTTCCAGGACAAGCCAGGGTTACTCATAGAAACCTTGTCTCACAAAGGGAAACCCAAACCCAAAAAGTGGCTTTACTTTTCAGTCTCCACACAAGTATATATGATCATATTTGTCCTCTACCCTTTTTCCTCCTTCTATTTATTCCCTTTGTTCATCTAGCAGTTTCATCTCTCTCTCTCTCTCTCTCTCTCTCTCTCTCTCTCTCTCTCTCTCTCTCTCTCTCTCTCTCTCCACACACACACACACACACACACACACACACAAACATACACACACGGTTTTTATGGATTTATTTATTTTTGTTGTTGTTTTGAGACAGGGTCTACTGATAACCCTGCCTTCACCTCCCAACGCTCTGCCGACAACCACATCTGATAGGAAAGTGCCTTCTTCAAACACTGTCACTCATTTGAACCACGTGAACCACACTGTCGCATTCTGTCTTCACAGGGAAATCTGATACCCGTTGTGCCCCCGGGAAGCACAATTTGTCATAACCAAATAAATGAAATATTCCTTACACAAGGCGGAAAGCCTTCTTAGAACATTACAAAGGAAGACACTAGGCTTAGCTGTGTCCGTCTTAAAGAGGTTTCAGCTATCAGCTTTGACCTAACAACCAGTCCTCTAGTCACACCTAAGACTTCAGCTTTGGGCCTGGAAGCAGCTAAGGGCTGGCCAGCCTGGCCTCGAACTCAGAGATCTGCCTGCCTCTGCCTCCTGAGTACTGAGATTAAATGTGTGAGCCACCATTTTTAAACGGTGTTTTCCAACACAATTTTAATAGAGGCTCAAGCATTTAATAACAGAAGCCTAGTTCAGCAGATTGTCACATCTTCCATGGTGAGCCGGCTTCTTGGTTAGACATCTACGGACTGAACTGAAACACGTGGGAGCCTCTCTGTCACCTGTTCAGACACAAAGGGGTCCCATGTCCCACTTGTCATAGCAGTAGAATCTCAGTCTACAATTTCAAAATGCCTGCCAGGCTGCAGGGCAGAGAACACACATACAGTGGGGGGATGAGAGCAAGAGAATGGAGAAACTTGGAAATGTAACTTTCACCATTCCGACAAGGAGGATTTGGTGGGGAGCCTGTGTTAGTCATCTCATGGAGACGGACAGACGGTACTCCATTGTGAGGGACAGCTCTAGGTACTGGATCCGTGAGTATGGGGATGAGAAAGTGAGGATGGAATCTGGGACCTGGGGACATGTGAAGCCCCCTTTGTGTATCTGGAAAAGTTGCACAATGAACTGGCTGATGGAATTGTTAATTTGGTGCAGCACTGTTGACCAAGCTGACGAGGCCTCCCAGGCTGTAAGGAATGCTTGCAAATGGATTCAAGCAGCAGATGCTTCTTAGTTATTACAAACAAGTAGACTGGAAGTAGACCCAGTGCAGAGCACACTGAGTGGCTGTAGTGTGTCACAGCTGCTTTGGAAACCAGCATGGAACCCGCCCTCAGTGCAGGACGCTGTGGGATGGATAGTTCAGCTCTTCTACGGAGTGGACAGGTGTGGCTAAACTTTTTAAGAGTAAAGTGACTTAAGACATTGCCGTCAGAGGCACAAAGAAAACCGAATTTTCTGCTGCTGCATTGGAGAAAATTTTTTAAAACCTCGTATTTCAATTATGTAGTATTTCTATTTTGATCCTATTTAGTGTGCACTAACAATCATGAACTGTCACGTGATAAATGCTATTTGCTTTTACTAATGGGGATGGAAGTGGAAGTCAGCTTTAGAAATGTGGACTGAGCAGTGGTAGGGCATGTTTTTAATCCCAGCAGAGGCAGGCAGATCTCTGTGAGTTCAAGGCCAGCCTGGTCTACAAGTCCAGTTCTACAGTTCTAGTATATGCTCCAAAGCTACAGAGAAACCACCTTGAAAAGAAAAATAAAAATACTAGACTGCTTCAGACTACATCTTTAAAAATTATCTATCTATCTATCTATCTATCTATCTATCTATCTATCTATCTATCTATCTATCTATCTATCTCAAGCCAGGGTTTCTCTGTGGCTTTGGAGGCAGACCTGGAACTAGCTTTGTAGACCAGGCTGGCCTCGAACTCACAGAGGCCTGCCTACCTCTGCCTCGGTTTACTATTTTTAAGTGTGTGTATGTGTGTGAGAGTGCAGGTGTTCAGAAAGGCAGAGGTGCCACACTTCCCTAGAGCTGGAGTTACCGGTGGCTGTGGATTGTCCCATGTGAGGAGTAGAAATCAAAGCTCGGGAAAGGTGTCATGCACTCTGCAGTGTCCAGCCTTCTGTCCAGCACACATGCAGCTTTAAGTATGGCCTTGGATCTTAGAAGGAAATACTTTTGTTTTCTTGTAACCAACCGATTATCTGCTTGAGATTTGAAACTTGCTATCAGTATATTCCACATAATACAGACTTCCGTTTAGTTTATACGTTCTGTTAAGTGAAAACAGCTAAGTTTCATAACCTATGCTTTTTCCTCTGTACACTTTCTGAAGAGCACTAGAGACACTTTCACACTTTTTTTGGGCATCTTAAATGAAGCAAACTGCATTCCTGGCACTAGAATAATATTGATCATGGGGGTGGGTTCACTATTGTTTTCTGTACTTGTTTCTGCATTTCCAGTCTGCCATTGTCAGTGCATCTGAGTCCTCAAACTTTGGGAACTTAAAAAAAAAAAAAAAAGCTGCCAGTGTTTTGGTCACACCATTGACCATTGGAGATGGCACCATTCATTTATAGCAAAGCTTGGGGAATACTGACATACCCCATCATCATTATGAGAATAAAGTTATGGCTAGGGACAAGGTAATTAAACGAAGGTAACAGACTCAATGCATCAGAGATCTAGTGGTATTCAGAGACATAATAAATGGTAAAACCTGACTGGGTTACTGCACATTCCATTGGATCTCCACTTGCCAGATGTGCAACAGATAAGCTACTCCATTTTAAAGAAAAAAAAAAATAGTTTCTATTGTTGACCAAGGACATATCAAAGCGGAAATGGAAGCAAGTACTATTATTTTATTATTTCTCTGGTGACTCAATCTCCTTGGTAGTCTTCCTAAGGCTGTGTTTTTGGCCCAGATGGGATTTGCAAATTCTTTGCAGCTCAGAATTTTTCTTTAAATCAAAGGAAGGGAGGCAGGAACAGCTTCTCACAGGGTCCTGTTGTCGCTGAGCTTGTGGGAAGAGTACCATTGTGCATTCTTCTTATAGTCATGAAAGCTCTTTCCTGTCTCAGATTTCATGTGAGCATCAAAGGACAGGGGCTGGACTGCGTCCCGCTGAGTAAACTGGGGGCTCGAAGCCTTAATAGAGCCAGGAGAGTTGAGACCAGGTCTGTAAGCAGCCAGGTTAAAAAAAAACGCTCTTCTCACACAATGCTGCCTCCTACGACCTCTCAGATTCTACCCCAGTGATGCTGAGGACCAAACCCATAGTTACAAAAGTGGTCTGCTACTGAGATACTTGCTTTTCTAGTTGAGGGTCTGGTTATGCTTTTTATGAACTTAGGAGTCTCTTGCCTCAGACCCTCCGCGAGTGTTTACACCTAGTGGAAGCACCTGGGACATTTGTCCCTTGGGTGAAGGACAGAGGCAGGGGGGCATAGGCACTGCATGGGGGTGGAAAGTGACAGGGCCCAGGAAAGCACGGAGTTCAGGGAAGAGTTTGGGGTGCAGGGAGAACACACACATCGCTCCCAGCAGGGAAAGGGATAGATGAGGGCTGAGAGCTTGGAGGTAAGGGCTATTCAAAGCTTCCTGGGGGGGAGGTCACTTATTTAATTATTTCTTGAAGAGGGAATTTGGGAAAAGTCATGATAATGGTGAATTTTTGGTGTGGCATGGATTTAGGAGACGAGGTAGAGACAAGAGGAAATCCAGAAACTATTAGTATGGACTTAAGATAACTGAACATAAGGATGTTGACAAAAGGGTCGAAACTAAGGAAGAGGTAAAAGAGAAACCGCAACGGACAGCGTTTCAGGCAATCATTGTCGACTGTTGGACTTAATGGCCACGGACAGACGGAATATTTACCAAGGTGGCCTTTGATTACTGGGTTAAACAGCAGCCTGGTAGACAGGGTTTATGAAAACTCAGGCAAAGTTTCTTTGCAGATCTTCCTTGTCTTGTAGTTTCCTCTAGGAAAGCAGTTGAATCAAGTAGCAAACCTTAACGTGGTTTAATACAGACAGATGTAAAATCTTGCTTCGGTCTAAACCGTAAGAACTCAGTGAGAATGAACAGCAGATGCTGACACGTGGCGGCCACAGCCTGACAGCAAAATACGACAGGTTTTGACAGAATAAGGCAGTGTGAGTCTGAGTCAGACAAACCAGGGCTTTGAGGACTGGTTGAGGGGACACATTAAAGATCTGCAATACCTGCCATGAGCAATATACCCGAGAACAATGAGAGACAAGTTAAAGGTTGGCGCCAAGTGTCAGTCAGAAAACAAGGTGAGATGTTTTCATTTCTGTCAAGACCGGGAGTGCCCCGTGAAGCTAAGAAGAGGTACAGAGTTGAAGGTGGTTCAGGGTTAGACATCAAAGTTGTCTTTGATCAAAGTTTGCATCAAGGAAGCAAAGCCCTCTTGGCCGCCAACTCAATGACGGACGAGGAAGGGGGAGCCAACTCAAATACATGGTAAAGATGAAGTCAACAAGGTTAGCAGGCAAAGATGAGGGACACAAGATGGCGGTCATGCCGTACGTAAGTATGCCCAGCAAACAAAGCCAAACAAAGGGTGGGTTGGGGGAGACACTGACATTAGACCGGAGGGTTGAGGACGGCCATCTTTTGTTTGTTTCTGGAATGAAAAAAAAAAAAAAAAAAAACAAAAAACCAACAACAACAACAAAAACCAAACCACTGAATATGAAGGTTATTCAGGGAGAAACATCCATACAGGTTGAAACAAATGTGGAAGAGGTGAGATGCTTAAAAAACGGTACCAGCCTTGAGCAGAACAAATGTAAACTAGTAAAGGTAAGAACACACGCGGACCTTGAGAAGAGGGTACTAAAGAGGCAGAGAGCACCAGACTGCAGTAGAGCAGATCTGCGAAGGCCATCTCTCCCTAACTGGTTTCTCAGCTCCCAACCACATCCATAAACAGCCTTGACCCTCTAAAACCCAGGCTGTTTTCCCTCTGCCCAGTGGCTTCTGGTTTCTCTCAGGCTAAGAGCCAAAGCTCTCAACAGGCTTTTTAATTAATACTAAAGTCAAGTGGTGCCCTGCTACCCATGCACATTTTAAATGCACTCTGCACTGGCCCACCCATCGCAGCTGCAGCAACCACTTACTTCGGTCCTCTAACTTGACAAGCACCAAGCTACTAGCGCTGCAGTGTGCATGGTTCTCAGTTTTCCTGCCAATGCTCCACTGTCAGGCATCGGGGAAGACGTCTGTGGCCACAGTACGCAACACAGCATCACATCCGCTCCCCATGACCTGACTTAGGTCACATCCCGTATGATTCTGCTAAGGGTCACAAAGGTATGAATTTGTTCTCACAGATTCCAAATATTTGTTGAATGAACACCCAGAGAGCAGAGGATGTGGATGACAAAATATCAAAGCAATTAGCAGCTAATTTAACCAGAGGGGGCTAATCCCCAGGCAGTGATCTAAGATGGTAGGATCAGGCTCCTTAGAATTGCAGTGGCTGCACCTTTTGAAGGGCCCCGCCCTCACTCAAAGGAGAAGTAACTACTTCTCCCAAGTCGACAACAGGAACATGAAACATGATCTGACACACTATGAATTCACCTCAGAGCAGGCTTATGATGGATTTTGAATGCCACACATTCCAGGTCCCTCTTGGTGGCCACTCTTTTTATTTTTTTCTGTCCGTACCCTCCAGTTATTAAGATATGCCCTAAAGACGGATTTCAAAAGCAGTCTTACTGAGAAAGACAAGCTTTCAGCACATTTTTTATCTCCATGAGGGTACCTATAGAGGCACACCAAGCAGCATCTCATTTTTATAAACCAAAGGGACGGGGACTCACAAACTGTACTAACCAGATGGAACAAGATGGCAGTCCAAAAGGGTTGTCACTCACTTGAACTTGGACCACTGAACCCTAATGTGACACTTCCTTTAGCTACATATTAAAGCATTAAGAATTTTCATGGAGGAAATACTATTGAAATACAAAATAACTCACTAAAGTAATCTTAGGGAGGATGAGGGGTGGATGGGATAAAACAGAGCCGTGGAAATTTCAGAGTGAAGAGATGAGAGCAGCAGAAAAGTAAGCAGCGTGAAAGAGCGTCCCATTCCCTAGGCCCAGTTTTCCTGCCAAGGGGTCACATAAACTTCACAAATTTCAGAGGACAGAGCAATTTTCACCCCCCACACAGTGATGACCAGTTGCCGGGCATTGGTGGTGCAGATTGTTAAATCCCAGCACCTGGGAGGCAGAGGCAAGTGGATCTCGGCGAGTTCAAGGCCAGCCTGGTGTACACATTGAGTTCCAGGACAGCCAGGACTACACAGAGAAAAACTGTCTCAAAAAATCAAAGAGTGATGATGTGTTAACGCTATCTATGAAAAAAAAAAAAAAAAAAAAAACCCAGCCATCCTAGAAATCCTAACTAGAGCATGTTATGAACACCCCTGTCCTGTCTTCCTCTGATCCTTTGGCTAGAGGTCTGAGGGAAGCCTAGGCTACCTGGCTCCCAGGCAGCGACTCTTTACCAGGCCTTTGCGCTCTTCTCTAGAGAGGGCTCTTGGAAGCATCCGTCGTCATAGGGACAGAGCAGGAGTGGACTCAAGCAGTTTCTTTGACAGTGATCTGACTCCCAGCTGGGGATCTTCAAAGCCGGCTCTAGCGTGAAGCCTTGTTCTACCACGCAATCCAAAGCAAGAGGTTTAAACTTTCCAAGCCTCAGTTTTTCCATATGCACAATGGGGGTCCACAGGGTTACTATTTACATACTCCAAATAAAATGCTCGGCATATTGAGAATACTCCGTAACTACTAATTTAAGAGCTAATAACCCATTGCTAATATGGAAAAACTGTGTCCTTTAAGCCTTGATTTAAATGAGGAGAAGCTTTGTCCCGAGTTGAACCCAAACCCAGATGTGCACCATTAATGACTTAGGTAGTGTTCACAGGGCAGTGCAGCTGAAGGAAACCATGCCAGGCACCAACACTGCATAGAACACATTAACTTTAAGTCCCCATTTTGGAGCCATTAATGTACTGTTCAATGATGACGATTTGGACTCAGAGAAAACAGATGAAACCAGCTTTCTTGTACTGTATTTGATTATAAACTTTTTTTTTTACAAATAGGGAAAATGAGTAATTCTAATGGCAAACGTATATAGTAAACAGATTGAGGGCAAGGGGAAAGCTACCAATCTGTTGAAACATTAGTGATCAGGGTGAAGAGAACTTCTTTGTTGATACATGCCGTGTTGATACACGGACTTGTAGATAGATGTGGGAGAATTGAAAAAGGAGAAGTCTGGTATGGAGTTAGGAAGGAAGAGTTCTAAAGCAACCCCGTTTACAGAGACAGAACAGTTATAGTTGTCCCGGGTGGCGGTGGCGCCCCTCTTTAATCCCAGCCCAGGCAGACAGAGGCGGAGGCAGACTGATCTGTGAGTTCCAGGCCAGCCTGGTCTACTGAGATAGTTCCAGGCCAGCCAGGCTGTTACACAGAGAAACTCTGCCTTGAAAAACCATAAAAAAAAAAGAACGTAGGCCTCTAGAGGTATGGGGGTGGTGGTGGGGGGAAGAGAATACTAAGAAATGAAGGCTATAAAAACTTCCCTTTCTTATTTAGCTTTTATAAATAGAAGAGCATTAAAAATTAGATCGACAGGATACACGCATAAGTTCCTAATCTGACAAGATGGAAAATCTTTCATGCTGTGTATCACTGTGGTGTTATTTTATGACCTAACAGATAAAGCTAGCCTGAAGGTCACAGTGCAAAGCCAGCCACACTAGTGCCAGGCAGTGGTGGCACACACCTTTAACACCAGCAGCCACACTAGTAACCAGAGGCTCTGTGGTGGAGGTGTTCGCCTTTAGTAGCAGCACTAGAGGGGAATGGAAGGTTGGATGAGACAGGCACTCTCTTTCCAGTCTGAATATTTATGGTAATTTATTATAAAAATCATTAAGTGTGAATTTCATTGTTACATTTTTTTCATCACAGGTTAAGATAATTGCTACTGAAAAGTTTGGCTTGTTCAGTAAAATTCTAATGGTATAGAACACAAATCTGTTCTACAGCAGAACACTGTAGTCCCTAGACTCCAGAGGTGACGCTGGGTTGGGGGCTGACGCTGGCAGGAGTAGGGGCACTACACACGCTTTCCTTCCAGAGGCGAGAACACATGAGAACACTGAGTCATTGCATCCGTCACAACACTCCAAGTGTATTATAGGATTTTCATTATGCAGGTTTTAAAAAATCTCCAGTAGAAAAGAGGAATGCCAAAATAGGATGTTCAAATCATTCCAATATTCAAAAAGTTCAGTCCCCATTCAGAAACAGATAAACAGTATATTTATTAAATGAGTTAAGACAAATAAACTTTACAAATAGACAAATAATAAAAGGCTCAGTGGCTAAAATAGATGGTAAGCATCATTAAAAGAAATCAACACCATCACGGTAGTATCTCAGTTGGCTTACACGTGGAAATGAAATTTTCAAAGAGCAATTTCACAGAAATGAAGCCAGTTTTTTTTTTCTTATAAACAAATCACCATTTCTTGGTTCAAAACTGATATCTGTTATGAAAATTACTGTATCACATATTCGTAAGATGACAAGGAGTAACTCAGCATCAAAGTGCGGCAAGTCTATTTACAACCACAAAAAAGGCAATGAGGAGGAGGAGGAGGAGGAAAAAAGGATCTTTAAAAAATATACAAAGATTAAAAACATTTGGGATGCAAAATTAAACAAGTATATCTTTTCTTTTGTTAGAGGATAAAAGATAAAATGTGAATTACAGATGTTGATTTAGCTATACACTCTATATTATGGGATCCAAGATCTTTAACAGCTTGCTTGCATTTTTTTTTTTCCTTACTTACATAATGTTCTGGAAATTTCTGGTAGAAATTACAGTGTCTCAAAGTGAGAAACACACACTGAGCATGTCTTGCTATTACTTCCTGGACGCTCTAAGACCCGTTTATGGATTGGAGGTGGTGTAAAGCTATTGCCTTGAGTTGAAAGATGAACACTGGAAAAGCTCGATACAAACCCTCCGAAGCACATGCATGTCTAAATCTTTTGGTAATTACATTCATATTTAAGCATAACCAAAGTAAAATAAAAAAAAAAAAAAGAAAACTGAAAACATTTCCCTTTTCTCTATTCCCTATGCCTTGCAGGCTTCTTCAGTGGATAGGGTCAATTTTTAGAGTTGAAAGGGTTCTTCAAAAGGAGTCTAGTCCCCCACCCTCTTTCAGGGTGAGTAATTTCTCCAAGATCATGCAGCACATTAATGGCAAAATCAAGACCAGGAGCCCACTCTGGACTCCTGGTCTAAAGATGCTTTCCAGCATATCATGCTACCTCTTTTTACAGTATGAGTACCTACAAACACCTGATGAGGAAATGTACAATGATGATAGCAACAGAGCCAATATGTTTCTAAGACTTGCAGAGGATCACTGCAGGCAACCGATGGAGAGAAGATTCCCCCCACCCACCAAAAATATCAAGCACCATCAACTATGTTTCTTTGCTGGGCCAGCGTTCTTGGATGCAGTAGTCCTCGTAAACTTTATCAGCCTGAGGATTGTTTATCTGGTGAAATCTGTGCCCTGCAACAATGCCAGTTCCTAAAGGGTGAAGATAAGGGGCAAAGAAAGGAAGAGGGGAGATAGGAAAGAAGCAGAGAGCCCGGAGATTCAAACAAAGGAAGAGGGGAGATAGGAAAGAAGCAGAGAGCCCGGAGATTCAAACAAAGGAAGAGGGGAGATAGGAAAGAAGCAGAGAGCCCAGAGATTCAAACAAAGGAAGAGGGGAGATAGGAAAGAAGCAGAGAGCCCAGAGAGTCAAACAAAGGAAGAGGGGAGATAGGAAAGAAGCAGAGAGCCCAGAGATTCAAACAAAGGAAGAGGGGAGATAGGAAAGAAGCAGAGAGCCCAGAGAGTCAAACAAAGGAAGAGGGGAGATAGGAAAGAAGCAGAGAGCCCGGAGATTCAAACAAAGGAAGAGGGGAGATAGGAAAGAAGCAGAGAGCCCAGAGAGTCAAACAAAGGAAGAGGGGAGATAGGAAAGAAGCAGAGAGCCCAGAGAGTCAAACAAAGGAAGAGGGGAGATAGGAAAGAAGCAGAGAGCCCAGAGATTCAAACAAAGGAAGAGGAGAGATAGGAAAGAAGCAGAGAGCCCGGAGAGTCAAACAAAGGAAGAGGGGAGATAGGAAAGAAGCAGAGAGCCCAGAGATTCAAACAAAGGAAGAGGGGAGATAGGAAAGAAGCAGAGAGCCCGGAGATTCAAACAAAGGAAGAGGGGAGATAGGAAAGAAGCAGAGAGCCCAGAGATTCAAACAAAGGAAGAGGGGAGATAGGAAAGAAGCAGAGAGCCCAGAGAGTCAAACAAAGGAAGAGGGGAGATAGGAAAGAAGCAGAGAGCCCAGAGATTCAAACAAAGGAAGAGGGGAGATAGGAAAGAAGCAGAGAGCCCAGAGAGTCAAACAAAGGAAGAGGGGAGATAGGAAAGAAGCAGAGAGCCCGGAGATTCAAACAAAGGAAGAGGGGAGATAGGAAAGAAGCAGAGAGCCCAGAGAGTCAAACAAAGGAAGAGGGGAGATAGGAAAGAAGCAGAGAGCCCGGAGAGTCAAACAAAGGAAGAGGGGAGATAGGAAAGAAGCAGAGAGCCCAGAGAGTCAAACAAAGGAAGAGGGGAGATAGGAAAGAAGCAGAGAGCCCGGAGAGTCAAACAAAGGAAGAGGGGAGATAGGAAAGAAGCAGAGAGCCCGGAGATTCGGGTGACTCAGGAATGGGCATTCCGTCGCCCGGTTAACCATCACATCTGCATAGATCACGTTTAGAAGCCTTCCCCTATTTTCATGCATGATAAAATACCTAATCTTTTACCTAATCTGTTATTTGGCCACTTAATAAAAACAAATGTTATCAGAGAAAATGATGGTCATTACTCTTTAGTGTCTGTCTATTGGTGACACTATTTTAGATAAAACTAGGTTCTATGAAGAATATGTTAGGTGGCAAAACTGTGCTGTCTCAGCCTGAGTCTATGAGGTGGCCAACAAAGAATTCAAACAGTACTTCGTGGGGCTGTTACCAGCTTGAAATTTATTCCAATTGCGGTTAAAGGGAACAGACCGATGCATCACATATGCAGAACTAAGGATAGGAGCTGAGCTGTCTTAAAACCATTGCTGTGTATTTATTTAATAAAAGGGCATATTCATTTATGTTTACCAACAAGTTTCAAAAACAAAAGGAAAACATGTATGCTTCTACCTATTAACCTTTTTCAAAATGCCAACAGGCCTGAATGCTGTATGCAGGTCTCTAAGGAATTATTGGAAAAAATCTAAACAGTTCACTCACAGTTCACCAAGACATCACTGAACTAACATATTCAGACAGAAATGAAAAAGACTAAAGGTTCTCTTGTAGTTTGATAGTTTAATTTGATTCGCCTGAAATAACAAAAGCATTTCAAGCATCTTTCATTGTGTATTTGATGTCCTGCAATAAACAATCTACTAAATTCTGAACAAAAGGTTATTAGCAAGTTTTCAAAAAATTTAAAAATTAAACAGTTCTTTCAAAACCATTAAGTAGTAAATGTATTTAAGAAACTAATTAGGACAGATGCCATAACTTCATTAGAACACCACTGTTCATTTTTTTTTTTTTTTTGTTTTGGTTTTGTCTTGTTTTCTTTTTTTCTTTTTTGTTTTTTAAACAAAGCATTAGTGTTATCTATTTGGCTATTAGTATTAGCAATTTATCTACAATATTTAACAAGATAAATTGTAGGCAAAAATTTAGTACAGTTTCAATAGAAACACCCCTTTTTTATTTCCTGAAAATACAGCAGTATTTGAAGGACTAATTTTTCTCTGCATTAATTATAAGGAAGCTTCCCATCTATGAAGAACAAAAAAAAAAAAAAAGTATCTACAAACCTTGTAAACAGATCTGTATCATTTATAAACATAAATAATCCAAATTATTAACAGCCAACAGCAGAAATTAAAGTATTCATTCAATGATCCAGGGCTCTCTGTCTTGCCCAGCCTCACTCCTCCCTCTCTCCCATCAAGGACTGAGATAAACCACAGCTCTGCTAATACACCGTCAGGACCACTCTAGGTACCACAGATGATCCACGGGTCACTTACGCTGAGTCACCCTTGTTTATCTGTCAGTTCGCTTCTCCCACCCCCCAAAAAGCACCCTCAGTCTGGCAGAAAGCTTTGCTTTTTTTTTTTTTAAAAAAATAAATCTACATTCGTACAAGTGTGTCTTCTGTTGAAGTCCAAAGACAAGAATACTATCTTGTCCGTCACAATATGTGAAAAGACTCAGTTTCAATTTGTTTCTTTACAATGCAGCTAGTGTGTTAACATTCAGCTTACAATCAGAGTGATGTTTCCAAACTATGTAGTGGGCTTCCTGGGGATGAAGAGGTAGCAGACTTGTTCACTTCTATTGTAAGGTGAATTCCGCTGTCAACAGCATTGTTATTTTTGTTAGGAGAGGGCGGAGGGCTGGGGTTGCGTTTTGTAGGAGCGTCATCTTCGGCATCAGTGTCATCGATGAGGGGAATGTGAGGCTCTGAGTCTTCTATCCTAAACTCAGGGTGTGTCATAAAGTTGTGGATTGAACTTCTTGATTCTGGCTTTTCTAACCCTTCATATAAAGAACTACGAAATGCATTCACCACTCGAATCTGTGAACAGCAGAAAACACAGAAAGATGTCAGAATACCAGTAGCTTAACTACAGTAATGGTTCACTTATGAGTTTGAATCCACAAACAGCTAGGTATGAGTGAATCATATTTGCATGTAATGCAGTGGAACTTGCAATACACTGTAAAAAAATGAATATTTTAGTAGGACACTACAGAACAACAAAACCACATACTCTAAGAGGTATACATTCAAAGGAAACTAACAAAATCTTATTGTCACTGGCTAAAAATTTAATAGCCATTGTGTAGAATGTTTTGTTTTTTTTTTCCCTAAGACGACAACAAAAACAAAAAAACAAAAAAAAAAACCAAAAAACAAAATGAGAACTTAGCCATACACAAGCTTGGTTGAATTATCGTTAAATCAAAAAGAACATATTTTTCAAAACAACTCAGATAAGCTAATCAAAGTCAAGCACAAAGGGTTACTGTTCATCATGCTAGGAATCAGGGTGTCACCAACTATGAGAGAGCCAAGCAAGTATGAGCCGAATGCCACAATGAACTCACATCTGCCCCGCCGCTTCCTTTTAGAAATCAAGACTAAAGACAACCCCAAGTACATATCTACAAAACGCTACTATAAACGGCTATAAATATTTGAGTATATGCCATTTTTCTACACAAGTGTTAGTGGTTTTCTATATGTGAGCATAACCCGAAGACTACAGTTCACTGGAAAGAACAGATTTCAAACACACACAGCTTGCCCACCTTCCTGCCCTCCCTGCAACTCTGAAAAATTCTCAAAGGAAAAGAAACAAAATTCCCAAATTTCCTAGTAGCTATTTAGATTTGAGGGAGTTTATTCTTCTCCTTGAGTATCTGCTGCTCACTGAAAACTAGGTTAAAGGACAAGTATAAAAATGTTACTGTAGTGACAACAACAGGCCTCAGCAAACCAGTGTCATTCAAAAAGTCTCCAAAAAAGATAAAACAAAACAAACAAACAAAAAAAAAAACCAGTTGGGTATTGGTGGTGCACACCTTTAATCCCAGCTCTCGAGGCAGAGGCAGGCAGATCTCTGTGAGTTTGAGGCCAGCCTGGTCTACAGAGTGAGTTCCAGGATAGGCTCCAAAACAATACAAAGAAACCCTGACTCGAAAAAACAAAAAGATAGAAAACCATTCAGCTGAGCACTTAGTTAAAATATAAGTATTTTATAACATAAAAATATTCATTTTGTGTCAATTCTAATAATTCTAAGAATGAAGGCACCATTTACTCATACAGAGAAGTAACCAATAGCAACATTCCATAAGAAAACATCATCGCCAGAGCCATCTCAATAGCAAAAAAGATGATTAAAAAACATATTCAAATAGACATTCGAATGCATATTTTAAAAATACATTGTTAGGGTCATATGCCCCTTCAAATGACCCTATCCTTCCTATTTGCCATTCCAGACTCAGCACCCCCACCTGTAAGCCGTGCTAGTATAAATCAGCGGTTCTCAACATCTGTGGCTGGTGTTGCATATCAGATATTTACATTATGACTCATTACAGTAGCAAAACTGCAATTATGAAGTGGAAATAAAAAATAATTTTATGACTGGGGGTCACCACTACACGAGGAGCTGTATTAAAGGGTTGCAGCATTAGGACAGTTGAGAAGCACTGGTCTAGATTATCTTGGCTCTTTACACAGGAAGTACAGAGATGAAAAATGAGTTCTAGTCTTCCAGCTGCCAGAGGATGAGGAGCTCAAATCAAATGTAAGCTCCTCAACAGTAAACCACAAGTAATACGGTCCCTCCACATCCACCTCATTTGCTGTTGTGGAGTGTGGTGGAGTGTTAGCATACACTATGAATCCCAGGTCTGACAGACGCAAACGCGCATATGCACCAACTGGGAATCCCGGGAAATGGCAGATTCTGACCCAGTAGGGGTTCGGGACAGTCTGCTTTTCCATCAGCTTTGTAGCTGATGCTGAGAAGCTGGACCACCTTCACACACGAAGCCAAATATATCTTGTCCATATTATCTTGTGACTGTAATTCTACTTTATTCATGCGTTTCTATTGCGATTCGACAGATCAACAGCAGTGAACACACTGTCAATTCTGTATGTAGCAGAAGAATATTATCTGCACTGCATTTATGAGAAAAGCCCACCAAACCAACCAATATAAACAGCATAGGAACTTATTTAAGGACCCCTTTCTTCTGAAAAACACACAGAACACGGAAAAAAAAAAATCTCAAGTCAGCAAGGCAAGCAACTGGCCGTCTACACAAGAATTCTACTCATGCTACTAAATTCCCTTCTAAACAGAACAATATCAAAAGCTGACATGCTAAATTCATTCTTTTAGTGTTATAAATGTAATTTTTCGGTTCTCTTAGCTGAGTTTCAAATCACATGCTACTGGAAACCATGCAGTATGATACGCTTAAAGGCATATACTCAAAAATTTATAGTAGTTTCATAAGTGCTAAACTACAATATTATTCCCCCTATGAACATACAAGTTAGCACAGAGACAAGCTCCTAGATGTCATGTCTAATCTTTGGTCGCAATTGCCCCACCTCTGCCTAACCCCTAACAAATAAAACGACAACAATGGCAACACTTGAGGTCTCAATCCACTTTACGAAAAGAAAGCTTTATGAAAAGCCTGAACGATGAATTTAAACATTAAGGAGAAAATGAGAAACGTTAGGTGTGTGGAGTAGGAAATGTTAATTTCATGCACTTAGGAACACACACTCACACCCCACAGTAGTAGAAGCAGTAGAAGAGGAAAACACTACATGTGTAGGGGTAGAAATATTTGTTACATCATGATGCTGGCTGGCGATGGAGGGTTGTCGCCTTAGAGCCCCCTGAATGGAACTTCCACTCTGGAAAGCATTCACTACATCCATCTGCAAGGAATCAGAGATTGTGACAGCGTGCTCAGAGAGAGAGAACAAGAGAAAGGACCGTTCCATCTACCAACATTCAAAATGTAAAGAAAAAGGCACTTTACAGAGCAGATAAATAGGCAAGAGTAGCATTTTTGAGATGAAAAGGGAAAATAAAAGCTAGGAAAAAAGGCTTAGGGCATATAAGAGACATTCTTTCATAATCAGTTAAAAGTTTCACTCAGTTCAGCCATCAGTAGTATTTTTCAAAAGAATACGTTTGGTGGGCTGGGAGGGCTAGAAAGGCAGTTACAAAGCACAGGTGGTCTGGACCTCTCCCCAGATAAGAGTCACTGTTCCCATCAGACTTCCTACCTGTCCACCAGACCCATACCTGTGTTTGGATTCTGTTTAGACCTCTAAACCACAAGATCTGGCCACGCCGCAACTCCCTCTCGGCATGATCAATCTCTTCAACATCCTCTGCTAACTCCTCCTCAGGTATTTCTTCCTTCTGCGTTCCATGACCAGCTTCTTTTAGGAATTTTAAACGGCTAGTTGGAATTGTTGAAATAAGCTACAACACAGGGGAAAGAACTTAAGGTATTATTAAAAATTGCAGGAATACCCACTTATTTTTACCAACGAAGCAACGAGACCTCGGTGGTCAGACTTTCTCAGAACAAAAGTTATTCAGTTATAAAAAAGACATTAAGTGTACAAAACAAAATATTTTCTGAATAGAAGTTAGGTTGATGGTATTTCTCACATTTTAATTTAGACATTCACGACATTAAATGGTATAACCGCGTTTTACCGTGTTTATATGTGTAAAATCTCCACCTGAACTCATATTAATTACATTTAATTCAAATAACATGAAATGGCATGTGATCTTACTAGATGCAAAAATAAGTAAAACAATGTAAGAATTCAGAAGATCTTTATGTTATAATGATACAATTCAGGTAACTATTTTCATGAAACTCATCAATAATAGCAATATACAGCAACAGATGCCTCTAGAAACAGGACCATTATCAGAAACATCAACAGTACACATTAGTATTTGAGCATGAACAGGCAATACCTATGAAGAGTTTACCAAGGGGAAACCAAGCTGCATGTAGACACAGAACAGCCTGAAGAACTTCTCCATCTGAGCTCACAAGAGGTAAAACAGGATCTTATTTGTGAAGTGACTTTCTCATGAAATGGCTAAGATTCCAGGTCTCCCAGGCACCAAAGTCAAGGCTTTTATTTTTTTCAGAATCATACACTTAAAGTCAACAGATAAAAATCAATATAACCCCGTTGCTGCTGGCTGTGTGTGCGCAGCACTGAGTTTCCTTCTTGAAATCAGGCAGAGTTTTAAGGTTGTAGGTTTGTGATCTGCCTATCAGAGAACACTGTGAAATAATTAGAATGGCAATCAAGAAAGAGATATGGGACCAATTAGGGATCACCCAGAAAGAGATTTTTTTTTTTTTAAGACAACAAAAACCACTTAGAGCCCAGAAACACAACGAAGAAAAAGATGAAACTTGAGTTTGGTTTGATCTGCAGAAAGACAGTGAATGAGCTCACACAAGCTACACCGTAACACACTACCCTGTACTCATGGATATGTCAGTACGGATTCTTCAACAGATGGTTTGATACTAGTAACAGCAGCCTGACGTTGAACACTGCGTATGTCATTACCACTCATCTTTAGAAGACGCATGGCTCGCAACTGAATTAAGATGAGTATCAGTAAAGTTGATGTGGAACTGGCATTTTCATTTATAGACAACAGTTAAAACTACTCCAATGCCTTAAAATCCCACTTTGTGGCTGTGATTTATTAGATACCCGTGATTTTAACAAACAGCCTTCTAAGTCTCAAAATTCCTCCAGGGCTTTTAAAGATACTAAATTCTGTTGCAAAGTAATGAAGTATATTTATTCTGAAAACACGAAAGCAGGTGGTAAAGATACAGGCGTTACCAGTCAGGTGTGTGCCATGTTTAACTGGACCAACCTGCTCTAAAACGTAGAGACGAGAAACAGAGCAATGAGCATAGTGAACAGGAGCCACCTAGGGACAAGCCACTTGGGAAAGGGAAACAAGCCCCCTGTCACTCAGAATCCCCTTTTGTGACTCAACAGGTAACTAGAGCAAATAACACAAATGGTTGAGAGCTTTACAACAATTACTTTAGGTTTCAACAAAAACAGTGAGATTTTTACCTGGCCCCAGAGTAAGGTCCCCATTCCCAGGAATATTGACCACAGCCACTGTTCTATTGAAAGTTCTGAGCAGCTGAAAGGTTTCCCACCAAACTGCACAATTATTATCTGGAGGAATAATCAAGAGTACATTTACTTAAACGACAACTAAAATAAAGTAAAAATCTCTGCCCCAAATTTTAAATACACATAGTAAATTATGTTTACTAAAAATGAAAATCACACCACCAAAAGAATACCTGTCTGCTCTTTCCTATATTATCTCAAATAACTACACCCTTTGGTATTCTTTGAATAGTTTACGCCTTTCATGAGAAGCAGTGTATGTTTTGTGGGAGGTGTCACACCATCACGGAAGCACATGTGGACAGAATACGCCACCTTGTTTTCCCTTCTACACAGCAGTCATGCCTTGTTGACATTTAGATATTAAGCCAGCTAAGCATGCTCTGTGACAGAACCTGCCAAAGCTAGCTCTGGCTCGTCTGTTCAATAGAGTGAAGTCCACTGACCCCCACCCCCCCCAACATACGCGTGCGCACACACCCACACACGCAAAATTCATACTACGCGGCTCGTGATTCCTTCCTGATCCTTCGTGTCCTACGATAGTATACCTGGGAGTAAGTATTAAGCAAAAAATATTCACCTATGTCTGAATCTGACAATTCTCTCTAAGGTAAGTAGCTGTGAAACACTGAAATTAAAAGAAAACTTGGTACTGAATAGTCATTACCATTTTTACACTCTAGAAAGCATCCTAACTTTCATGCTTTGCATTTGTTTGTTAATTTCACTGCTTTTTAATGTCAAGAATATTTGTCCAGATAGCCATCACAGGTTTGCTAGAGCCTGGTAACATTCTAGTGGTTACAGTATTATAACCATTAGAACTTATTTGGTAATGAGGTTTGTATTTTCATAAAGAAATGAAACTGAAATAGTTTTTTTCTTTTGTAAACCAAGAAAACAGGGAAAGGGAAAATGCTCAGTGTTTCTGGGTTTTAAAAAATTAAATGACTTTTTTTTTTGGGTGTAATGAGGTGTGAAAGGAAGGTATTAAAACACTGGGGAAAACCAGTAATTATGTGACTGGCTGATTTGGTCTCATTAAAAATAATTCTTTATAGCTGAAAGAAATAAAGCTATTAGCTGAGGGAGCTGTGGGACTGACTTCTGAAAAAGCTAAAGATGAGCTGCCATAGTTTTCAGAATATGCCTTAAATCAACATGAAGCTGGGCAGACATCCTAAGTGAACATCCCAGCTGGGGTCATTTACAGAGCAAAGTACCGGTTTGTTGAATATGTCTCATATCATCTAAACTTCTTTTCCACTTACTCACCTGTACCACAAAAGTGCCTAAAACAATCGTGCAGAAGATAGCGTTATTAAAGATTCCCTCAAACACGTTTCTTTCACCGTGAATTTTCCGGGCATTTATTTCATTGAAAAGCTGCATCAGCACAAATGTGTTAAACACAATCGTGTAGTGTTCCGAGGGGGGAGCATGCAGAGGGGCATTCCTTCCACTGTCGATGTCAAAAAACTTCTCTCCTGAAATGCAAAGTCACCATTTTGTAATTGTCATTGAAATAACACAACGAGCCTCAGTTATGGAGTGCATGTCAGCAAAGCTTGGTCAGTCTTGGGTGTGGAATGGACCCTGGTATTGTCTGTACAGTTTTTGTTTTATAGTTAAGGAAAGTGGAACCCGGGTAAGAGCCGAGCCTCTGACTTCCTCCACCCTCTCATCATTCTCCCCAAACAAGTAAAAATTTAAGATACGTGGAGACAGGAACAGAATTGAGGCTTCTGAGAATCCTGGTCACACGAAGGCACACTGGGTGGTAGTAATGTGTAACAGAAACAGTTTAATGGTTCAACGGACGCTTTCTTACAGTAAACTCTTACCAGCAAATAAGAGCGTAAAAACCACTACGAGTTGGTAGAACGCATGACCCAAAATGTTCTTCATCATTGTACGTGAGATGAGAGGCTTATTTCTACCATAAGGCTTCCGAAGCAAGAGCGACTCGGTGGGTGGTTCTGTTGCTAGGGCCAGGGAAGCCAGTGTGTCCATGATGAGGTTTACCCACAGCATCTGTACCGCCTTAAGTGGTGAGTCCTAGAAAAGACAGGCTTCCTAATACACATTCACAAGTGATCAGAAAAGTAGCGACTTTCAGGAAGCCTTTAGGATCACAAAGACTCAAGGAACAAAACAGATTACATTTTATGGTAATTAACCTACTATATAAAGCATATTTAAATACTTAAGGATTTTAAAAAGGCAGATCACAGAGTTTTTGCTTTAAAATAAATATTAACAGTCACCTACTTGAGTAATACAAGCGCCCGTGAAAGCAACAATCACCGCTACTACATTAACAGTAAGCTGGAACTGAAGGAATTTTGAGATGCTGTCATAGACATTTCGTCCCCACATAACTGCTTTAACAATGCTTGTAAAGTTGTCATCTGTGAGAATAATATCAGATGCTTCTTTAGCCACATCAGTTCCTGCAATGCCCTGTTAAAAAAGTCTGTGAATTAGACTAAATGTTTAACATATAACTTCACATATGCAAATGTGTACCATTATACTTAATAAAAGTAATTACATTTACTTTAAAAGAAGATAATACCGTAATTTTAAGATGCCACTGAGCAAGACATTCAGGCTTAGGAGACACCGTACGTAAACAATGAAGCAGGAAAAGCAAAACCTAAGTAGTGTTGCAAATAAAAAGATGCCTCTTCCAAAGTCATGCAAAAAGTGTATTGAAAAATACTAACAGAGAAAGACTGGGCATGACGTTGGGAGGGAGGCATGTTGGAGGGGCTGGAGCAGTAGGAGGGTGAAATGGAGGAGGTGGACACGATTATTATACCCCATACACTTGCATCATTTCTCAAATTTAAAACATGTAAAAAATTTTTGAAAATACTAAAAATGATTAAATGTGAGGGAAAGGAAAACCAGAGGGACTGGAAGCAGATGTTGAACGGCAAATAACTCAGGAGACCGAAGGAATCTGACGCTTAAACCATCAGCAGGGAAGGCGGAGACAACTTTTTTGCCCATTATAGAATTCCTATAAGGCTTGGGCCCTGCAGTCTCAGGGGACATTTAGAAACAGAGATGAAACGAGAGATGCTCTTGAAGACCTGAGACTCTGCCGAAGCCGTGGGAAGCCTCAGACCAGTAACACTGTCCACAGTAGAACGGGCAGATTAACAGACCGTGGGAGAATAAAAACAAGCAATTTTACCTATAAACATCATAGATAATGCCCATGTGCTGATGCCGGACAGATATGGGCGCAGCACACGTGACTCCGTATAGTTTAAAACAGGCAGAAGCACTGAGCCCCAAGAGTCACAGGTGTGTCTATTTACTGCACTACACAGGACAAGGTAGCTAGATCCTCAATGCTCTCTCGAAGTCATACACCAGGCAGGCTGTCACTCCACGGCCAGATTAAAGCAGGCCGAGACGGGCAGAGGGGTCTCGAAGGTAAAACTGGTAAGGTCACCAACTGTCTCTGAGCTACCATAGAGACTCTGGGAATGAGTGTGTGCTAAGCACATTAAAAATTGGGGGGTGGGAGGGAATCACGAGAACTACAAGAAAAGATGGCCGGCAGGAAACACAAAAAGCCTTTCCTTAAGAAAAGCCAGTAGTCAAGGCTTTGCATGGTGACAAAATGGCTAAAACAGTCATTTCCTTTTGGGAGTCAAAAAAAATATGGTGACAGACATGGCACGAGGTAGGGATGCCTGATACCAGACTTTAAGAATGCTACGCACAGTGTGTGGCTCAGCACAGAGCTGAAACGGAGCTTTGCTAAAAATAGTCAATTCACAAGCAACTATGATTTACATTTTCAGTCCCCAGTTCATCGTCTCACCAATCCCAGTCGTTTTTTTTTAAAAAATAGGTTCTAAATGCAAATCTCTTTGTGTCTTTGTTCAAATCCATACAAGTTTAAGAGGTAGTTATAAAAGGTTAGTCGGTGTTCAGACAGAACTTAATTCCATGGACAAATGTGTTTGGGAGCTTTGGATCAAACAGACACCAGTTTTCGGTGAGTTACTCAGGGTGACAACAAGCACACATCTATCTAAACTGATTTGTCCTTTAGCAGAAGTTCTAGCAAAAATGGTTACAAGACCAAGTAAATTTCATTTTTTAATTTAATTAAATTTTAAGTTGTGTAAAACCCACTACCAACATAGCCTGTGTAGTGCATTTATTTTGTTTGTAGGGGTAAGCTTTACTAACAGTTGTTTAAAACTCACAGTATGTGTCTCATGCCCAATTCTGAGGGGGAAATCCTTTGTTAGATGGAACTAGTTCTGTCGCCCTGGTTAGCCATCAAGGTCACAGTAGCAGTAAGAATCTGTTGGAGACCGTAATGTTCCTGAATGGAAGGAATGATGCTGTGTGCTCAAAGCACAGGAATCCTGACACATTCCTCGGCCCACTTCTGGAACTCCTCACAAGTTTTCAACATTTCATGTTAATACAGCAGTTCAGATACAGGGCAGGGTGAAGTCTTTGGGATCTTTTCTTCTGCTTGAGGGGAGATTTACTCATGCATTTCCTCTTACCACCACTTTTAGATTCTACCATGAGCCTTTTTTTTTTTAAATCTTCATTTTAGCAACAAAATACCAGAGGACAATTATGCAAGTACACACTAGTGCACCGAAATATCTTCATACCTGCAACCTTTAGTGTTGGGTTCTATTTCAGAATTCAATGTGTCTGATGCCACAGGGTAAGGAGGCAAATGCAGCACCCCTAAAAAATTTAACATTTCTACAATGGCCACAGACTGTCACATAAAGTGGAACTAATGTGTAAAAATCTCTTCGGAAGAGATTTTTGTAGTCCATGGGGGAGGGGGAGATAAAGATTGGGCTGTATATTAAACAAAAACATTCAAATCCAAATTGTCAAATCCAAAACGTAACCAGAAAACTTAACCTTAACTATCAGGACTATAGACTTTCTAAAAATGAGACAGAGTAACTAAAACACTTTAGTTGAGGACTAAGCACCCCCACCCCCCTTGAAGCAACCCTCTTGTATGTAGAATCCATGGAAAAGAATATGTAAGGCATCAAAACAGCAGAACTGTGGATGGTAAAGGACTAGCAAGAAGGCGAGGGTGACTGAGAGAGGCAATGCCTATATGCGAACATGAGCAAAGCACAGTATAAGCACGTGTGAGGATGTTATAGTGAAATACATTATTTTGTATACACAGGAGACTGTATGTCAATATAAATGATGGCACTCCAGTAAGGAACACTGGAATGCCATCAATTATATTGCTAAGTCACCATTGTTACAAATCTGTTTAAGAACGTGGTTGTAAGAGTCAAGGGAGTTGACAAAAGTTTAAATATTTCTCAAGAGTACAAAGCAAATGTGTATTGTTAACAGTTGTCCGAAGAAATCACCTTCTAGCACATAAAATAATTAGATTTAAAAATTCACTTAGGCTTACCCTTTATCTCTTAAACTAATTTTGAGCAACATTATTTAAAATAAGCAGTCATTTTGGCAACAGACAAACAGACAACCCAGCTGGCAAACTGTATATAAATATTTGGGTAAGTAGGTTCCTACCATGGCAAATCCAACATCTGCTTTCTTTAGTGCAGGACCATCGTTTGTACCATCGCCAGTTACAGCTACAACTTGGCGTTGCTCTGAGACAGTGCTGTCAATTATACCTTAAATAGAAGTAAATATTAGTGCTATAAGATCCTTTGAATGAATAAAGTTATTCTGTAGAACATCCCCATTAGTCACTTTCATAGACTCAAAATGAAAAACACATTTAAACAAACAAAAACATAAGCTGCTTAGCTACAGAGCAAAAGATCAATCGTAGAAACTAAGGTTATATTAGGAATTAGTAATCATTGAAGATGAGCACAATTTTTTCATGATGTCAGAAGGAAATATTTCTACATTTTACTAGAAAATTTGCCGTTTGTGACTCAATTTAATATTCAGGGCTTGTTTCATCTTAGGGAAGCAGAACCCTGACATTGAGATAGTTACACGAGTACTCACCTTTAACCAGTGTGTGTTTGTCAGTGGGAGATGACCTTGCAAGTACTCGAAGCTTTGGCCAAATCTTGTCTATCCTTTCTTGCTCAATCTAAAAATTTTCATCAAAGTTAAAATATGCCAAAACTAGCCTTATAATTTGAAATTAACTAGCTGCCATGTTTACCAGTGGTTCTTTAGTCATGGTCCAAAGAGTAAAGAAACTCCTTGGAACCTCTTAGAATTACAACTCCTGGGCAGGGCCTCAGGTCAAATAATAAATATTCTTGAGCGGGAAGCATCAGTCTAATGTTTTAAGAAGCTGCCTTACAAGTTTAAAAACCGCTGCTCTCTACACTTAAACGTGAAATCTTGAAAAAAATCCCCCAATGCTTATGAAAATGCACTTCCTTAGCTTGAGAACCCTGAGGACAGGGTCTCCTAACCTCCCCTCCACGCCTCTTCCTGCCTCCTAACCTCCCCTCCACGCCTCTTCCTGCCTCCTAACCTCCCCTCCACGCCTCTTCCTGCCTCCTAACCTCCCCTCCACGCCTCTTCCTGCCTCCTAACCTCCCCTCCACACCTCTTCCTGCCCACCTGGTTACTCTCCATAGTACCGTATTTATGCGAAGTAGTCTACACACACGTAATTCCTTTCATAAAGCAGTGATGCCACACATAGCCCTTTCATAGCCACTGTTCCCATCTCCCAGAATACAAACTGTTTTCTTCTAACAGCATTACTGATGTATATAGTGCCTAACAAAGAATGTACATTCAATAGGTACTGGCTGAAGAAATTACTAACATGCTAAGCATCAATTTAAAACTTAGTTCTTACCTCTCCCTTTTCATTCCGTATTCTTCGGTTAAAATCTTTACCTTCTAAGCAAAGGAAATCTTCCCCTGGGTGTAAAATACCGCATTTGGTAGCAATGGCCCGGGCAGTATTAATATTATCCCCGGTGACCATGCGCACAGTGATCCCCGCTCTCTGACATTTCTTTATTGCCTCTGGTACCTGGTTTACACAGGAAAAAAAAAAAAAAAATTCACTAGGACAGAAAATTATTCCCAAAGAAAAACATCTCATTGAACAAATACGGCCTCACAAGCCCACAACTGACAACTTTATCTCAAGATGTCCAACATTTCTTCAGTCACTGCCAATAACGTCTGCTGCCTTTCCTGTTGCTGTCAGTCATTTCCGGCTGCCATCCGTACTCTGTTTAAAGCCGCTTTCCCTATGGAAACCAGCAGGCCATTCTTACGTGGTCGTTCTCAATGACTTAGGTTCACTGCCCAGGGACACCCGAGTGAAAGGTTCCGTTACGGACGGCTCACTTTTATGGGCCCACACCCTTCCTTCACACCAGCCGACAGCGGACAGCGGGCTCACGATTTGGCATAGTAGGCTTTCTAAACTTTATTATTTACCAGAGCCCGGGAGCCAACTCTACCTCCTCTGCCATTCCCTTCCTAAGCTTCCATTAAGGCCCAACATGCGGCAACAGACTCTGTCTCAAACTTCTGAGTCAGTTCGATGCCGAGGGCTTATTGCAGCAGCTTTAACTGGTGTCCCCGTCTCTATGTTGCTTCTTCTTTAAAACACCTGATGCCGTATGATAGAGTTCTTTTTACCATAGCAACACATGTTAAAAATACACAATGACTCCTCAGCTGGTACACACAAAGCAGAGAGCTCTTGGTACCGAAGAGTAACAGATGGCCCCAGGAGAGCTTTCTAGATTTACTAAAACTTCTCTCTACCACATATGGACTGACACGGCAGTGTGCTTCTGCTACTGCAGTACGCTCAGGAAATCCCTTCCCGTTCCTCTAGCCAGAAAATCCACAGTCCTACTACAGCCGAGGCTGCGAATTCAAATGCGCCAGGGCCGTGCAGACAGCTGCAACGAGGAAAACGTGCCGATGATGACACACCCAAGAAAACCACTCAATGAAAGCGCTACTAGGTGCGCATCTGGATTGTTCTTACGTAAGAGTGAAGAGAGCCCAATGCTAACACAACTTACGGTTTCCAGAGAAAGGAGGAACTCTTGTGTGCCATTTCTCAGCACTCCCATGCACACATGCAGAGGGGGAGTACTAAGATAGCCCTGTGAGCTGCCTGCCCACGACTATCCCAAGTCCAGCCTCAATGTAACCTCTGTGGAATTCCACTGCATTAGCTACCTGCCTAGATAAACTAGGCCTTCATCTTATTAATAAATATTTCTATTATTGGCTACCCCATCACATTACAGATATTTGTTTCTCCATGTGGTCTGCAAGTCTATCTGTTTCTCAAGGCAGAGTCTTTACTTATTTCTTAACCACCAATGTGATTTCTTTCATTTTCTTATATATTGAAGTACCTGGTAAATAAATAGAACTTAGCATTTATTGTGGTTCTGAATTAAATGTTTCTGGAGAAATACTTAACACAAGATACTTTTCAAGGGTGGCACAAAGAGCAGGGTACCTTAGCCTTAGAACACACAATTCCGAACAACTTAAATATGTGCCTAAGTTTAAAGGGTTACATTGTTATCTATGACTCCCTGACAACCCTTAGTTACCGACATCACTGGAGGAGGCCCTCTCCACTCCCTGTACCTAATGTTTACTGGGTGCCAAGTACTTACTGTATGAGGTCCTAGTGATGCTTGGGTTATCGATTTCTTTTCAATTGAGACCTGATTTATAAAATATGGGCCAGTTGCTTAAATATAATGTACCTCTTGATATCTCCTACAAGCTCGAGACATTTTAGCTTAAACATCTAAGCAAATCTATGACTGGAAACTTATCTAGGATCATTTAGTGGGGAAGACAGTACAGAGAGACTGTGATTGGTTTAAAATTGTGTGTGAGTGATATTTAGGAAGGGCAGAGTGGATGTCGGTTACCACAACTTGGGTGCTAAGAGGCAGTAGGAATGGCGAGATGTAGGTCAGTCAATATTTAATTATAATGAGCTAAGAAGAACAATTTTTTTAAAAAAAGTTCTAGGTATGAAAATGTAGACACAAGCAGCACACAAGTGGCCCCCAGGTACCACAGGGTGTGGGATGGGGACAATGGGGGATGGGGAGGATGGGGGATGGGTACTAGTGATTGTGGAGCCTCTGTCTCAGGTGATGAAATTGTTTTCTGATTGACTGCCATGACATCTGCATAAGTATCAGCAAGCAAAGGAAGAACCATTACACCACACTTTAAAATGGGAGATTTGATCCAGGAATTGTACCTTAAGTAAGCTGATTAATAACGATTAACTACTATTTGTTTTCTACCCACTAAACAAAAAGCATTTTTTAACTTGTCATTTACAAAATGCCTCAATTTTTATAAGAAGGGCACTAAAGCAACGTGACAGACACATCTTGTAAAACTTCCCAGGCAGCTGCAGGAAAACTGACTTATCTGTTCTGTAGCCTCCACAAGATTCCTGATTCAGAGCTGCACAGGTTAAGTCCTATTTATTGCAGGACCTCGTAGTGCACAGGCCAGACATCAGGGAAGCTGCTGGTTTATATCCCCTTCTCCCATCTGCATCACACATTCATCTTATTTCATGAAGAAAGGCCAATTAATATATTTAAAAATAAAAAAACACCCTCCCAACTAATATGACAAGAGTATCATGGACTTAAGAGAGCTTGGGAGTTTTTCTAATGGACAGAGTTATGAATACCACGACTCAGTATTCTGTTAGATAAGATTTAAGCTGCAAGTCAATGAACAGTGGTTTTCCTATCACCAAAGGTTGACAAACATCACTGATATGGATGATGAGGCCGTGAAACTGCAAAACCTCAAACTAAATTTATCTCTCAAGCCACTGTTTTGTTTTACTCTATGACATAGAAATGTCCTTTATCACCCATCACACTATGCAAGGTAATGACTGGCTCCTCCTCCTTTGTAAGGCTTGTGACTGGCTCTTAGCTTCTGTTTCCCCGGCTATACATTTTCCCCAGGATATCTTTTTGTCTCATAATTTCTCTAGTTTAGACCATTTTGTGGCTTATAGAGCCAAATGCCTACTTGACACACACAAGGTATCTCATATACATCAACAGGGTAAAAAAAACCCCTGCATACTCAAACCTTACATATTCAGCTTTATTAATTTACCTCCGAAGTCATCTTTTATATCACATAGCCTGTCAAAACTGTAGCCCAAGTATTGCTGGAGACAGGTGCAAAAATTGCACTGGGTGTTCATTTCTCTTTCTAGTCCTCAAAATGGTATTTTAGCATACAATGTCAGAATATCAAAATTGCAGAAAAACTCGGAGGTCTCATCAGTCGAGTTAGGCCGTGGATGACCTCATCTCCTGCTTCTTTACATCTGCCACCACACTGGCTTCCTTTCCATCTTTCACATACTCAATACTGTTTTCTCTCCGCATTCCCAAACTTTTGTTGTCTGCTAGTATAATGGCTGTTCCTGCTGGTCAGTCTGACTATATGTGAATTAACTAAGGCCCAGGTGGCTGGGTCACTGCCAGGGCTATTTTCTTAATTAAATCATCCGAAGTGGGGACACCACTTTTAATCTGGATCTTTTCAGGTGGGAAGACCCACCTTTAACCTGGGCCACATCTTCTATCGGCACTTTACGGAAGAAGGAACCCTGCTCCCTTCGCCTGCTTGCTCTCCCTCTCACTGGCAAGAGAGCCTCCTTCTTCTTCAGGATTCTGGTGTATACTGAACACTAGCCGACATAGTCAGCTTCATCGACTGGTAGCCAATGTTGGACAAGCTGGACCACAGCCTGTATACCAGTCTAATAACGATCCTTTCTATGTACATATAGATTCATTCTGTAAGTTCTGTTCCTCTACAGAACCCTGACTAATACAGTCTGGAATGTTCTTCTTGTGGCTATTTATATGCCTGGCTCACAGTGAGCCACCATATTTCATTTCAGCTCAAATTCTTAATATAGTCTTCCCCAATTACCTTATTTTATTACCCTGTACAGATCCTTTACAACTGTTATATTCTTAAAGGAATCCATTTAATGTCACATTTCCAGGGTTATGCGTGCAGGGGCCATCAGTATTCCTCACAAAGGCTATCGTTCCCTCTGGCATACTGTCTAGGCATCCATCCTTGTACATGTTTGGGCATGTCCTTGTCACTGGCATACCATCCAGCATCTATCCTGTACCACTAGGATACTTTCTTCCCAGAGTATACATTCTGTTTTGCTCACTGAAGCCAGCATTTCCTGTTCTCAGAAGGTTGCCCAGTATTAACGGTGGAAAAAGTACTCAGTACACTCACTGAACAATACTTTTTGCTTTGTTCCTTCTTTGCTCAGATGTATTCACTGTGTCACAAAAACTCCTTGCCCTGCCCTTTTAAAGCTCGTATCCCTTGAGAAAAGAAATCAACCTTTAAGAAGTCTTACTTGAACCCTGCAGTGAGGAATACAGTTTAAACTTTTGTGTTAAGAGTCAGAGCTGGGATTTGAACAGACTATGTCTGTCGCTCATAGTTCACCATACATCTCAGTGTTTTCCTCTGTCATATCAGAGTAATTAATATTAAAATCACCAGGTAAGCACTAATGAAGTTATATGTGAACTGCTGGGGAGGGTGGGTAAATAAAAATAAAAAGGAGGCTACTGCTTTAGATTAGGTTGATACCCTTCATTATATAACATGCTCTGTACAAAACTGGCAATGGACTCATCAAATACTGTGTCCGCTGCCACCCGACACACTGACTTCTTTGAAGCTGGGGACCAGATTTCTAAACTCTTTCTGTCTCTAGTTTATAGAACAGTGCCTGGAATACACTTCAAAACTGAAAACCAACAAGCGAACAAAACTTTCAATTAAATTAAAAGACAGAGTCTAGCATTCTTTGCTCTCAGATATGGCAGATGTTTAAGTTTCGGTAGAGTTTAAAACGTGGTTTTTCAGTCACACCAGTCACACCTCAAGACCACGATAGCTACACACAGCCAGTGGCTTCTGTAGCGAGGGGAACCGACGGTCCTGGGCTGCGGAACGAAACTTAAGCTCTTAACGACATTCGCTATTAAGTCAAACATCAATTGAAAAGTGTACACAGTTAAGGTACCGTGCTAGGCTAGGGTGCTGTAACTACACAGGATATGAGCGAAGCTGCCTCACTGAACAGCAGCAAGGCTAACTCATGCTAGTTTACTATTGTTATGTTGTTACTAATTCATTCATCTTTGGTTCACAGAAAGCAAAAGTCTTGAGCATCAGGCGGTTTCCTGGGAAGACCGGCCATGGTTGACGCCTAGCTCCACTATAGAACAAGATTCTACACAGGTACAACAGGACAGTACACCACCTCAGGCCTCACAGGGTCTTCAATCCCCACAACAGCAATGCAAGTGAGGCCAGTGACGACATCATTCTCGTTATCCCACTCTGGCTCTGGCTCTCCAGCTGGAAAATCTCTGAATGCCAGGCATATGGTCCTCAGGCCCTCTGATGCCATCGGCTCAATCACGGTTTTCACAATATCATCACGGTCCCTGGGTCTGAAGACTTTTGCCTCACCATTAGCACTTAAGATTTTGAAACACCTAAAGGAAACAATGAATCCAAATATCAATAATTAACAAAAGAGCCGATGCCACTTAAGTGAGCTGCAATGCAAGGCAGATGGCGGGAGATGACAGCTGGAAATGAGGGATCTTACAACACAGACTACTTGACTAAATGGTTCTCCCCTGGGTGGGTCTTACTTTTGGTTCTTAATCAGTTACACAGGTAGTCTCTAGATTTTCTTTTTTAGAGATGCTACTTTTAAAATATTTCACAAAGATTCCCGAGTGGTCACACAAAATATTTAAATAAACAGGATACGTTCTAATCAACCCCTTACCTGTAAGGTTATTTCATCGCCTATACTGTTTTAACCACAAAAGAAAGAAAAAAAAAAAAAAAAGAATCTTTTTGTTAAAATATCAAAATAGGCATTATACCAGGGAAAAGAAAGATTACATCCAATTTTAGCTTCATTTTTAATGAAACTAACCCCAATGCTCCCCTGGCAGCCAGTGAAGTCACACTTCCATGCTTCCAGGGAGGTGTCTGTGAAACCCACACCTCCGGCTTTGACTGTTTTCCAAGGCTTCCCATTAGTGCTGATGTGTCCTGCCTCACAGTTTAGCCTTGGTGCAGAAGACGGAAGCTGCCCACTCACTGCCCTGGCAGTCGGCATCAACATTACCTCACTGTGCTTGGTGGCTAACGTTTCACCGGAACACTTGCTTCTATCGTCTCCAAAGCCAAGCCCCACATTTCTTTCCTCTCAGCGGCAATTCATGAGTTCATCCCTTTGCATTCCACGATACTTCCTTCCCGCGGCTCTCATCTCGCAGCCAGAGCTACTGTGTTCACCCTGGCCTTGGATCAGCCCAGACTCAAGAGTCACTTTGCGTCACAGCTTTTCTGTTTGTCTTTTACATGAGGCTTCACTGTGTAGTCCGGTCTGGTGTCTAACATCTAAATCCCCATGACTTTCAAATGCTAGGATGCGCATTTACACGCAAACACCATCTGTAGCTTTCGGCCACAGAGCATCGATGAAAATGCTGAGATGTTATTACCTGGTTTACTTCATTCTTCCTGCTCAGTCTGATTAATACTCAAATCTTTAAGCAGAGTATAAACATCACACACCCGTCAACCTATACAGGAGAAATTTACAGGTCTGGCTTTGCTGTTGGTCACACCACCCCCTGTTCTAACAGAGAATGGAAAGTAAGGAGAAGAAATTCTGACTCAGATTTCAAAGCTAATTAGTTGCAAGGAAAGAGTCAATGCCTGACTGATTTTGATTAAAAAAGAAAAAAAAAAATATTTTTTTTTTCCATTTACCATTTATCCAATACTAAGCAAGCCAGGGATACAACAGGTTTCTAACCTGTCACACAGAAATCACATAACTAGGTGTGCTCTGGATAGGAGAAAGCTGCCTGTATCGTAGGTCTCACAAAAACTTCTCATTTCCTACTTAACTAACTCTACGGGACATTTTCTGGTATGACTGCATCCTGTTAACTTGAAGTCCTCAATTCGTACCCAAACCCCTTTTAAATACCATCTCTCCTCTAAAAGCTTGTATTTGGGTGTGGGGTGCCAGCTCAATGAGGCCCAGGTTAGATTCCCGGCAACCCCATTACTGGGAGCAGAGAGGTACGGCCTGAGATACATGAGATTCTCTCTCAAAACAAAACAGTACATTTACCAAAAGATGCTTTTAAAAATTTAGTCCCTTAAGGCTATAAAGACTATACTGTGTCAAAGGTTCACTAATGTTAAATTATAAACCACACACAAGCAAATTAACAGTAGAAACATTTAGAATGTTTTAAAGACAACTCTACTTTTCCAATTGCCCTTATGTTTTTTTTGATACTTTTCTATTTCTCTATTAGAATAAAGAAATCAAAATAATAGCTGTAGTGTAGTAACATAAATAGGAAATTATGTCTTTATCTGGAATGTAACTTTAAAACTATAAAACTATAAGACAACAGCAAGAAACAAAGATATGTATGTATGTATGTATGTATGTATGTATGATAAGAGGTTCTACTTAAAGGACAGTGCAACAGCATAAATATAAACTGCTCTTTGACACAAATGGGGATTCTTCAGGGGGCAGTGGTGCATGCCTTTAATCCTAGCAACAGGAGGCAGAAGTAGGAGGATCTCTGAGTTCAAGGCCAGCCTGGTCTACAGAGGTAGTTCAGGACAACCAGGGCCACACAAAGAAATCTTATCTCAAAACAAACAAACAAACAAACAAACAAACAAACAAACAAACAAGTAAATACAAAAGCAAGCCAAAAAATGGGGATGTTTTTCAAGATCGTATAAATATAATGGAATCAGCATCTATTAAAAACCTAAACACTGAAGTTTACCTTATTTAAACTATTACACTAAATGTAATAGGCTTATTTTCCTTAGAGCAAAATGCTGAGAAATTAGAAGCCACACCAAGAGAGGCAGAACAGAGCAGGCAGATCTGTGGATATCAGAAAGCTACAAAGCTCTGTGATGCTGTCAAATGCGTGATGTTCCACATTTGAGCATGTCACACTTACTTTTTCAGAATGATCTCAGATGCACCCTTGCTGAAGATCCGGAAACTTCCATCTGAATTTTTCAGAACTGTACTCATGGACTTCCTAACAGAATTGAAGGTATAGACTTTGTACAACGCTTCCTCCGGTATTTCATTTCTAACATCTTGATAATCTCGCTTTAAATCCAAGAGAAATCCCAACAAGGCACATTCTGTTTTGTTACCCACATGACGAGGTAATCCACCCTCTTTCTCTGGTGGCTGTAAAAGAAGAAAGCATTAGAAACTGGCATTATCTTGCTTCCCTATTAAAAATTTAACTTGAAACGTAAAACAGAATATAGCTTCTGAAACAAAATGATGAAGAAAATGTCTTCTGATGTGAGTTCAAAGAAGGGCATAGGTAAGGTAGAAAGGAATTTGAGTAAGGTACCATAGATTCCATCTCTGCCCAGCTAGTTGCTAGAAAAGTGAAATTCTGTTAAGCTTTCCAACTACTATGGTGGTGGCTTGAGTAGCTAAAAACAGGAATACTTATGACCTTATAATTAACATGACATAAGATGCATCTATCTTATAGTTAGTTCCTCATACACAGTAGGACTTAATTTTAATTCCTTTTCTCTTCCCGTTTTCAACGAATATTTATATTAAGTAGTTAAAAATAAAGTCCTTATTTATAATTATAGAAAGTAAAAACTCAGACATTTTGCTAATAAATGGCAAGACTAGGTCTAGAACCAGAATCTAACTTTCTCATTTACCCACCCACGTTTTCATTAAGCAACTTACAATATGATTTTTGCCTAAAGATTTAATAAATCACTAGACAATAAAAAGTCAAACATACACGTTACGCTTTCTATTTCATAAAAATTTTAAAGCTTGCAAAGTTGAGAATATCTTAATAAAGTTCTCACAGAATCTGTGACTAATTTATGAGCCTTTAAAAGGTCTGACGACAACTTTACAGGTAGGAAAGAAAACAGCTCAAGCACATGAAAAGTATGCTACCGGCAGCAGCGGCAAGAGACTCTGGAAGTTGATGCTGGATGCTCTACCGTGAGGCAGCCAGCTAGAGCTCTACCAAAACGAACACAGTAAGAATCATTTAGTATTGTGAACACTTGGGCTGGGGGTAGAATGGTGGTAGAACACTGACTTAACAGACACAGGCCCTCTGTTCCATACCCACCACTCCAAATAATTACAACATTAAGAATGGAGCCTGGTGTTCTGACTGTAAGACTTCAAAGTTTCTGAATACCAGAAATTAAAGATTAAAAAAAAAATGTACATGCGTGGGCTAGAAGATGCCTTACGGGTTATGGCACTTGCTTACACCCAGAGACCTGAGTTTGACTCCTGGACCACAAGTAAACTTAGAAGGAGAGACCACTTTACAAAGTTATCCTCTGATCCGCACAGATACTCCATGACATTTGTACCCACACAAACACCGTTCACACAGACATAGTAAAAACAAACAGATCTTACAGCACTCATATATAGTAATCCTCATGCATATACATTAAAGGAACCTTACCAATATTTTTGATGTATAAGCACAATTCACAGAAATTCCCGTTACCAGTAAGGACAAAATATTTGGTGGAATAGCTTCTGGCTCAGGAACCTTTTTATAATGCTTTTCATTTATGTAAGCTTGAACAACTGTCATTCTGTTCATCGTCAGTGTTCCCGTTTTATCTGAACAAATAGCTGTAGCATTCCCCATGGTTTCGCAAGCATCTAGATGCCTCACCAAGTTATTATCCTTCATCATTTTCTACAGTGACAAAAATAAAACAAAACCAATAATCTAAAACAGTTAAACTACACAGAAAGGCAATCATCTCATTATATTACAATGATAAAATCAATTAATACAAACATAGCTTAAAAAGTATCAGAGTAACACTGGGAGGATTTTAGAATATTTGACCTACTCAAATAAAGCCAAAGAGAATACTACTAGCATTTAATGGTTTAAACTATGTTACTGATACATTACATAATCAAACAAGAGATCTCAGCATTTATATTTAGATACTACATGCCTGTGATATGCTTAGTGAAATATTTTACTATCACAAAGGTCTACTGTAGGTACAGTGGCAATTATGGTAATGCAAGATAAAGGACTAAGTCTCATTAAGTGCAAAATTTCCAACAAAAACATAGCTTTAGTCAGGCAAAATGAGAAATTTGTGGTAGTGGTTGTTTCTTCCCCTTTTACAGGCCGAGTTAACATTCAAAGACACGACTAAGTCATTTGCATCCAATCCAAATGCTAGAAATTTTCATCCTTAGGATCAAAGAGGATGGTTTCAAAGATGCCAAGAGTTTCCACAATAGTTGAAAAAGACATTTAAATTAAAACCTCTCTCTCTTTCTCTCTGTACACACACACACACACACACACACACACACACACACACACACACACACACACCGATTTCCCATGAATTCATTTCCAAAATTCCACCAACCATAACTAAACCACAGGAGAATATTAAAAAGCAAGTTTTTGAATAAATGTAGAAAAGAGAAATGTATACTTCTGAAATTGGTCATGATCTTAATATTGGAGCCTAAAAGAATGAAATCTGCAGTGAGGAAGTTTCAATGTTAAGAAACACCGACAGGGTGTAGAAGGACTACACCATACAGAAGGTGACTGATTACATTAGGACCCAACGGACGTTTAACACAAGCTCAAAGGGTTCAGGCTGAGCTCACTCTCCCATTCAAGGAACACAGATCGACTTATCTATGTCTTCCTGATCAACTGAAAAACCATTAATGACTACATAAAATAAAGTAATGACAATTTTGGTAAAATTGGTTTGTCTAAGATCAGTATTTATTCTAAAGCATCACACAAGTACAAATAGATGGTTAAACTGTGCTCTGTAAGCACCTTATCATATTAAAGACTTTGAGTTATAAAAACTATGTTAAGGTGGGTGTTGGTGGCGCACGACTTTAATCCCAGCACTAGGGAGGCACAGGCAGGCGGATCTCTATGAGGTTGAGGCCAGCCTGGCCTACAGAGCTAGTTCCAAGACAGTGTCCCTGGCAAAGTGGGCCAGTGGGTGAAGGCTGCTTACCACCGAGCCTCACGACCTGAGTTGGATCTCTGGGTTCCACACAGGGGGAGGAAAGAATCCATACTCCTGCCAGTTGTCTTGACTTTCACATGCACGCCATGACACACCCACACCCACACCCACACAAACACTGTGTACAGAAATAGTGGAATCCCTGCCTGCATTTTAAAGGAAACGGAAACCCTCCATTCTCCAGACCAGAGTGTACGTTTCCCATATCAGCCAAGGCTGTAAACAACGTGTCCACTACCTATCCCCACGAACCTTGACTGAGTAAGCCAGTGAGATTGTGACAGCCAGCGGAAGCCCTTCGGGCACTGCGACCACTAGAACGGTGACCCCGATAATGAAGAACTTGACAAAGTACTGTATGTAGATCGGTGTGCACTCGGCAAGCCACGGCCTCTTCTGAACCCAGAAGGTATCGATCACAAAATACAACACTAGGATGATGACTGTGATGGCAGACATCAGCAGACCTGTAAAGACAGAAAAGGGTCGACTGTTTGGATGTTGCAGACACTGTATTATCACTGCAAGGCTATTTTCTAGGTCACTAAGTTACTTCTATTTAATTCTAAGCAGCTGTTATCTCCAGTTTGTACTTCACTCATCAAATCTGACCCCTGTCAGGTTTCAGTGTTGCTTCCAGGTATAGCCCTGACTCCAGAGAACGGAGAGGGGCGCTTTCGTGATTCTTTGATAACTGTATCTTGTCTTTGAAGGCTCAGACAAAGCAAATACCAACAGGTCAGTGTAGGCTGGTGCTTGCAATGTACAACATTCTGAAAGCCACTGGGAAGACCAGTCAACTTAATTAAGAGTCTCAAAATTAAATTAAACTGCATGTTTAAAAATATACACAAAAAAGTATACTACTTGGATCATTTCCCTATTTTTTTTTTTTTTTTTTTGTGTATCTTCACTGGTACCTTAACCCAGAAAAATAACTACATGTTATAAAACATTTACCCTTCTTTGATATGTTCTATTTAGCCTATTAAAAAATGAGTATTTAAGGATAAATATCTGGGTCTAATAACCTACCCTGCAGTCACTAAATGTTCCTCTTAGTATTTCAAGCCTATCCTTTCCAACAGTATGTTTTAGTGGTTAATATACGTATGTATTTGCCATTAGGAATAAGCTCATTGAGTATAGAACACAGGCTGCTTCACCTGTTATCGTAACAAACATCTAGTGACTGCCTGCATGATTCTCAGAATGCATGCTGTTTACATACGGCGATCTGTTAAAAGGTGGTAAGGCTGGGGAAATGCTCTCCCTTTTCTACCCCTGAAGAGAAGTCCTAAGTTTCACAGGCACTTTCTCTAGTGAAGAATGCATTTTAGTATCTTAGCTTCACAATAACCCATGTTTTCATGGGAATAAAAAAAATTATTATTTTTACAAAATCATTTTTCATAGACAGCCAATAAAAGGCTGAGCAAAAAGTATGTGCTAATAAACTGTCACAGTTTAATCATTTGTACGAAGTAACTTCCCTGATAGTCCTTTTCCATTATTGTCCCTAAAAATTTAGAGATGATTACAGGGCTTGGAAATTAAGCAAGTTTAGGCACTAATCTTTACTTGACTACTGATTATCTCACTGACAGAAGTAATGGCCTGTATGCTGCAATCATATTATGAGTATCTATGGTAATTCAAAAGGCCCCATACAAAGTAAACACATAGTCTAACACCTTTTACACTTGCTAAATGAAAATTTCCAGCCCTTGCTCTATCAAGATTCTCTTAGAGTATTAAAGTATAGGTGGATTTTAAAACCATCACCCCACTTTCTACCATGACATACCTGCTTTGCCGATCTGAACAGCCAGTTTTGTAAGTTTCCCTTGTAGAACAGACTTCTCTTTTTTTGGCAAATTTGCTTTCTTTTTATCTTTTTCATCGCCGTCCCCTCCCTCTTCACTCTTTAAAGGCTGCATTTCCATGGCTGCACCATCCTGGGCTTTTGCTAGGTTCAAAGAAAACATAATTTTGATGCATTTTAAAGGCATGATTAACATTTTGAAACTTTTTTTTTTAAACACAAAATCGGATTGTTATATTTACGCTGAACTATAAACATTCTCTCTGTGTGTGTTTGTGTGTGTGTGTGCGCGTGCGCGCGTGCATATTGGGGATAGCTACACAGAGGGACTAAGACAACAGTGACGTAAGAATGTCTGTGATACTGTTCCAGATTTAAGAATGTCATGTTCAGTGATAGGAGTGAGGCATACATAGCCCTTAAACTAAGAACTAAGAATACAACATTTCTTTTCATGTGATTAGGCATTAGGTTATATGCAAAGACTACAGAGCCTTCTCATATAATTTATAATCAAATATAGAACATCATGTATGATTCTATACATAAAAATAAGCATATGTTTATAGACTCTTCAATGTAACTTACACTCTACAGGTTCTTAGGCATTTTTGCTATTAACTATATAATTACATTTTATGTGACTATGTAATGGCGTTTCAGGTGTGTTAGAGCGCTTGAAAAACTTCTGTGGAAAGCTACCTAAGCATAGTAGCACAAATTATAACTAACACCCTCCTGAGACTACAAAGACAGCGTGACTACAGCACTGGCAAGAGAGGGTAATCCAAGCCAACATTGTTGATGTTCCGTGTCATGTGTACCCTAATTTTGGATAAATATAGTACACAGCAGATCTATTTTTGGAGATAATGAAAACAGGCTAACTGTACTTTTTAATCTTCCTCAATTTACCTTTGTTGCGATTCTCGATAGCTCCATCTTGCTTCTTATCTGTAGGAACAGAATGGGAATTAAAGCTTTCCAGAGGAAATGAATACGGCCGTGCTAAATTATGCAGAGGTAGCTCACATTTCTATAAGAGAATTGGTACACAATGGTGTATAGGCACACAAACAGAAAACAGCAGCCTGTCGACTGGCGTCAATCACTTCCTGCATCTCACCATGGGAGAATATTCCAAAACAGCGTGGGGCATGCATACTGTATTACTGCATGAGGCACTATTCTTTTATAAGCCATAATAAGCCCGAACATGGCACAAGAGATTGACAAGCTAAATACAGACATAACCCTGAGAAAGCAGGAAAGGAGAGGACAGAGGGGGGGGGATGCTATAAAAAGGAAACAGGCGTACAGGGGCGCTCTAGTGGGACGGAAAAGGGGACGTGAAAGACAGGAGGCAAGCTAGTCAGCTCAGACTATGAACAAGCCAGAATGGTTATGGTCAAAGCAGCCCCCCGACGACAGTGACGTAAGAATGTCTGTGATACTGTGCTTACGTTCACAGAACACAGAGAGATCACACGTCTGCAGCAGTAATCAAGGAGGGGACAAGCAGACAGCATATTTCCTTGCAACTTCCCTATCAAGAAGGACATCTTCAAGCTTCAACCTTCAAGGGAAACCTGGACCAAGCATGTCAGGAAAGAACAGGAGCTTGGGATAGATGAGGCGATAGTAAGAGAATACCCACCTACTTTCGGTGAGCTCAGAAAACTACATTCTAGGCTGGCTAGCAAATGGGCAGGACATGGAAACAGATCATCCCAGGCTGTGTTTGATTAGGCGATACAGTAGTCAAGAGAGCAGGAGAAAGGTTGGAGGGAAGGAGGAGAAAGCAGTGAATAGTAAAAACATATAAACAATGACTTTGATATTAATTCCTAGGGCTATTCCAGGCTGGACTAATAAAAACAGTTGGTGAGACCTGGGGACAATGCTTATTAGAAAAGTTACTGCATATCAGTAAGTCATTAGCATGCTTCTCGTTTTCATAGGATTTAATGATGTTTTAACTCCTGTATAGAAGGACAGAAAAGAGCAAAGAGTTTGATCAGACACTTGCTACCAGGTAAGTCACACACTCTCCATGAGGCTCACTAACAGTAAGAATGAAGGTAGATGAAGACGTAGTGTGCAAAGCATTCAGAAACCAGTGCTGGCATGTTTTAAGAAGCCTGTGGTGGCTCATCAAGGCTGCCTGGGGTACTGAAGTAGAGAAATCTACAACACAGGGCTAGCCACCCTCAACTTCAGCTACACTTTTTACCTGCCGCCACCTCTGGTGTTAGGGAATGAACACAGAGACTGAGTGTGCCTGTAAGTTCTCTGAACACTAATCCACACTCTCAACCTAAAGAAAATTTCAAATACATTTTGCTTGAAATACGAACTTCATATGGATAGATAATGCAACATTAACAAACAACACAGGGAACTATTAGAAACTCTGGTGCAAGCCTGTAATACCAGTAATTTCAAGCAAGGTAACTGTCTTAAGTTCAAGCCAACCTGAATTCTAGACTAGCCCGAGGCAGAATGTGAGGCCCTCCCTGCCTTAAAAATAGTCAATCTAAACATGTACCTGTACTGTGGGGCTGACTCCGGGCTCTACACCCAGCCTCATAAACCACAACAACAAACTTCCAAAAAAGAAAAACAATAGATTAAAAACAATGATAGAGTACGGCAAGCCAAAATTTTAGCCAGGCATTTATTTTTGAAGACCTTAAAAGACTCACGTGAGAAAGCAAAATAAAGGGCTTATATCCTAAAGAACATTAAATAAACCCAAATGGTTACAGGACAGTAAAGTGCTGCCAAGGCAGAGGGGAGGAGCCCTGAAAGGTCCCTTAGTGAGATGGCGGGTGCAGAAGGCACCAGGAAGCAGTGCGGGGGACACTCTAAAGTGACGCACCTTGCTTGAACCCACATTCTGAGATGTCCCCCGTGCACATCAGTGAACCCACATCAGTTTGCAATAAGGTCTTTGCAGATAAACCGTATGCTATTAAGGTCTGCTGTTAGGGCTCATGTAGGGGATAGCAGAAGCGGTCGGAACAAAGAGCTTGACATTGGGTGACGGGGTCAATACGGCAAGGCAAGCACGAAGTGTCAAACGGCAGCCCTGGTCAGTGCCCAAACATTCCACCACGTATGTATAGGACAGAACACAAGTGAGGCGAAAATACGAAGATGAAAAATCAAGTGAGAGCAAGACTCAACTGGCCGAAAAGAAAGAGGAGCAGTGAGGGAGAAGACAACAAAACCACCAGGGAGGGAGACGTGAACTCATTGTGATGATGAAATACACAGAGCGCAGGGTAAATAAAGCCCACGCGGAACCACGTGTGCGCTGACTCCTCTCTCTTCCTGTGGTGGAGGGGGCTCATGTACTACAGAAAATCCTTAAAGGACCATTACACGAAATCCCCTCACCTTCAATTCTGTTACTTGAAAGTGCATCAGATAATTAAAATTTTACGGACACTTTTATATCACACTCTCACGAAAGAAATCTATTTCTGTACCGGTTTTTAAGATTCCTAGTCGCTGTTATTTCCAAATACCAATTCTTACAGCAAACTGCTGGACCTACTTTTCTTTTCTTTTTTCTTCTCGTCTTTCTTTTCTTCTTCTTCACCTCCAGCTCCAAGTAAGGTAAAAATAATTCCAGTTTGAGAATTCACACCTACAGCCGTAACTACCATTCTTCCAGAACCTTCCATCACATGAGTACCTATAACAACAGAGAACTTTGTAAACATCTTAATAGGTTTCCCTCCAACTACCCAATTTCAAATCTCAGTAATACTGTTTTTAGTAAACTCAATATTTAATAAAGCAAACTAACACACTGAATCTAAACTGAGAACTTTGTAAACATCTTAATAGGTTTCCCTCCAACTACCCAATTTCAAATCTCAGTAATACTGTTTTTAGTAAACTCAATATTTAATAAAGCAAACTAACACACTGAATCTAAACTCTTGTGCTTAAAGGTTAAGCAATCTGCAGTCATTGTGAGTTCAAGCTCTTATCACCAAGTGACAATAGGAAAATGATAATGTATCAATTCCTTATATAAATTACGGAGTACGTTACCCATATTTCATAAAATGCAATGCAATTTATATTTCTCAAAAAAGACTATAAATGAAAAATTACCATATTGATTGGAATGTGTGGGTATTGAATGAAGTCAGTAGTAGCTATAACATAAGCATGAGGGGTACAAGAAACACGCTTCTTGCCAGAAAAACTCTACAGGACAAAGATGCTCCCATACTCATCCCCACAACCTCTAACACAGGCTTTCAACTCAGCTTACCAAGGTTACTTTACTGCCCAGCTCCCTAACTAGTTTCTCTGCCTCCCTGTATTGGAATTCACAGTTGGCTACAAATTAATGGGTAACTTATCCAATGTGAAACTTCCGAGGTCTCTGATTTTTTTTTCTTGCTTAGAAAAAAAAAAAAAGTGACAACCTTACATTCTTAGTGTTTTACTAATTACTGCATTTGTTGTCAGTGAAAATAAAAGGTAAACACATGAAATTCAGAAAGATAATATTTATTAAGTATTTATAAAAGACAATTTCTTTGAACGACCCTGGCTTTCTTCAGACTTCAGTTTTCATGCTCTGTTTTTCCTTAGTCCAAATCTGCTGCAATGTTAACAGTGAGTGTGCTCAGGAAAAGTAAACAGTTTTTCTTCAGGTCCTGTCCCACCACTAACCGAACACTGCTTTTAAAAATATAAATTTAAGAAGCCAAGAACAGCAGTGAGAGATGGCATCATGAGAGTAAATTTAAAAATAAATGCATGTCATGGTTTTTGGTACATTTTTGGAACAGGGAAATAAATGCAGAGAAACTTTCCCACCCGTACCGTGATAAGGGACTGTGCAAAGTTATTCCAGTCTTTTGTCGAACACGGAAAATTTATAGAGTTCTCTTGCATCTTGGCATGTTAGGAAGGCGAGTGTATGTAAAGTTTACCCGTCATCCTTGCCAGAGGATTAAAGCTCAGTTAAAAGGACCAGGCCGAAAACAGCTAAGCACGAAGTAAATAAACCACACATACATAAAACTCCATGAAGCATTTATATATACATCTCAAAAGGTACCACAAAACTATCTACCCAATATAATAGCCAGGGAGTCTATGGTGATAAGATTATGATTGGGAATACCTCTTGTCTTCTTTGGAAGGTCCATGGGCCTTACCTGGTTAACAGTCATTTTAGTTTCTTAGAAAAACGGCAAAACAGTAGTAAAATGAGTATACATTATTCACTCCAGTACTGCTACTGCCAATTACTCATATAACCTTACATAGTTTACATTTCAAATATCTTACAGTTCAGTGAGATGGTTGATTATCCCCATTTATGAAATGCACCTCTGTATTCCAAGACCTGCCATATACCTGTTGTTTCATAAAACCTTCATAGGTTCCATGGGTAACACTTTCTTGGCTTTTAATAAAACATTCAAAGTTTATACATTCATACCCGATAGAAGTAAGGGATCCTTATCTAGAGACTTCTTAACATGATCAGATTCGCCGGTCAACGAACTTTCATCAATTTTCAGGTCATTGCCTTGAATCAGTATGCCGTCAGCCGGAAGAAGATCACCTGAAACAGAGGGCAGAGGTACGCGGAATGAGCCGTCGCCCAGTTCAGCAGGGCTGTGGATGTTGCAGGTGGATGTGGGTTTCAGCCTGGCTTACCGTACTTCACTTGGGCAATGTCTCCGACAGTAATGTCAGCTACAGGTATCTGGATAACCTGGCTGCCCCTAATGACAGTGAACTTCTGCTCCTGTTCAATTCGACTTTGCAGCCCTCGGAACTGCTTCTCCTTACTCCAGTCATTGAAAGCCGTCACTAACACCACGCACACCACGGACAAGAGGATGGCAGCGCCTTCAATCCACCCGGTTTCGCCTTCACCCTCCTCTTCCCCGACAGAGACTTCTCCACACACTATTTGGAAAGAAACAAAACGGCACGTAAAAAACAAACAAACAAACAAACACAAAAACCGAGATAACATTTTCAGTTTTTTACTTCATCGGTTTCCCCCAGAGCTTTGAACCACTGAACTCAATCCTCCTTCAAAGGGAAGACCCCTACTCTGTCAAGCTCAAGTTCCCAGACGCTTTCAAGAGGGTGCCAGTAAAGAACAAGCGTGTGGAGAAGACCAAACCTCAGCCCGCAGGGGAGTTACAGGCATCCTCTTCCATAGACAGTCTCATTTCAGGCAGACCCAACGAAGCCAGTATTTCAATTTACACGATTTCAGCTTCAGAGTTTCTCTGTGGCTTTGAACCCTGTCCTGCCTGGAACTAGCTTAGCTCTTGTAGACCAGACTGGTCTCTAACTTATAGAGATCCGCCTGCCTCTGCCTCCAGAGTGCTGGGATTAAAGGCGTGTGCTACCACCCGGCATAATTTCAGCTTTCTAGTGCCTGTCGGCTATGTCCATTAAGAATATTCCAGAAATGTGCAGAGACCAAAGAAAAAAAATCTGGAGTTTGAGGTTATTGGGCAATGATCAGTCTTGGAGAGGAACATGTGAAACATTCAAGAAAAAAGGATAAACCTAAGATCGACTTGGGATAAAGTTAATTATCACAAAAAACATTTTGAATGCTATAAAAACTCAGCTATCGGTGGGTACAAAGCATTTTTGTTTGACGAGCCAATGATCCCCCAATTCAGTTATTGGGGCTTGCATTTTAATTATTTTCTAGCTGAAGAAATGGCGACATCATTGGGTACAATAACCAAGTGAATGAATGTATGATGTGAAGATACCCCCCACACATCAACGATAAAGAGACTAACTCTCTGAGTTAGATCAAGTATAGGATTCAAGAGCACACAAAGGCTGTGATAGTTACAATGTTATGGCCCTCATAAGCTCATATAGAGCTATTAAAGGTTTGGCTTTTGTTGGGGTAGGTATGGTCTTTTTTGAAGTAAAAATGTCACTGCTGAGGTCTCCTATGCTCAAGCCATGCCCACTGTCTCAGTCCACTTCCTGTGGTCTTTTGATCAAGATGCAGAATCTCAGCTCCTTCTCCAGCACCATGTCTGCCTGCATGCCATCATGACCCACCATGATAATAATGGACCAAACCTATAGACTGTAAGCCCCCCTCAATGAATGATTTTCTTTATAAGCAACCTGGAAATGAGCTAAAATATTGTCCAAATGCAGCACCTGCATGAATTTCCATTTGTTAGAAGCATAGAAACAGAAGATATATCATTTCAACAAAGCTTCTATGTAATGGGCAAAAAGGACTGAGAACCAATATGTACTTGGTAAGTGTGTTTTTCCACTATAAAAACCCCCCAGTGAAATAAAGGCCATAATTAAGTTCATGAAGTCTTACAGTTACTATTATAGAAGAAAAACAGTAATAATTTAATCTGTCCTTTTATTTTTCCAATTTCTATTTTTGAAATTATACAGTTGCAAATACATATAATTAAATTCACCCCTCAGAGATATAGGTTCAAATTTTTCCTAAAAGAGTAACCGTAAAAGATTAATGATAATATAATAGAGGTTAAGAGGAATTGTGAAACTGAAACATATATTTATCACTAAACTATTTCAAGAAAACGTGAAACAACATATTCCATTTCACATATAGCTCCATTCCACATTACTCAAGATCACATGATCTTTGGACAGAGAGTAGTTCAGTATCCCTAGAAACTAAGACCTGTTCTGGCTGGTGACCACTGCAAACTTCTCAGAAGCTACAGGAACAAAGAAAGTAAATCCAAGATCAAAGGTGTAAAAAGTTTAATGCTTTTATTCCTACTGTAAGTATATTTTACCAAAAGCATTCCCCTAGAAATATATTCAAACAAGAGGAAGTTTGAATTTTTTTTTTTTTAACCTATATTTACCTCAAGGCATGTTTGTGTGCAGGCCAGGTGTCTTCCTCGGTCATTCACCACCTTACTTTTTTATAAAACAGGTCTTTTACTGAACTTGGAGCTCACTGACTTGCTGTGCTGACTGACCCATGAGCTCCAGGAACAAGCCTGTCTTGTCTTCTAACAGTGTGCCTTGATTTCATATGGATGCAGAGGACCCACACAGAAGTCCTCATATTCATTTGGGCAGCAAGTACTTTACCAATTGAGGTGTCTCCTTTGCCCTAATATAACAATTTGATCCATATATACCCTGAGAAATAATTACCACAATCAAGTTAATGTTTCCACTTTAGTTTACCATAGAGGGAATATCTATACCTTAACTCATATAATCCAATGCCTTTTGGAGTCCAAGACCAAGTATAAAGGGCCCCCTGAGACCACAAATGTCTAGAATCACTGCCATGTAGACACTAGTGATTCAAGAATTATATAGCACTCATAAAAAATGTTGATAAAGCAAATTTCTTCAGAAGATACACAAATAGTGGACTTTCTTAAAGTTACTATGTTTTGGTGTGAAAAAGTATTGGATGGCAGCACACGGGTGGTACATGTAACCACCAGAGAACTTTCTACCATGGGACAAAACCCTAGGTTTCACCGACAAGTTCCACTAGTACCTGAATCTTAAAAGGTGTTAGGGTAACGCTAGATTATCATCTCAGAGGTATTCAATTAGCAGAGCCTCTAACGAATTTGATGAAATTTCTAGTCACTACATACTTTAAATGAAGTGGGTTGGACTCCAGGAATGCTTCCCTTAGAGTTTGCTCATAATAAACCTTACACCACTAAAACTATGTTCCTTACAGTTTTGAGAAAAAGAAAATGTCAGCAATTTTTTTTTGTATTAATTTGTTAACGAAAATCTAGAATCTTCTTACATACATACGGGAACACACACACACTTACATACACACACACACCACACCACTTGCTTAAATAAAATTTTGTTTTTGTTTTTGCCTAAATACTGACAAATATATTACCAAAACATCTTTTTACCTGCACCAGAGATTCTGGTCTGGATACAATTTTATGTCCCCACCAGACAGGTTATAAAACTTGGGCGCTTTTTTGGTTCAGTGAACAATGAGGACTGTTTTTGATCCAATTTTAAGCTCAGACACCCTGCTCTACACTATTTAAGATGAATACACATTCTGTGACCAACTTCCTTAAAAATCAGTTAAGACAGAAGTGTTTACACAAGTCCTAGCCACACCTTTGTGAAATTTCTTTATTTTTACCTCGCCAACTTCTAGAGGTAGCATTTTTTTCTTTTTTTTTTTAAATTAAACTCTTCATTGTATAGAAGGCTTAAGAAACATTTTTAAAGACTCAATCCTTTGATAGCAAATGCTATAGGATGACTTGAATGTACTATCCAAAATCCAGGCTAGATTGTCCAGTGTACAGGGTCACAGTAATAATCATGTTCATTACTACAAAGCTCTTTAAAAGGCAAAGAAGAAATGGAAAGAGGGTAAGATGCACGGAGAGAGCACAACAAAGCCATTGGCTGGACACGTAAGCCGACCTGCCTCTTCTACGTTACACCCCCGCATAGGTTCCCCCACAGGTTCCATCTCCAAAACTCCTAAGCGCTCAAATATCTGAAACATTTTGAGCACAGACACAATGCCACTGTCAAAAACTCTACCCAAGAAATTGTGCAGATAACTGTATAACATATTTTCAGGTATGTATATCTGAATCATAAATACATGTGGCATATTTAGACAGGCCCTTTCCTCAAGAATTTCATTCTCTGTGTATTTTGCAACCCCCAACCCAAAGACATGAACTTGGTCTCAAGCACTGTACTAAGTCTTTGTGAGCATTTCTACACTACACAAAACCAGAATTTAAAAACTTGAATCCCCATAGCAGGCTGTATCATCCATGTGTAGTGCCCAGATGCATAGCTACGTCTACACAGTATGCATGCATGGAGGAACAATTAAACTGTGACTCCTTATATGATGCAGGCAACATTGTGAAAATCAATTGGGGTAACACATCTGCAGTGCTTAGAACAGAGCCGACCACACAGCAGTCAATACATTTTCTCTGGCTTTATTATTATAATTACATATTAAATAAATATGCAGAACTTTCATCACCCTCCTCCGTCCCCCTCGTTTACTTACGTGCATTATCCCCTTCTGGAGGTTGATAAAAAGAAAGGCCCAATGATACTATGGCTGCAATTTCTAGTATAATTAAAGTGACATCTTGTAATGCTTCCCATACTAATTGAAGAAAGGTTTTTGGCTTCTTAGGAGGTATAAAGTTCTTTCCAAACACTGTTTCTCTTCTTTCTAAATCTGTAGGGTTTCCACTCAAACCTGATTAAAAAAAACAAAAACAAAAACAAATTTTGGTGAAGTCTGACAGCTCTTAAGTGAAAGTACCCACTTTATTTGAAGTGGTTTAAATTGTTACACTTTTAGACAGTGATTCACAGGCCTATACCAGAATGTTTACTCTGGTTCTTTAGTCTAAACATGCAGAGTTTAAATCAGTGGGAAACACGCAGAGTTTTACTTGAAACACATGATTTTCAGTAGCTAAACTTGAGAGGGTCACATGGGCTTGGACAAGCTCAGTGGCAGAGGGCGTGGAGAGGGTGGAGGCCCAGGGTTTCATGCCCAGCACTGCAACCCCCACCCCCACACCGATGGCTTTAAAATTCCACTTTCACTTTCTTAGTTGCTTATTTTGACCACACGTCTTACAGACACCAAGACACAAAAACCTATTATGACAATCTGATTTTTTTTTTTTTTAACGCTAAAATTAAATGCTTCCCTGGCTTTAGGAATGCTTTCCTTCTAAAATGGGCCAAGTTTCTGTAAGAAAAAAAAATATACAAGGCAGATTTGCTTTAAGTACTGAACGCTAGCTAGCTAATCTGAAGAACAAAGAGTTAATTTTAACACAAGCTCTAAAAGCATCTCCACTAAAATGTTTTTAGGTAGATTGGTAAGATTTGTGCTGTCATAAAGCAGAGACTCAGGATGGCCCCAAGGCAGACTGCAGCTACCAACTGGTGCTGAGGAAAAGGTGCACTTCAGGATGGACAGGCACTGGTTAGGCTTTACAATGTGAAAGCTAGGAGGCGGGGTTAAGGAAGAGCTGCAGAAACACTGCTTTGCCTTTCCTTTACCCTATACGCATATCCCCTCCAGTTCAATCTCACCCATCCAGGCGAACCCAGATTTATAAGGAATTCTCTAATGAAAAATGCACACACATGGCACGCATTGATCAAGCAAAACCAGACAGCAACCACAGATCTCCTTTTTTCTTAGTTTATTTTGTCAAATTTGACCTTATCTCAACCTCCTTTTTAAAGCTCATTCATGAAAGTCAACAAGGAAAACAGGGAAGGCCTGTGCTCCTAGGACACTCTTGTCTTCAGTGTTTCAGCTCATCTCAATGGTGAAGCAAGCACAGGGCCAAGAGACAAGAACAGGAAAGGAACACACAGACTCAAAGCTGCCATTGGTTTTGTTGAATGGAGCAAAAGAAGATTCCAGAGAGTGTTCTCACTGGCAACTGTAACATGGACACACTGCACAGTTCAAACAGCCTTGATGAGAAGTCAACCAAAACCTTCCAGCACCCTAAACTCTGCGATAGAGTCACCAGAACAAAGTCTGGGCAATTTCTTTAACTTCCTGTTTCACTTATCTCACACACAGGAAGGAGGCTGAGTCCTGGTCTGAACTGTGCTGGTGGTCTGCACTCTCTAAGAAATGCGTATAAATATATGTATATATGTTAACTCATACTGACTGGAGATTACCACTGATCACAAAACTAACACCTGATAAGTTCAAATGTTACCATTTTAATCACAAAATATTAGGTCAAATCGTTTATTAGCTACAGGTAATGTTCTATGTTAAAACTGAAAAGTTACACAGTTAAAAAGAACAAAAAGAAAAAAAAACATCATATAAGGTTAGTTGGGCTATGGTCACACACACGCCTTTAATTCCAGCACTCAGGAGGCAGAAGCAGGTGGAGCTAAGTGAGTTCAAGGTCAGCCTGGGCTACAACCAAGACAGCCAGGACTATTACACAGAGGAACCCTGTTTCAACTCCTTCCTCACCAGCCACTCCCTCCACCCCCCAAAAAAAACCCATCATATATGGTTAAGCATATAACACTCAACAGTGAAGACAGGGAATTAGAAGACCTAAGGTGCATGTCCCATACTGATATCTTGTGTCACTTTGCTTGGGGGGAGGGGGGCAGAGTCCTTGATGGAATAACTTACAGGTTATTTTGAAGACAACAAATTACAGGGTAAAGTTTATTAAGCAGAGAGAAGACAGGTCACACATTTTAATATTATAAGCTTCAAGCCCATCTGGGACACAATCTCTAATTATAGATTTAATAATCTTAATATCATGAAGTTTTGTGAGTTACCCAAAGATGCTATTCACTGGTCAACTATTTCCAGACACTGCTCCACATGCAGGGAGACAGTTCCTCCCCCAGCAGTGTGAATTACATCGGAGAGAGATACAAACTGATAAAATTAAGAAAGTCAAGGATACCCGTAATTCAGAGAACATGGGGTTTGTAAGGCCACGAGAATTCTCTCAGTGGACAACATTAGCCTTCTTAACTACCACCTAAATGTGTCTGAATGGCGGGCGACGAGTCAACCCTGAGATAGACCAGAACAAAGCATTTCCTGTAGCACAAACAAATGCAAAGGCTGGACAGGGATCAAAGCAAGGTTACAAGACTTAGGAACCAGAAAACAAACCATGGCGGCTAAGGTCCAGTGATCAAGGAGGAAGGAAAGAAGAATGGGTCAAAGCAGGGAAGGGGAAAAATGAGCCAGAGCCAAGATCAGAGGCTTTTAAGCAGGGAAGTGATAACTAATGTGCAATGCAGAAAGGTCATTTACACTGCCACGTGGGAGGCTCCAGGGAAAGACCAGTCAAGAGGTCGAAGCACAATGAGACAAAAGTCCTTGATTCTGGGTTTTAGATGCAGAGGCTGAGGAGTAACTGGACCTGCCAGGTACCTTGGAAGGAGATCAGACAAGATGAGGAGTGGGTGTGGGATGAAAGGGGAAGAGAAGAATAAAGACTGGTATCTAGACTGTGTGTGTGTGTGTGTGTGTGTGTGTGTGTGTGTGTGTGTGTGTGTGTGTGTGTGTTTGCAAGGGCTCGAGTGGGGGTGATTTAATGGAATGTTCGAAGCAGGTGGGTTTAACTGAAAATCACAGCTAATGTGTGTGCATGTGAGTGGGTGGATGGTGGTTATTCACCAAGACAGGGCAGGCTTGGAGAATTGCAGGGCTGATGGAAGAAGGGGAAGGAGGAATTAATAGTTCTATTTTGTAGGCTTGAGCAAACAAGTGGCTGTATCTAGTAAACAGACAAAATGAACAGAGGGTTAGCAACTTACAAAGATTTCTGGAGACACTGGCTTTCTGGAAGCCAGAATAAGCAGGCAGGAAGGATAAAATGAAGTTTCCAAGGGGAAGTGGGGAAGGATGCACCAAGACACAACACAGGAGAGAATGACGCATGTTTGAGCAGCACTACCTAAGGTCCCCTAAGAAAAGGTTTGAAGGATGATGCTGAGACGCTCTGAGAAGGCCCGGTAAGTTAAAGGCAAAAAGCTGCTTATTTTCTCTCATTAGACAAAAGGTAATCACCTTGATAAGAACATCCCAGTAGCAAAGTGTGGAAGAAGTCGGATTGAACTGAACAGACAACGGTAATGAGCAAGTGGAAATAGACCATCACCCACCCGTGCCCCCAAAGTGTGTTAGAACAGGAGAAATACATCAGTAAAGGGGACCTAGAGTCGGCATTATTTGTATTTTGTGTTTTCAAAGATGGGTGGCAGATATTAAACCAAAGGAAATGAGAAAAAATATAGAGCTGGTGACAGAAATGATGATGATAGATTTATGAAATCATGAATATTATTGGAGTAAGGCCTGTGAGGAGGCAGGAAGAGATGGAATCCAGGCTGAGGTATCCCTCTGACAGACCAGGAAAATACTGCCACTGCAAGAACAGTTGGTGATGAAACTATTTGGTCCCAGTGTTTAAATTATAGAAGTAACAAATTATTAGAACTACCTTACAATAAATAAAATGAAAAAACTGCTGAGTTCTGTGAGCTTGGCTGATGATAGCATAGTGGCAACCAGGTCACGGTCAAGCACAGGATTCATCTTCTAACAGGACAGTTAGCTTCATAAAGAAAAAAAAATACAACTACAACCCATAGGAAGCAGCTTCAAAATTATATATTTTTCATGTCTGCACCCACCGAGGTGGAGAGTAAACTAGCCTGAAATCAATCCTACCAACAGATAATCCGATCTACAGTACTGTCTTACTCTTGAATGAAGAGAGAATAAAGTCCAGTTCTATCAAGGAAATAGGAAATAGGACAATCACTGTAACTTATGGAAGGAGGAGTAGGCTTGCGGAAGTGTTTGAAGCAGGCAGGTTTAGCTGAGAATCAAGGCTGATACGTTCCACATACAACCAGGAGGTGTGACTGTGGATGTTTGTATGTGTATATACATACACACGTGATGGTGAGATGGATGCAGATCAAGAAGAGTGTGGAAACGTGTTCGTGTACAAGTGCTCGTTGTCCAGTTTTGAAAGAGGAGGTGACCCCCCCACCTGCCCTCAAACTACCCGTCTAAACTCAGACTTAAATATTCATCTGCATACGCTACCATGTGCTGGGCACTGTGTAAAGGTACTCAACGTACAAGAGATGGGTCAGGCAGGACGCCTTTCCCTGGGTCTTGACTTTAAAAACATCATAGTTTGGTAGGGGTGACCAATAAGCAACCATCCAGACTCACCCAGTGTATTGTGTGTTAAACAGCAGTAAGGAGGACAGTATGGAGTCCATTTGGGGAATGGAATACAAACAAAATTCGCAGAAAGGGGATCAACGTAGAAAGCTCAGGTGGAGCTGATCGCAGAGAGAGCGTAGGTCTACTCAGGAGTCTAAGCATCTTTCCAAAAGCAACTGGAAACGATAGCGTGTGGAAGAGGCATCAGTTACGACCCTAGCTGGGTTTTCTTAAGACAGCAGATCCCGCAGGGTAAAGTGAAGACGGCAGGGAAGGAGACACAATGTTGATAAAGAGAAAGATAGACTTCTCAAGACTTAATGATCACATGAGAATAGGCAAAGAAGCCAAACCAAACAAAACACAAACCAAAGTCAAAGGGATTCAAGTCTCTAACTTGGTAGCAACATGGGTAACAGTTTCGGCAAAAACAGCTCGGAGAGGCCCATTAAACAGGGCTGTGGGCACAGGATGAAGAACTGGGGCTTTGCGGCTGTGGGGCATCCCAGGCTGGAACTGCTAACATGGGAATCACCAGCACCAAGATGTCGGCTTGTGAAGTCAAGCCCAATAGGAATGGACGGCACTGCCCCGAAGAACCAATGGCAGAAACCCACGGACAGCGACAACCTTGTAGAGCCCAGGAGGGGAAGAAGAACGACGTCTACTACTAGCAAGAAGGAGAACCCCAGGAGTGTGCTGGGGAAACAGAAAGGAAGTATTTGAAAATGAACTCAATCCACTATTACCTAAAACCTAAACTCAGAAGCCCAAGAGAAAGCCAAGGACACGCTGCTTCAGGCTCACACGGAACTTTTAGAATTACATACACACTACAGAGTTGTTAAAACAATGTTTAAAAAAAAAAATCTATAAGCAGTGAAAACAAGTGAGCAGAGCAGGCATCAAAATGACACGCAATTCTCTACTACAGGGTCAAGACGTTTCGAGGGCAAGGTCGTGCAGGATCACAGAACTCTCAAGCATAAAACCATACGTGCTGGCGCACTGTGACCATGCAAACACTGGCTGAATGTCTGTGCTAATCTGCAAAGCCAAGCACAAACCATGCGGCATCGGAGCATTTTGTGCCAGCCTGTAAGTCAATAGTGATTTATCCCCAGGGAAAGGTCAATTTTCTCAAAAGAGTTAAAATATATCAGAACACGGAGACAAGGTCAAAGTGCGCCAGCGCGAGAGACTGACTTCTAGGAAGTGCAAACATGAACTGTCACTCGAAACGTGGCAACCAGGCAACCAACGGCAGTGGCTATTGATCCCACCCTGCTTCCTACTCCATTCTTTGTTGCTCTCTCTCTCTCGTCACCGTTTCCTTCCCTTGTTGAGGTTTTAGCCTCTCCTTTTTCCTAATCGTGACGACCAGCACTTACAAAAAGTCAGTTTTGCTTCTTCCCCTGTGGCGCATCTGTTTTTAATGCTCATGAGTCCATTTTTATACTGTGTTTGGTGTGCTGTTACTGTATAACAACTATGACACTGGACTAGAGGCGGCACTCCAGAAATCTTCAGCAGTCTATTCTGCCATTCAATGCAAAGCTCAAGACAGCTAACACAGGGTTAAAGCAGAGAAGAAACCAGAAAGGACGGCGAGAGAAATAAATGGGGTTTGAGGTATGAATGAGAGTCAACACAGGAAAATAACATGCAAAAGAAAAAGCTTAAAATGATTGTGTGTGTTAGGATGTTACAAGCAGACTGTTCTGACATAAAAAAACTAGCCTCTAGAGTTCTGATACATGTTTGCTCTAAAGGTTCTAGAAGATATCGTAAAAATATGACATTCCACGTCTCAACTTCATTCTCCCCTGAACTTCTGATTTTAACCCCCTCAGAAATTATGATTGTTAATCAAAAAGATGGAAAAACCTCATCAGGCTCAAACATGTTCTAGTGGTCGACACTAGTGTAGTGTTCTTTTTTATTTATTTATTTACTTTTTTTTTTTTTTTTTTTTTTTTTTTTTACTAATAATATAATTTAAAAATTTGGCAACAGGCTCAAAGAGTACTTTTTCAGAGAGAACATGGTAAAGGAGTTGGGTCTGGATAGGAAGGGCACGTTTTTAGGACAGAGAACTGAATGCCTCCCCAAAGGCCCCCTCACCCCCAGAAACCAAGTGAATGCTTCCCTCTGCCATGTACTCTTGCTAATAATTACTGCTTCCTTACACCCCAAAGCCAACAGGCCAAGTAATCATGTAAATACCCTTAAAACTTGAGTCAAAATGAACCTTTCTTTCACTGTTGGTTATCTCAAATATTCTGTCATTGACAGAAAGCTGACACACAAAACCATTTATCTACCATGTAACTCCAAAAAATAAGTTTGTTTTTCCATTGGGGGAAAATCTGTTAGGAGAAGAAAACAAAGGCTTCTCTTCCTCGGCATCTCCACTCAGGATAAGTTATACCGAACTCCATTTTTATAAAAGGCAGCTAAAAGCATCTATTCAGAATGTGACTTCGGGCAGGCTGTTTAACCTCTCTGGGGGGAGGGAGTGGCACTCTTGCCTATCATATAGGAGGAAGGCGTTTTAAGGATAAAAAAAAAAAAGTTAATATTTGTAAGAAAGCATGAATAATCAATCTAGCACAAAAATGTTACCAAATGTAAGTGCTATTGTATTTATTATTGCGATTCCGAAGAAATGTTTTGAGTAGCTCTTTCAGATATTACACAATCTAACACAGGCACCTCTGGCACAACCAATTTCCCTTTTCCATTCATTAATGCACTAACACTGTCTATTTAATTTAGTGACATTACATTTATCTTGGTGGAACTGCCTTTCTCCCTTCTCTGAAAATAAGGGGCAGATCTTTATTTAATTCATGTATGCCTGTCTGTCTGTCTGTCTGTCTGTCTGGGCCCTAGAAAAGTTTCCTGTCACATAGCAGATACTGTCTAATACTGAACTATGGCAAATTTAAAAACACATAGACTTATATTTGAGTATAACTTCTGAGTGCTAGAGTTTCTTCTAATAACTGCCAGTGCCTTTCCATTTTAGGGAGATATACATATGGAATCTATGAAACACTCGCGATTACCAATTCTGATTAAAGGCTGTGTGGTGAGTGATGGATGAACAGAAAAGACTGGACAAGAACACCTCTAGTTTCAGTAATAAAACCTATGTACTGTGAAGAATCATTTCAGTTCTCTTTCTCTGAATACAGATTATTCTAACAACAGGGGATTTACGCTCTAGACACACCCTTGGCTACACAAGCCCCAGCTGTGTTCTTCTGATCCTGACTCACTTAATAGGATCTGGCTGGTTTACCAGTGACAAAATATTAAGACTTTGGAGTAAAATATTTCTATGAAGCTTGCTGCCATTTTGGTTACTTTTCAGTAACTATAAACACAAATATAATGCTTACACTTCAAAATGACAGATTAATTTATATACCAACTGTAAAGACCAATTTTGTACAAATTCTGGCAAACATTATTATGAAAATCACCAAGAACTCTGTAAAACTAGAAGGGGAAAAAATGTATAATTTCATTTGATGCCCCAAAACACAAACAATAAAGACAAAATGTTGAATTAGTTCTCTAGAGACCATTCATGGATTCTATCATGCTGACATGAGTAAATAATCTCTTCTTCCCACAATTTACTAAAAGCAAAATTTCCAATTAATTCATTAAATCAAAATCAAGGTAAAATAGTACCCATATAATAAAAGAAAACTGTAGTGCAAATTATTGAGAAATACTGCTTATAAAAATGAGATGTGAGAGGTATATTCAGTAATGAGAAAATAGAGACTCTAGTAACTCATAGCAACAAAATAAAAATATAGTTGGAGGAAGGGCAACCAAATGTGAAGTTCAATACATACTTTTTGCAGTGCTGGGCATCCAACCTATGGATTTTGCATGTTAGGTAAATTCTCTGCTACAGGGCTACACCCCTAGCTACTTAATATGCCTTTTATGAACTAATGTATGTGACAAGGAGGGTTCTTTAATGTCACTATTTCCTATTAATTTGCTGACCATTAAGCATTCATCAGTTGGGTTTTAGGTGAAATACAGTAAGTATGTATGGGTAAAGAAAATTAATAAACCTAACAATGGAGAATTGCACATTAAAGTATAATCTAGCATGTCAGAACCTTAAGTAATCTCAAATCATGTTTGCATATGAAAAGCTTCACGTTTTTAGCATATTACCACAGCACAGCAGAAAGTCTATGCTGCTAGTAGTCCTGACTTAAAAAAAAGATACGGGAAAATCTTGAGGTCTCTCTTGCAGAAAACGATCTCAAGCAGCGAGACGAGTCTGTTTGTAGGACATGTGTGAGCATGAACACTGAGTTCCTCAACGCCATGGTACATCAGAGAACTCAGAGAGCCTACCTATCATAATTAGTAGTGAGCAACTCACCTACACTATACAAATATTTTCAAATATGGTATGATTTAAAAATTCTTGAATAATTTTGAAAATTATCTTTCGTTATTCTTTACATATCGCTATAAAAATATTGAGAAAAAACAGCTTTCATAATTTCTCTACAACTATCTGGAATATATATCAATATATTTTAAAATAAAAAAACTCCCATCTTACTAAAACAAATTGTACCCACTGAACACTTATCCTCATGTCTAGAGCTGGTTCCTAAGATGTCACACAATCTAACACCAGCACCTTCAAAACTTCTGCCTTCCGCTTTCCACTGGCTTTTCTCCCAAGCACAGATACTATCATACTATAGATTTAATTTATTCGCTCACTTCCTCCTCTGAGATGTGAGAATGCGCTCTTCAAACTCTGCATTTCTCATTTTGTGAACAATAACATCAATATGTAAAACCTCAACTTTGTCAGCTCATTGCAAAGGTCAGAGCACAGCCAAGTCCATACATACTGTGAAACAAGGGCCTCATGAAACTACAGCCTTTCAAACACAGGGAAATCCAACATAGTTTGACCATATCAATGTTTACCAAGTGAACAACTTGTGTCATCTGATTTAAAATTTTGTGTTCTGACCTCGCCAACAGATTATTAAAAGTTTAGATTAAGTCCCATGAGGTGAAACAACTTTGACAGCTACTGGAAGTGAGAACTATTTTAAGCCTCTGGCAAAATGAAGGCTAGTGAGCAGCTTGTTTCCACTGAATCCCCTGGGGTATCGCTCTCAGTTCCATCCTCTGTATTTCCAGTGGAAGGGCAACCTTGTTGCCGTAAACTGGAGCACTAACTAACGCACACCAAAGGACAAAATACTTCAGCTCACCATTCCGCAACATGTAAGTTGACAGGTTCTAACGGTAGCAATCCGATAACTCATTCCTAAAATCAAGCAATGGCTAAGGCAATACAAGCAGCATCTCTCCATTTGAGCCGAGTGAACACTGTTCTGACAAATCAACACACACCAATGCTTACCTTCATTGGGAGATGTTTTCAACTTGTTGCAGATCCCATGGACATCTCCATAGCTTTCCTGTATTTTTCGTAATGCATCTGTGGACCTGAGCTCCATGAGAGCCCGCAGCTCTCCAAGTGAAATTCCAAAGTCTCCGTCATGATTAGCTTCTTTCAAAGAGTTTTTCACACCGCTGTATGCAACCGAGTTGTTTGCCATGTCGCCCATTACAAGTATAACTTATTAGAAGGAAAATGTTTCCCAAGAGGATGAAATTTTCACTTGATATCTTTCCAAGGTGAAAATCTTTTAAATATGAAAATCTTCCTTAAGCCAAACACTCATGGTATGACTGTGAAGTAGTATCAGCAGCAACAATTCCCAGAGAAGTATCTTGACCACTGGCCCATGACTTGTTTCTTCCTCTCAATCCTGAGATGTATACATCTGTAAGAAGAAAACATTTAGGTGTTAATGGTTCATCCTCAAGAGTATTATGCATGCACGTAAGCATACTTTTTAAGTGCCGCTAGGCAGCTAAACAAAGTACAGTAGCTGTAAATATTTGTGACTGTGGTTTCGGATCATAGTGTAACTTCTAAATAAAGTGCGCAACTAGTCATTAGAACTCATTACTGTTATTAAGTTATTGTTGAAGTGCTTAGCTTTAAGTGGTTAGTTCTAACTTTGCTAGGTGCCTTAAATTCTTTTTTCATGTAAATATTAAAATTAAATAATACCATTTCTTACCCTGTCCAGAACAGAAAAGTGTAGACAAACCAGTTTTCAGCTAACCGAGTGGCTACAGTATCTGAAGCTGACACAGGGGCCTAAGCTGGCTCACTAAACCTTTTCCCATTAGCAGCCTGTGACAGCACAGGAAGCCTAAGAACCGAACACATAGTTTCCTGCACCGACCTTACTTGGCTTTCTAAAGACCTCCCATTCGGGCTCCACCGCCACCGCAGTACTTCTGTCCACTTGCTTTCTACGCCTTAATCTTTCCTGTTACCTCATTGTCTTACTGCTTATCTGATTTATCTACACGTTACTCCATTCTTAGAGTCAAGAATTATGGCAGACCATGACAGATAATAAAAGAATGAGCATAATAATAAAATTAAAAAAATGAGACAGGTAATAAAGTTTGAGGACCAGTTTAATTTCTTCACTGTACTTTCAATTCATCTTTTTAAGTGACCTAAAAATAATGTGTCAATTCTTCATCTAACGTGCTGAAGACTGGATTTATAACATTCTCTAGAATTACACCCTTCCACGGTCACCATTATCCTAATTACCTGGGCTTGACCTTGGATAGTCTTTGAATCCATCCTTAGCTGTTTTGGTCAGTGACTGAGTTTGGCTAAATCTTCCTATGATAACATCTCCTTCATCCAATCCTTTGTACATTTTGCCACTAAATTGTATTTAAAGGCATCCACAGTCAAACTTCAGTTAACGGAATCAACTTTCTGCTTCTCAAGCAATCTAACCCCCCGCCCCCCCAAATACTGAATAAATTGTCTGAGAACTGGAAAAGGCACTGGCAAGTACAATTGCTTCTCATCTATTAAACCGATAGAAAGGCGTGTGTGTGTGTGCCATGGTTTGTGGCCCACACACTTCAGGTGTCGCTGAAGTCAACTGGATGGCTGTTTTTATAACAAACAGCTGGGGCACACCCTCTAGAAGTGTTAAGTTTAGTAGGATTAAGCATATACGCCACAGCTTACATTTCTATCAAGATTCTAGTCAATACAGGTGCAGTCTGCTCAGAGCGCATCCTGAGAAGTACTAGACTGGAAGCTACTTGAAAAAGCTAAGCATTGCTACCCACTGTGCTGAAGAACGCCTGCTGGCCTTGGGTTAAATCGTCAAGAATACACAGTGATGGGTTCTGTTAGGCACTTTCTTTTACCGCCTTCTTCCTCCTACTTCATAACCCCACACTTGCCCAATTACTGACATTTTACTCATCTCCTAGGCCGAGTGGGTTCCCAACTACTCACATCAACTACTGTAATAGCCAACAACAACAAGAAACAACCTAGAACGTGCAGTTGTTTGAAAATCATCAGTTTTCATACTCATAATTTGTTGGCTAGACCATCATATGTCAACCGAACATGGATTATTCTAAAAGGTAGAATGATGAAGATTCTTGTCTGTTGTGGCAAGGGCACATGTGTTCATCAGTCCTTGGTTTCCATGAGAGACTTCCTCCATAGCTCCTGGCCCACTGCCCCACTGCCCACCATGAACAGGGCGATTCTGCCTGAGGCATTTTCCTAGAGACAACAGTGAGGTTTCTTCGTTCTGCCTTGCTCTTAGGAACGGCATGGCTGTATACCTCATACATTCTAGACTGAGATTTATGAGGAGACGTACACGTTACAAAGCCTATGCCATTCAAAGTGCCTGGAACAGAGGGGAAGAGCCATCCTGGGCTCAATATTAGAATGGCATTGCTGCCACACAAAATCCTCTTCCATTCAGTGTTCGTCAGTAATAACACCATTAATTTTATTTTGTGACTTTCATAAGTACACACACTATACTTTTAGTCACCCTCCTCTATCCTTCAATGTCCTTACTCCGTTCCCTCTGAATGCTCTCTCTCTCACCTAGTCCCCCAGGGGCTACTTACTCTATTAGAGAAAATGACACCCTCTCTGCTGCCAAAGACATTAGCAGAATTAACTCTCATAGCCTTACAGCACCTCCCTCTAGCCATGGTGAAAAGTTGAAGAGGCCGATCTTGTGCAGATGTTCACAGCTGCTGTGTTTTCACGGTTGCAAAGACAATGTCATTATCTAGATGGCAGAGATTCATGACATGCTTCCTCGTCTTCTGATCCTTAAATTCTCTCTACTCTTTTCTGTAATGTTTTTAGTATCGGTGTGTAAAGGATGTTCCATTAAAGGCCGGATGTGTGTGAGTCACTTATTTTCAGCACTCTGACTGTGTGTGAGGTAGGTATCTGCATTAACTGCCACCCTCTCCAAAAAGGAACATCTCTGGTCTAGGCTACAAGCCTCACTAGTCTATAGAAGGCAGTTTGCTAACATGTTTATTTGGGGAAACAATAGTGGCACTTACATTTTTTATTCTTAGATACCAGTATTTGTTCTTCCAACAGACTTAAGCAAGATGGAAGAATGCTAATTCACTAGATGCCCTTAAGTACCTTAGGGCAATAATTGAGCTAGGAGTAGAGTGACAGGCCAAGCTCCTAACACTAAGAATACTGCCTTCCACTAAATTTTCACATTTACTAGGTCATAATGGACATTTCTATTGGTTAAAAAAAAGTTAAATAATATCAAATATACTGATTTATATAATCAAATCAATACTCAACAGACACTGCTATAGATTTTCCTTGTCACCTAAACAGCCTTTTACCAGTGCTTACTAAATGTGAACTGGGTTCCATAGAAAACCATTCCCCATGCTGTTCCTGTTTCAGAAATGTGAATGAGGCTTGAACAGAATGGCGACAAAACTTCTGATCAGCTTAGACCTTCTTACTGAACTCAAATCCGAGATAAACATACAGCTGCTATGATCATCTAGTAGTACATCATCTCTAGGGAAGGCACGTACAGCGGGATGATGGATAGATGCATGCATGCACGGATGCACATGTACCTTTCAGACCTAGGGCATCAGTTAAGGCCCTTGGTTTAAATAAAGCGGAAAGTGTCTTGTCCCTTGATTTTCTCAACAATTCATCAAGAAATTAATTTTAGAAGTTGACTTTTCTATTATTTTATAACCACAGAGCTGTGGCTGAGTATATAATCACGTTCAGTTCCAGTACACTACATAAACAGTTTGAGAAAAAAGATGTTCAAGAGAAGAAGCACCAAATATGAAAAGAAGCCACTTTCCAAATTTCCAATGCTCTACAAATCACACACCAGGCTGCTTTCTACTACTAGATTATCTATTACCTCCTTCTCTCTCTTTTATTCATTTACTCATTCATCTATCTAACTGACAGAAATGCCACAACTCCTGGTCTTTATTAGCCTCAAAGTTATAGTCATGTTAAGAGATGGAGTAATTTTGGATTCAAATACAACAAAAACCAGAGCATCTATGTTGATCCTCTTTGGTCTTCAAAGAAACTTCATCTTCCACTTTAAAGGTTTAAGAAAAATATGTGGAAGCTGAGATCTCAGAAGGGCCATGTCTTAAAGAAGATACACAACTCTATGTAGAACACTTGGCCTATAAAATTTATGCCAGAACAAATGACATTTCTAATTAAATCACTGTTGGTAGCCTCAGGTTTTCTAGAAAAAGATGGCTATAGCCTGATACAGGGCAAAAATAGCTAGAATCTTCAAATAGGGGGTGGGAGTGATGGTGGTAAAGTGGATTCTTACCACACATAAACTTTCCTAGGAAAGAGCAGAGGTACGAAAGAATACAAAAGGATGGTGTCCAATGGGACAGCACTGTTAATTTACAATGTCAATTCCTTTCAGAAGGTAAACTGACTTAAAGAGCATCGGGGCAGTTGCATGAAAGTTATCTAGGGTCAATACAGGTAGCCAGATTTTAAAAATCATTTGCACAAACTAAAAGAAACGTAGAAGAGCTAAGTATGAAGTATGGAGTCATATAAAACACTCACCGAAATGATTGTAATATATACCAACAGATTCCTGTAGGTAAAACAGGAAACACGTGCTGATACCACTAAGGATATTAGCAACAAGACCCCCTTTCAAATGGGCTTTCCATCTCTTTAATGAATTCTAAACATATGCAAATGAGCTGAGGATATGAAGCTGTGTTTATTCAATCTATAAAATTTAAAGCAGGATAATCAGCAAATGTTAGATAACAGATCAGGATCCAAACACACAGATGGGAATGAGACTAAATTTAATTGTCACACATGTATGATCATCCTATATTTAATTCCAAAATGTAACTGTACAAATATGATATATAAGAATGCACCAGCATAAATGAAAAGACCCAATCTATCAAAAGCTAAATATGTTAACTTGATATTAATCAGTATTATCATCTTAACAGTAAGGCCTCAACCTTAGTCACATAATCAGGGTACACTTCCTAACAATGTGCTAATGTTAAGAAGGTCTACCTGCCATCCAGCAAAATGACTGTCTATACTCTAAACGTAGCCAGTAGATAGCACAAAGAACGCAAAGCAGTCTGGAACTGGAGCTCACCAGAGCGTGTAAAGGGAACTCCATTTTCTCAGCACCCCCTTCTCTCTCAGCTACGTGGATATCTGCACATGTGCTTCAGCATTAAACATTCTCTCTCCTTTGCAGCCCCACAGGCAGTTAACAGAAGGGTCACCAACGCCTGCAGCTGCTTCCCTCTGTGGCTAGCCTTTCGTTGAGAGGTGCTTTGCAAACCAGAGAACCAAGCGGCCTCACCCAGTTCCCTCAGTTACATTCAAGTTCAGCGTGGACAAGCTGAGCCTCAGCCTCTTAGAGCAGTGGTTCGAAACCTTCCCAATGCTGTGGCCCTTTAATACAGTTCCTCACCTTGTGATGGCCCCAACCATAAATTATTTCATTGCTACCCCATAACTGTAATTTTGCTGTTATGAATCATAATGTAAATATCTGATGTGCAAGATACCTAATATGTGACCCACAAAGGGGTAGCAACCCGCAATTTGAGAACCATTGCCTTAAAGGGTCTCTTGAGGGGGTGGGCAGATAAAAACTACACGTTAGATCGCATTGACTGCCTACTACACTGAGAACTTACCAAAAGGAAAGACACTTGCTATGCTCTTCTGTGTCTCAGCAAGACAAACTATAATCCTTGGCACTACTTCAGAGCTACTTCTGCAGAAGTGTAACAAACACCGTTCACCAGATTCCTGCCCTAAAACCCTGAAATCTTTCAACTACTACAATAGTTTTTTGAGAAGTGATAATAACTTATTGTCAACTATTATTTATTACTGTAACAGTGGAAAGAACCTGTGCTCTGATGCTATAGTTTCAGAGAACACGTATTTTAAAATCACGAGTGGTGGGACCCTCCTTTACAAATTACAGCACATCCAACTTATCTCATTAAATTAATTATGAAACTAAGGGAAGACTCAAATTCAGTTTTACTCAATCTCCTATTTTATACTTTTCAAAGGACTTAAGAGAAGAGGAGAGAGAGACAGAGAGAGAGAGAGAGAGAGAGAGAGAGAGAGAGAGAGAGAGAGAGAGAGAGAGGGAGAGAGAGAGAGAGGGAGAGAGAGAGAGAGGGAGGAAATTCACCAAGGAGGATCTCATTTATACAGAAAACAAGCACTGTTCACAATGTCTAGTTATTAATCCCAAAAGATTTGTGAATACCATTGTCACTCTGTCCAGTCATTTATTTTTTCTCTTCTTGAGGACTATGCCAGGCAGAGACTTGGTACTGTAAAAGTAGCTGCAGCTGTGTCAAGCTGTAAGCCCACCATGAAGGCTTCAACAAATGTCTGGGGGTGGACACGCACAGGCTGTTAGGACAGAAGAGGACCTAGCCCATCTCTTGTCACAACTGTTGTCACACAGCTGTTGCAATCTGAGTTACCTCTCTGTCTTTCCCAGTGAACTGTGACCTCAGGATAGAATCTACTCTACTGCTTTTTAACCCTCATGTGTGTCTGTGACATACTGAGGGTTCAATGCTTATTGAGTAGAAACTCTCAGTTTATGCCATGAGCTTTAACCCATTTGAAAAAGCAGCTCTGTAACAGAGTATAGCAATTCAAATAAGAACAAAACAAAACCTTACAATGTGTTTAAAATATATGCTAAGTGCATTATGATTTCCGAGAAAGCCGACATTTGAGGACTTTTCAACCATCTAGGTATTAAAGATGTTTATTTCCCGTTGAATCCTTTTGAACAACAGAAATTACCAAGTACTACAGGCTGTGCAATGGAGGAGCAGAACCAGTAGGGTCTACACAGTGAGTAGCCAGCCAAGGCCACATAAGACGACCATATTTCACAAACAAACATTCATGCATGCATGCATACGTGCATTACAGAGTGTCTCAAATGAATTACACAGTATTACTGCCAATGATTTTGAACAATGGCCCTATATGCTGGCATTCAGGCATCTGTACTGGCCTGGTCTTGGGGTTCTGACAGGATTCGGCCTCAGCTGCAGCCGCTAAGAGCATGGCCTGTGCACATTCACCATGTTCCCTTTTAAAAGGGCCCCGCCCACCTCCCATCTCACCCCACTTCTTTCCCCTCTACCCCGTTCACTTTCCTTCAATAAAACCCCTCCACCCAAGCTCTGTAGCATGGCACCTTTTCACATTACAATACTAGATATCTGAGGAGGCCAAGCAGTAATTCTGAGCGTTAGTTATTTCCTAAAGCTTGGAGGATACGCGTATTTTTGAGGGATGAATCGTTAAGTTTACTCATCACAAATAAAAAACGCTATCAAATCAGTACAAGAAAGCAAGTCCTCCTAAAAAACAAAAACAAAGATACTAAACTCTCACCTAGTAAAGGCCATTTAATTAAGCTCCCAACTACACAGGTAGGTAGCTAGCTATCATCCTTTTGAGATGTGCTGTTCCTACTTACCTCCCCCTCTGATCATCTTATTCCACTCTAGCTTCTCTTGTGCCCTGAGAAACCACTTTCTAGGTGACCCTAGAAATGCCCATGTTCCCAAACCAGAAAAGCACAGCCTTCGTCATCTGCCTTCCTGGCAACCATTGCTACTCTTTGCCAGTCTCCCTACTCTCGAAGCTTCTGTTATTTTAATCCCTCCACTGCTGGGCTCCTGTTCCTACCACACTGTCAAGGAACTCAGTGGGAAGGGCACACACACACACACACACACACACACACACACACACACACACACACACACGGCTTTTCAATAATAAAAACTTTATAAGTGCAATTCCAAGACTTTTGTTTTTCTATTATTTCAGAATTTCACATTCAAGGGGAAAAATCAGTTTCCTCATCTTTCCCCAATGCAACTCTTCTTATTCTCATTACCTTTTCATCTATAAAAGTGTATGCCAACCTCAAACAAAGCAGGGGTACAGACTGGCCATTCAACCTCATCTCTGGGTCTTTAGATCACTTCCAGCATAGACTACTTGTTCACAACAACAAAGCACTAAGAGTGGAAGATAAAATTTACAATGTCAATGATCAACAGCACGGATATCTATCTGGACGATCACTAGAACTGTTTGCCTTACTGTCACATAAGCTGGTAGAATCTGACCTAGCCTATGGTGATACCCTCATCTCTGAGGAGAGTGGGGAAATCCTGCAAGGATGTACCTACAGAGTCAACAAACTACAGCCTCTGAATTTAACAATCCACAATAAATTTTAAAGCAGATCTAAAGTAATGCTTGTAGGGCTCTTAAAACATGGACTGCTGGGCCCCCCCTCCAGAGCCTCTTCAGTGAAAATCTGCATGAATAGCAACTGCTGGCGTGCTGCTCTTGCTGCTGCTCTGGTAAGCCACTACTCGAGGTAACTGTGACCGGAACACTGACTCATGAACAAACTGTTGGGCATCCATCTTGATCTAGAAGTTTCTGGGCAAAATAGGCAAATTATTCATGATTCTGCACTATGCTACTCTCCACTTTTAGGAATAACTTAAAGGAGACGACACTCTGAAAATATTTTGTGAACTGATGCTTTGAACTGTCTTGGTTTTTAATACCAAGTGCATTGAGGTGTTTCTACTTATGTCTCATATTACACAAAGTATGAATACGTTTCTTCTTTGAAATGTTTAACCTTAACACATTGCTTTCTAACACAAAAATGCTCGAATTTAGATACCCATCTCCTATTCACACCTCTAAGATAAATTGTACTTTGCTTTTTCCTATCCTATTGTTCTATTTAGGCATCTTAACCTTTCACTTTGACAGTAAGATTCCTGGTTTGGGGTGGGGGGACTTTTAAAAATCTCCAAAATAAAGTTAATTTTATATAATCCTGTGCAATTTACCAAATACAAGAACATACTATATCTCCAGTTAAATATGAGAACCAAATGTTCTATCATTTTCTAGTCTCTCTGGTGTTGAAATTTTCAGCTATAGTCAAGGAAGAGATTTCTAAATTAAAACTGTTTTTTTCCTTCTGTTCAGGGGCTAAGAGGCAACACGAACACTTGAATGTCACACCAGCTGCTCCACCGGCCCACTCGGTTCTTAAGAGCCTCTATCCTGTCAATTCACGAGAACCTACACTCCAATGCTTAAGGAAACAGGATGCTCATTATGTCACCGAACAGGCTCACAAAAATAAAGCTGGCAATACCGAGGGAGGCTAACTCCTTTCTGTAAACTAACATGGGCTTTCTGTTTTAGTAATTGAAAATTCTAGATCTCAAAGATTTGGCCCAGCACTTCAAAACTGAACACAAAGCTAAGAGGATGAGACATTTTCCCAAGTCTTTACTTCTGTTTTATTTATGTAATTTCAGCTATAGGTACTGAATAGGAGCTTGGAAAATCAATACTCACTTTCATGCTATTTCAAATAACTTGGCTGAAAAGTAAGGTCTACTTGAAGAGGGTATTAGGTAACATTTGATTGATGGCTAACTCAATGAAGTGCAAAAAGCCTGGGCATTAGGAACGTGTTGAACATCACACCACCAACAGTCCTCTAAGCTGTTCACATATTCCCAAACTTCCCCCTTAATTTGTTCCTCCGCTCATATTCCTGACCTTCATTCTGACGGCCACTGAAAGCCAGTGCCTCTCATTAAAACTATCACTTAGAATTGTTCTTTTTTCAGATGTCCTCTCTGGCACAATTTTTCTCACTGGTTCTCTTCAGTTCTACTCAATCTTGTCACACATTTGACTAGTTCTTAGGTCACCAGATCCCTTAGCCATGCTAGCTTCCCTCCAAAAGCTAACTTTCCATTGACTTGCTCTGGTTCTCCTACTATAGCCAGCTGGTTAATTAGCCACTTCTAGAAGAGACAGACCATCTGCTGAAGCAATACTGAAAAGAGACATATATAACTAATGGGGGTGTGGGGGAAGACAGGGTCTTGGTATGTAACTCTGTGTGGCTTGAGCTTGATGCAATCTTCTTGCTTCTGCCTCTTGATGCATGAGCTACCATGCCCAGTGAAAAACTATTTCTTGGAGTTTTTTTTTAAACTGACCATTTGGGAATGTTACACAACGCATCTGTTAACACTCATTTATTTTCCATCCCTCTCAGGTCCACAGTTCTTAAGGCTGGGCACAGTGGCACAGACCTTTAATCCCAGCACTCTGCAGGTAGGGGAGGATGAGGCTGGCGGAGGTCCATCTGGTCTACCTAACACATTCTAGGCCAGTCAGGGCTGCATGAGACTGTCTCAAAAAACTAAACAGACCGGGTTCTAGTTCATTAGTAACTTACATGCCTTAGTAACACACAATCGACGGAGTACTTTGACTTTGACTTCAGGACTTCCACTGCTTGCACTCCTGTTTCTTTAACTGCCACTGCGAGCCAGCATCTCAATGCCTTTTCTGCTAGGTCTCCCACTTGACCTTTCCTCTATTTACATACATTCTACTCCATAAAAAGACCGTCTCTTTCTCTTCCTCTCAAAAGCCTGCCTCTCCATGATTTTAACTCATCTCTTACCACACCCCCAAAAAACATCCATGATTCTCACCTTGAGGTTGGCAACCGGCTCCATTTTTGAGACCACACAGTCCTGAGATGACGTCACAGTGATTAATGACCTCAGGTTGCTTTTCAGGCCCCATCTTTCTCTATGCAGTTGTCATATTACAATGTATTTTCTTCTCCTTACTTTATCATGTAGTTCTCATAGGTCTCTAACCAAATCCACTGGCCTTTTAAATCTTTACAACATCTTAAATGAGGGCATCACCCGGATCTATCTGCACTCTCTTGGCAACTCATATAACATCATGGCCTACATCTAGTAGAGAGTACTACTCTCTTGCTCCAGGTTACGTTACAGCTGTCGACCCACATTACCATTTAAGTATTCTGCAGCACTTCAGGTGAAGTCACTAATATTAAGCTTAACACTGTCTCATCTAAACTTTTCTCTGAAGTTTCTATCAGTCCCAAAGATGTCTGAGTAAATCCCATGTCCAAGGATCTGTCCTCAAGGAGTTCACGGGCTATAAGGTAGAAAGACAAGTGTATAAGCAACTACAAGCAAACATCACACAAGGGCTCACAAAGGAAGTGGTGAGCAGGCAAAGGATACAGTACTGAATGAGTGTGTGACGTTGAGAACAACTTTGGATGTCAGTGTCTAGATTATACCCCACCTGGACCACCAGTGCAGGGTGGTAAAGGGATGAGAACAGGTATGGCAGGCAGTCTGATGTTGCCAAGAACAAGAATGCAGATCAAATAAATAGCTGGTCTTGTTATGATAGAAGCACTGTTTCAATCTCCAAAGTTACTAATCTCTTGTAAAATACAACCTAAGCTTCCATAACAGAGTGCTAGAATAACAGCAGCATTCTTGTAAAAAAAGAGAGTGAGTGCTCAGGAGACAGCTCGGCAGTCAAGAGCTCTTGCTGTTCTTCCGGAGAACCAGAGTTCAGGTCCCAGGACGCACTCTAGTTCCATGGGATCTTCAAGCTTTTCTTCACAGGCACCCCACACAGCATGTGGGCGTGGGAATGTGCACACACACTTACTTTAAAGACAAATGAAAGAAGAAAGATATTTGTGCCATCTTTTGAGAAGACCAGAAAAGAAGCTTGGTTTCCTTTGTTACCATTGTAGCAAGTTAAACTGAATGAACCAGGAAGATGAGGATTACTTTCAGCCAGTGATGGAAACTGGGAAGCATCCAGCTCACGAGCATTAATTAATGCCACAACAGACCTACAAATAAACAGAAGTCCCCGACTTTTGCATGCTCCCCTGTGAATGCGGACCTATACCTTTCCACCTTTTTTGGCTTCTTCCAAAGGAGGTTCCCAATGCCCCTCTACTCTGACTGACAGCAAGGAAACAATCCATGTATGTGCTTCTACAGTCTTCTGGAGCCTCTGTACACACTCAGTATATACTGCAACCTCTTGGGCGGGCTGCACTCTTCCTGGCTAAATAGCAAGTAAAATCTCAAGGCAGGATGGTCATGCACTTCTGTATCTCCTAGTGATCACTGAGGCAATCGTACTTTGTCCCTGGAGACTGTTTAACACACGGTAATTACACTAAACTGGAGCACTCACGATGACGTCTGACCCACGAGTTAATCAGAACAGGGATGATGGTTAGTCCACAGCTTCTTACAGTCCATGCCGTACCCAGTGAACTAGCAGAGTGACCGTGACAAATACTGCTTCAGCTTCCAAATTTCTAAAATGTGACTGAACTGTTAACCCCAACCCTCTGGGCTCAGCTTGCTCCTTAGAGTCAGTGCTATTATTTGATATTCAGCACTTAGTGAACTCTAACTACTGTGATGGTTTGGATTAGCTTTCTGTCACACGTATCTAAATGTACCCTGTGTTGTGCATGGTTATTATATATATTTATACATATATTATAATTAATGTGTTATATATGTGTATAGTCAATACATTATATATATTTATTAAATAGGTGAATTATTTATTTTGGTATTTGGTATACAGTGATTCCAAATAAAATTTAAGAATTTCAAAGAGCTAAGGAATTTTACTTAATCTCCAAATTAAGTTGGCTCATACTTCAAAGACAAGCATTAAGGTCATCCAAAGGGAGAAAAATTTTCTTCCTATGATTAAAAACAGATATTTAAATTATTAGAAGATTCTTTGAACAAAACAAAAGTTACTGAAAACTAAGACACAAACGTAGAAAACTCTGCTGCATAATATTGGGTGGGGTAGTAGGCAGGGCAGAAAGACATGTGCCCAATGACTGCAACCAAGCAGAGTCCAAATGTTAAGAGAGACAAGGCTTGGCAAACATCAGGATTAAAGGGTGCACACAAAGCCAATGTATGCCTTTTATATTGCACTACTTGTCAGTGAGGATCCCTGAGAAGAAGCTGTGTCTGCAAAGACCCCCGATTAGAACTGTAGTGACACGGAATGGCTAGAATGTTGTGGGTCTCCAGGCTAATTACCTTATCTGAACTAGTTTTAGCCCCGTGACTAGCCAGCTATCCGTTGGCTGCCTGTGTTTTGGACATCCAACGACTGAAAAAGGTCTTTTGGATTCTATTGCCAAACTGCTAGTTTCCACAACCTAAAAGCTAGGAATGTTACCGATCAGCATCCGAGGCCCATAGGAAGCTCTTGCTATAACTGCCTCTCAGGTGTACACACAATGTGTTTTTTGTCTTGACTCATGACTTTCTTTGTTCTGTAAAATCCATGAAATTCCTTTCACGTTGGGACTTAGAAGTTGGGGTAACCAAAATCTGTGTCTCAGTCTAGAGTCACTCAAATCTGACTCCAGAATAAACTATCTTTTTTATTCCCATTGGGGGAGAGGGGATTGGCAAACATGAGAAAAGAAGTGAGGAGCCAGCTTCCAGATTATTTTTTAAATAATGAAAGATAAATACACTTAAAATTAAATAGTAAGCACAAGTCCCAAATGTTTTGGATGTCATTTGTACAGCACATAGCAAAGTGCTGTCATTTCAACTGTTAGCCATTCTGTACCAGCAGTTTAGCAAAATGCCAAGTGCAGTGTCACAAATGTCCTAATCTCACCTCCTCTGGCCACTTTAATGACTACTGAGGACACGTAGTGGCTAATATCTTCAATAGACTTTGTTTAATGCCAGCCTGAACAAGTGAAGGAAAAAAGTACAGCACATGAGATGCATGGCTCTCAGAAGAACCTTCTCGGAACCAACTATTAATGCCCGGGTCATTTTAGGAAAGAGAAGAAAAAGCTTCAGACTTCAACTGACTCAGTCTGTCCTGATGGAACCATCCAGGAGGGTTAAAATTTAAAATCCTTACATTAGATAAAGCTAAATGACAGTGCCATTCCTGTAGAGAAAACTAGTAAACGCCAGCAGTTCCAGTGAAATCCAGTCTGAACACCTTAACCAAACGTCCCCAAAGGAATAAGAGTCCCCGTCTCAAGGTCTATGATCAGACGGGTAAATCAATTTAACTGAGGAGGGACGCACTACACAGGGAGAAAACTGGCCTGCCAACCACAGCGAAGCCAGCAAAGACCAAGTCAGAGCAGAGAAGGAAGGAAAACCTGCTTTGTCCTTTAGAGTTGACAGTGCTCCCAGCACACGGTGAAGTAGTGTTTGTGCCACGGATGGAAGAAAGTGACTCTCTAACCCCAGTCACCAGAACCAAGGGTACCCTGAGCAGGCAACTGAGGGTACATTGTATGGATCCTGCTATGTAACCCCGCCCCCCCCCCAAGAACAAGAGACAACACTGTAACATCCCAACATGATACTTGTCCTGGAGAAACTTTTTACTCTTTTGTCTGTATAGCTTGGCTATAGTGACAACAATAGCCAGGACTGGAGAGTTTCTAACCACAGGCTTAAAACAAAAACCAAGCAGGACTGAGAAATGGCAGAGCGGGTAGCGTGGGAGCTGTGACACCATGAGGACCCGAATTCAGATATCCAAGACACCCAGCACCCATGGGAAACCAGGGGTGGAGGCACCGTTTATAAACCCTCACTCTCAAGTTGCCCACCATGCCCTTGGGGACAGGACTGAGACGCTTAGAGGGTTATGGCCAGTCCGTCTGGTGGGCATGGCAAGCTCTTGGTTTAGTGAGAAACCCTGTGTGAAAAACAGGGTGGAAACTGACAGAGACAACTCCCTGCTCTGTCCATGTACACTCACACCACACACAGAGACCAGTGGAATTCAGAACCATAAATCAGTAAACCGGCACTCTGATTTTTATATCACTCTCACCAACTGTTAGTATGAGTCTGAGTGAAACATCCAGGACGCAGTTACACTGAGTGTCATAGTCTGCAAGCTTGACTCATTACAAGGGAAATCTATTAGAGGTTAAAATAATTCCCCCACTGTGGAACCCCTCAGGGACAGACAGACAGTCCTCTTCTTCCCTAGATGAGACACTTTCACACCATCGCCTGCTATCTTTTCCTTTTACAAGTAGAGAGTAAAAAAAGGCATCCTGGTCCTTAATCTAGCTACCTCTCCTGGCCTCGTTTGCAAACAAGCCCCATCATCTTTCACTTTCACTCTTCCTACTCATCCTCATGGCTCCCTGTCTGCCACACGCACCCCCTTCCCACATTCCATGAACAATTCCTAGTTTCTACATCACCAGCATCCCTTCTCTGTATCTTCACTGACTTCCCTCCCCACTGCCCGTCTCTCCGAAACCACTCCCCTCTACACCTACCTCAGTGGAGTACGAGGTCCCACACTCAGTCTCTTCAGCACCCAGTTATGACTAGGTTCCTACCCTACGTCACCCATCACTCTGAAATATAGTCTCATGCGGTTCTGTATGTTCAAGGCATTGAAGACCTGAAGGCCCACACAGTTTAGCAGTGCAAACGAGGTTCAGATTGCAACTGCACACTGGTATTCCTTCCTTCCCAAGTGTATGTCTCGCTTTTCCTTGCTTGACTCTTTAAACTCCAAGCCTAAAGACTATCTCAAGTTCTCTATACCAGACTTCCAAACTGGTGCCCTGAAAAGGGGCTGACAGAGGTAGTGTCTGTCATCCCAGCTAACCAAGGCTCTTCAGCCTTTTCATGGCCTTGCACATGTATATGTTGCATTTCTTGAGCTTATTTTTAACTACTCCCCCCCCCCCCCACGAACACCTATTAATACACTCTAGAGCCACTGTTTCACAGAATACTTTTAGGAAATGCTGCTCCAGCCTTTCCTATTTCAAAGTACCTACTACTTATATGCAAAACAACTCTGATCTGCTACACTGACCCAACATCCATCCAGTCAGTCCCTCTATATATAACAGTGGTTCCCAACCTATGGGTCGCAACACCTTTGGTGGGTGCCACATCAGATACTTACATTATGATTCATAACAGTAGCAAAATTACAGTTATAAGTAGCAATAAAATAATTTTATGGGCAGGGAAGTGGTAGCACACACCTTTAATCCCAGCACTCAGGAAACAGAGGCAGGCAGATCTCTGTGAGTTGGAGGCCAACTTGGTCTACAGATCGAGTTCTAGTCCAGGCCAGGTTCCAAAGCTACAAAGAAATCGTGCCTCAAAAATCCAAAATAATAATAGTAATTATTTGGTTGAGGTCACCACATGAGGACTGTATTTGAGGCAGAGTAACTGAACCTAAGGAAGGCTCTTAACTGACTGGAGACCACCTGGCCAGCAAGCCCTGGAGATGGTCCCAGCGCTGGGAGGTGAGTGTCACCCTCCCTAGCCTCTTATCAAAGGTTCTGAGGATCTGAACTTGCTAAGCCATTTCCCCAGCCTACCCTTTTTTTCTATTTCCTCATATATCCCTTGTATATTCTGTCCTAAACCATTGAATTACAGATCTTGTCCTATGTAAGAGTTATAGGTTCTCCCTATTAAAAAAAAATAACAAATGTTGCTATCAACATTTCAGGACTGTCCTAACGTGCCATCTTTGCTCTGTGGTATCGTTGGAATCCTTCTTGCTATGGCAAATGCTGATGCACAATCAGGATGTCTATCCCTCGATTCAGGCAGCACAGACAATGTAAATACTAGCTAAGAATGGAAGCTTTTAAGTAAGGCAAATAAGAAATGTGGATGAAATGTAATCAGGTACAGAGAAAGTAACAAGTTACAGCTTGTTTCTCATTTATTCAAATATTTAATGCTGACTTTCCCTAATACTTTATTATTGCATACTGCATCTTTCAACTAGTTTATACATTTCTCAAAACTGTCATGAACATTTAGTTTTAATCCATAAACACATATTAACACGAAAAGAGGACAAATATTTAAACATTATCTTCTCAGTCTCAGGTATTTTTTGGGCAGAGAGGAAGACAGGACGCCCCCCCCACACACACACACAAAGTTATTCAGACCATCGGTCTCCTTCTCTAGTATAGAAGGATACAATTTTTGTATTGTTTGCTTTGTATTGGGGTCTCACTACGCACACGGGCTGGCCTGGAACCCTCGATTCTCCTGACTCAGCACAGTGTAAACTCTGAACTGCATCTCTGATGTAGGTTTATCCCCCTTCCTTTCTCTTTGCTTATTTACAGGTCCATAAAACTGAAAAGGAAAAAAGTGGGTGGTGGTGGTAATTCCAGCTTTCTGATTAGAGTTTTTTTGGGGACTAGCAAGAAAACGCAAGGGATTTGAATGAAGATAGGGACAGGTAGGCTGTGGCCACAAGACAGTATTAGAAGCCGATTCTTAAATTGTTCCTGTGATAGCAAACCTATCTCAGATTAGTACTCCTTTGGCTTACTGAGGTTAGGGAAACCTCAGTTTATTATAGTGTAAATGATTACAATAATGGTGCTAACAGTAAATAGTTAACATTCATACAGTGTTTAATTTGGCCTGAAGAGGTTGGTACCACAGGGTGAACATGTAATGCAAAGATCTGAAATGTTCTTAAGTCTGAACATGTTGAGGGTGTTAAAAGATTCTGAAGCATTTATGAAATAGAGTTCTGGATATTCTGTCAGTAGTCTGTCTACACAATTACTGAAAAGCATCAAATAAATAAATAAATAAATAAATAAATAAATAAATAAATAAATAAATAAATAAATAAATAAATAATAAATACCCCAAAAACCCTCCAAAACCTGAAAACTGTTTTGGCCGCAAGCATTCCAGGATAAAGGATAGCCAATCAGCACCATGCTCCATTATATGGAAACAAAAGCTAGGCTGGCTAATTAATTCTCCCAAGGTCACAAAGCTATTAAAGGGCAGTGCTGGGATTTGTACCCCAGTCCTGTGGCTTATACCTCCACATATCTCTGGTGTTTGCATGCATTTTCAGGGGGCAGGATACTTGACCTCTCTGAGACGATTATCTATCAGGAAAGATAGCAATTCACTAAAAATAAAAATAGCCTCCCATTAAATGTGAAATATTGCTGTGCATTACTGGAAACACCATTACAGAAGAAAGCACACTTACTTGAATCAGATATCTGAGCACTTAAAAAATGGTCACATGCTCTAATAACCCCACATCGGCAATGCTCTTACAGGTATTACAGAGACTCTAGGTACACAGAGGACTGTTATTTATTAAAAAGCAGATACTAAAATTCTTACAGCCGTAATCGCAAAGCATCCTCCATTTTAAAAATCAGAGGCTTTTGTTACCATCAACATTTACACCGAAACTCATTAGGTAAAAGGCATCCTGTTACATTATAGAAACAAGAAGAGGCAGAAGGCAAAAGTCCTATTAAGTTTGCAATCCAAGAACAGAATCATTCATTAAAAATGGATTAGGAAATGTCAGTTTGTTCTACCAATAAGCCTATATTCATGCTTGTCATAAAACATGCATGTAACAGTATGTAGCAAATCATTATATAAACAGTAATTTATGTATTTCAATGCCAGGGCATCTATGCAAGGCTAACTCATCCATTCAAGGATGATGACATTTTTCTGAAGGCAGCACTATTTATTATTTTCAAAGTATGATTCTAAACCACGAGAACATTCTTGCTATTGTTTTATTATTGTTAACCCTAAGAAGCCTATCTTTTACCCCTGGGGAGTGTGGTATGGCACAGGATGGACACATATTCACCAAATGTATCAACAGAACCACAGTGCTGGAAAAAAAAATACACAAATATAGAATTTGCAACTTCTCTAGTTGCAAATTACATAATTTACAGTGGAAGCAACGATGTTCTCGTATCTACATCCTGGAAAAGTGGCCTCTACAAATATCTATCAAAATAGCTTACATGCTTCAAATACTATGGTAAAGAGGCTTGTACAAGAGAGTCCTTTCTCCTGTTCTAGTCACTATGGCCATCTCAGTTTGGGAAGGATACTGCTTTATTCAAAAGTTACGACAAGACAAACCAGTATTAACGTTTAGATGTCATTATTTCCAAAAACCAAATGAAAGTTTCTGGAAGCAATACTGAAGAATATGTTGGCTCACTGGCATGCAGGAAGCTAAGTCTAAGGAAGCCTTGCTCTATGTTCAAGTACAGACTGGGTTAAACAATGAGTTCTAGGCCTGTCTGGCTAATGGGAAATCCTGTTTGTTTTTGCTTTTTTTCCCCCCCTTGGTGGTGGTGTTGCATTTTAAAGAATACTTAATATATACATTCATTTAAGCAGAAGCATGTCTTTTAATAATCTCAGAGATGAATGTTGTTGCTTATCAAATACTTCTTCACCAAGAATGGGCGGTTGGGATCTAAAGCATAAAACCCAGCCAGCTCAGATTTTGTCTTACATTTCACATATTAGAATCATTAGGTGGCAGGGGCTAGAGGAAGAAGTGCGACTTCCTAGTCTCGTCCCATCAGAGCAAGTATGGAGAAAAAGGGAAAGGGTTTCAGTATATCCTCAATAACTATTGCTCTACTAGTCAATCTTGGACGTACAGAACCACATAAGGCCGTGAATCTTCTCAACCCGTGAGTCACGATCCCTTCAGGGTTCGAAGGACCCTTTCACAGGGGTCACCTAGGACCACTGGAAAACACAGGCACTTACATTATGATTCATAATAGTAGCGAAATTTCAGTTATGAGGTAGCAACGAAAATGATTTTATGGTTGGGGTCACCACTGCATGAGGAACTGTACTAGAGGGTTGAAGCATTAGAGAGACCATTGACACAGGCATTGATCACAGAGGAATTCTGTCTGTACCACCAATGGTGTGGGGCTTCTGGTGGTAATCTCTTAAGCACGTGGTGGTGTTAGCTACAAGTGATATGCTCCCAGTGCTCACGAAAAACAACAGTCTAGATAGATGAGGTCTACAATGCAGACATTGCATTTCACCTTTAAACAAGAGTGATCTGACCACGGATAATTTACTATTGGCATTACAGGATAAAGTCACGAAGAGGCTAGTGTTAATACAGTCGTTCCTGAATGAGTGTATCTTTTCCTTAACCAGAGGTATAAAACTGCAACTAGTTGACAGCTGTTGCCACATTCACACAAAACAAAACTTCCAGATTCCTACATTCGTACAAGATAATTACCCTTCTAAATTGCCAATTTTGAAACAATTCTAATCCCCAATTCCCAGATTTATAAAGCAAAATTTAAAACTGTTATTACAAGATACAAAAAGGTAGCACCCCCACCCCACAGAGGCAAATCATTCTCTCCTTAGAATAAAATTTTGTAGAACTATCCATATGGATATTTAAATTTCAAGTCATTCTCAAAAAAAAAACAAAAACAAAAACAAAACAAACAAAAAACAAAAACAAAAAACCAAAACAACAAGAAAAAAACCAATTTCCCAAATCACAGTGCTACCTGAAAGATATTTCACATCTTTAAATATTAACAGCCCCACATATCCGGTAGCTCCAGGGATGTCTGTGAGGGCAACTAGGAGCTTCTTTAATCACTACCAAATGACACCAAATACAGGCTCGGTAGGACACTAAACACCTTGTATTTTACACGGAGCTTGGGCCTAGCTCTATGCAGAGCCCAGCTGTTTTGAGTGATTTATCCACAGGAGTTTAATTTCAATTGTATGTGGGGAGGTGGGAGGCAGTGATTATACCTTCCCCCAATCTTCCCAGCACATTAATGAACATCTTAAGGAATAGTCTCCAACTGAGATTAATTTGTCTTGCAAATATTCATCTCTTAATTCTCCAATGGCAATCTCTGACCCACTACACTTTAAATGAAAGAACCCAAGACCAGGCTGAAAATGGAACTTATGCTTTACTCAAATTTTACCGAAACGGCCCCAGAAGCATTGTCTTCCAAAGAAAACTGTAGTGAAGTAAAGCTACTTACCGCCTTAAATTCATGGACCAAGCCAATCCTTCAACCTTTTTCTTGCTAACTCCTGGTTCTAAACCTCAAATTAGTGTTTCTCTCTTCTCTGTAAGTACTAAAACCTCAGGCATGCTATCAGAATTTCGCCAATGGTAAAGTATCACATATGCATATATGTATGCGCGCACACACACTTTAATTTAAAAAAAAAAGCCATAAAATAGTTTTTTAATAATTCAAGGAGAGATTTCATATGCCAGATTACACGTTTAAAGACTTGAAGAAAAAAAAAGTAATAGGATGAAATTTTAAAATATTAATCTGTGTGTTTAGACTCCTTAGAAGGTTGGAGATAGATATGTAAGAATAAAATGGAGACATTTTAACAAAATGAAGGGCTGTTAGTTCACTACCAACTCAAACCTAAGCCTGACTGTATAATCTACGTTAGGTATGGAAGGCAGAAGAGACAACAGTTTTGGGGGAGAGGGGTTAATTAATGAAAAGACCTCTGTTTGCATATGTCACTGATACCTGAAAAACAGGGCCAACTTTGGAGGTTGAGTACAATACTTGAAAGCATGGTCAATGCTTAAGGTAACCTGGTTTGGGGGCGGCGGCATTTCTACAGAAAGTGGAACTGAGAGAATCTGCATCACAATAAATTATTCTGCTTACAAGGAACAGCTCTGAATTCCCTGTCATTCAGACTAGAGTGCGAGTGCGGGCATATGCGGTGTCTAGGTCACAGAACCGAGGATTGAATGCTTTTAAGGTAACTGACTACAACCTTCCTGGTTATAATAAATAGCTATAGATACACTACTATCCATTTCTCTTAAGGCTAAAAGATGTCTTCTTCTTAAAGTCTACAGGTCAATGATAGAGCACATAGATATCACCAGGCACACTTCCAAGCTGAGATCAACTACCCATTAGCTTCCATGGAGATAAATGGGATGGTTCTGGGAGAACTTCACTATTGTTCAAAATTTATCAGCAAGAAATGAGATAACCGAAACTGAAAAGTACAGAGGGGCGAAAAGCACAGAACTGAGTGGCTACATGGTGGCTGCCTTCCTGGATTAAAGAAACCTTAAACTTCTATTAATTTGCCTGTTTCCCCCATTTAATTTTAAAGAGCACAAATACTTACATAAAGGGTAGTCTGCCAGAGGTTCTCAATGATTTATGAAAAGGAAGCAGCCTTAAGAAGACATGAGTGTATGCATTCTTAGCAGGGAAAAATAGCAAAGACAAGAACACAGCTACAATATCCACGCGAATAGAAGGGTCAGCTACCTAGCAGCCTGTGAGTTAATAAGGCTTAGATATTGAGGAGCCTGCAACCCACAGCACAGAAAGGAATTTGCTGTTTAACAATGCACACAGTTCAATTTGTGTTGCATAATTATTACAGCTTCTGTAAAAATAAGGGAGGGTAGAAGTGTTCCACAGAATTTATTTTTTTTTTCTCTATGTAGCTGTCCTGGATAGCTCTTGTAGACCAGGTTGGTCTCGAACTAACAAAGATCTACCTGCCTCTGCCTCTGCCTCCCTAGTGCTGGGATTAAAGGCGTTGCACCACCAGCCCCAACCACCACCCAGCTGGAAAGTTTAACTTTTTAAGAACGATTGATTTATTCATTCATATATGTGCTGAGCAGGTTGAGTGTGATGGGTATGAATGAACAGGTGTGTATGAGACTAGAGAGCAGAGCAGGGTGTCCCTTCCCTCAGGGTTAGGGTTACAGGTATTTTGCAGGACACCTGGCTTGTGTGGGTTTGTGATTTGTACTGTGGTCCAGATGACTCAGCAGTAAGCACTCTTGCCTGGGAACTTGTAACATTTCTAAGGATGGAAAGAGTTACCAAGGCAACATTACTAACCCTATCAACCACTGCCTTCCCTAAACAAGCCAGTCGGCAAGACTTTCAAGTGCTGACCACACCGGTGAGTCATGAAAAACAGGATGACTAGTGACCTAAAACAGGTGACTAACAAACACAACGGGGGACAACAAAACACCTTCAAACCACAGCGATGTCATAATGCAGATCGATCCCTTCCTGAAATAGGGGAGCACTGAATTATACGCAAGGGTGACCAGCTGGCCTCCACCCCCATGCTTCCTTCTAGGGGGAACATAAAGAACCTGCGGATGGATTACTTAGTGACTTCTAGCTGAACCTTACTTGTTCCTATCTCTCTATTACTCACGTATGTTGTTTACTCTCTCAAAATACTTATATGCTATAATCCTCAAGAGAATGTTACCCTGCCCATGACACAGGAAGCCATAAGAGGGAGGCTGGCTCGCACACTGCAAGACCTCTTTCTCTAATACATTCACACAATTGGTTCAGCTTTGACAAAAGGGCACGCCCTTTGGCCCCGGGAGACAGGCGGCTGTTTCCCACATTAGGATGTCTTACTAAGACAAATTAAGAGTTGCTGTAGGAAGCAATGGAACCTGCACACAGCCAGAAAAGCTCAATTTCAGCCACAGAAAAGTCAAAACCATTTTAGGATACATTCTTAAACTTAAAAACGTCTGAGAGGATATTCACAACAACAGATGCTCGCACTGTGTTGGTCACTACTCAAGGCATCCATTTAAAAGTGCAGTGTGTGTAAAATTGGCTGTTTTCTAGGAATCCTGGACAGTTCCTTGGCTGCATATGCAACTAGCCAGTACCACCTGCATTTTCATTGCTGTTCTGGCTTGTTCTTATTGATTTGTAGCCAGAGTAGATCTAAGGCTATTAGAAACAAGACTCTATTAAGCCATCACAAGAAGTAAATATAACACTCAAGCCAAACTAAATAAATAAAACTTTTGAAAATAGTATATGGCAGAAGTTGGCCCAAAATCACACATCATCTTTTTCTTTAGGTTAACTGCTTTTTTATTTTTAAAGAGAGGTGAAAGGGAGGTAAAAAGAAGGGACAGAGAAGAGGGAACTTTTCACAATGACCACCTGGTTTCCATAACTTCAAAAATTTAACAGATGGTCCTTTAAAAAAGAGTGTGTTTATCCTAGTCTGAGGTCAACAGTTCTCCAAACCAGCTCAGTGTAGGGCCATTGAAATAATAGCGACACCTACATGCATATACATCCATTTTGCAAGGGAAGGCTTACAGAGCTTAACACCAGGATAGTATGTGTCCTGGATTAACATCCACAAACCTTAATTCTGAAAGGTTCCTTTACAACTGAGCCAGGAAGGTGAATGCAGAAGCCCGAATCCCAAACTTACAAGCACAAGAAGTACAAACGAAGCCGCACGTGGTCTTCAAGATTATAAGGAGAATACTATAGTCTTGAATGACTGTGCATAATAAATACTACAATGCAAGAGGGCCCTCCAACCCCCTGAGCATGTGTGGGCATCTGTTACAGGACCACACCCCGCAAGACTGTGGGTACCCAACACAGGACAGAAGAGGACCAAGAGATCTAGTGAAAAGAAGGACAGCAAATGATACAGACAAACCAGATGAAGTCACTCAGAGGAAACCAAAAACCAAAAAAAGTGAGTACCAAGTGCCACAGCGATGAGTATTTAAATATGGACATTCATCAACACCCAGTTTCACGGGAGCCTGCAAGGCAACAAGTGCGTCTCCAAGAGCAGAAGGCACGCCTAGGAAGGAATTAAAGGCAAACCGAGGACACAATGGCTCTGTAGTTCTCTTTACTACCACCATTTTCTGAACAGCATTATAATTATAGTTTAAATATTAGTTCTATCCCATTATTTTCCTAAGGTGCTTGAGATATGTGGCATTGAAACTCTCTTCAGCCTTCTGAATTCATTCTCCATTTAGTACCTTCTTTGGAACCTGTCAACTGTTTCTAAGTAATTTCTGTCACTATATTTAGTATGAACAGGACCATAATATGCCTGGATGCCTGAACTACATCAATCTACTTCAAGACACATACTAACAAACTACTAAAATTTAAAGTCAAACCAGAGAAATCCACAGAAAATGAGCAAAAAACAGTAACAAAAACAAAAACAAAAAAACCAGAAAATTATTTGAACAGACAGGAAAATGAGACTTTTAAGGCTACAAAGACAGAATAGTGAGTGTTTTTAGTGAGAAAGTTGACAATACAAGTGAAGTATTGGTGAAGTCAAGACATTCACCAATAGCAAACTCAACAGAGAAAGGTTATTTGTGGCACTGGGGATTGAACCAGAGGTCTCCTGTACTCTAAGTATATGACAAACATATGCTTGTACCCAGCTACACCTCCACCCAGGAAAAAGGTTTTAACTGTATGAAAGCTTGGGAATACTACATACATGGTCCCACGAGGGACTTACACAATAATGAACTCCAATTGAGTTTCAACTGGCATGGGTTTGGCAATAGCTAAGAACACATACCATTTTACTCATCGTCCCAGCCACTTCGGTTTTAGAAACCTACTCTGAAGACACACCTCAGTAATATGAAATACATATGCAACCTCAGAATTCTGGGGGCCTCCTCAAACTCCAAACATAGGACCGTGGTTGCCTACAGAATGACACACAGATCAGAATACAACACACCCATGACAAGGTCTACAAGCCAATATGGTGGAGTATCTAAAATAAATCAAGTGCAGGGCGAAGTGCCAGCCTTTGTGAAAGAATACAAGAGACAAGGCAGCTTATGCAAGTGTATTTATTTTGGGGAGAGAGAACAGTAAGAATAAAGCAGAAGAAAGGCTACTTGTAAAAGGAAGTGTGTGACAAAACAGAGCAGCAAAGCATTGGCAATTCTGAGAGTGTGGGCACTGTGAGGAGCCCGATCTGTAGTCACTCACACACACACACACACACACACACACACACACACTCTGGGACAGCAAAGTAAGACAGGAAATGGCAGAGGGGCTGAGAGGGTGACATCTTACCAGCGTTCTGAATATTGGCAGAAGTAAGATTGTTCATAAAATTAGAACTTATTTTCCAGACAATATAAGTGAACTTTCAATGAAGTCGCTCTTGATGTCACTGAACTGGGAATAAACATAACTTGGTAAGCTGAACAAAGGGAGTCTCCTGAACATTTCCACTGTCTTCTATTTCTCGCTATATCCTTCTCTCATACCTCGAAAGTGTAACGCCCCACCCCCAAAATCCAAAATCTATCCTCCAGGTGTGGTCCCCAAAGTAATAGCAGCAGCATCATGCTGGAGCCTGACAAATGTTCAGGCATGAGAAAAATTCAGAACTCTGAAGGCGTTGGCCGAGCCTTCCAGGTGCCTGCAGATCTCCTTACTTCTCAGTTATAGTGAACTCTGTCCCCCCTAAAACTCCTGTGCTGAAGCCTTATATTCCCACATGACTTCTGGTGATTATATCTTCAAGGAAGTAATCAAATATTAGGTGAGGGACAAGGGAGGGGCCCTAATCCAACAGAGCTGGCACTGTGAGGAATAACTCAGCACCAGCAGACTAACATTTCCTTTTACAAAAATTAATTAATTAATTAGCTCATTAATTAATTTCCACAAAAACAAAACAAAACATAAACCCCAGTGAACTGAAGGTACCACCGGTCACTGTTAGAATTATTTCTGAAATTCTCTCCAGTACCTGCTCATCAAATCAAAATTTCAGTTTAGACAGCAAGGGATTACTCTGTCCCTGACCCCCTGGAAAAGACAAATCCCATATAACTCAGCAAAGCTGTAGCAGACCTGCACCCTGATGCCACAATCCATCCTTCTGACTCACTCCTCTTTGAGGCTGCAGACCCTTTCTCAAACACTTGACTCTTAGACAAACATCATATGCTTGTAACTACACTTTTATTATATATATTGTGGTTAGAATAATACAGAATACAACTATAGACACTATTTCCTCCTTTGTGTTAGCACAATGGAACACACAGAGCATCAAACCTTCCGAATCAATTCCTGTAAGGAAGTTTTGGCAAGATAACACTATACCGAGGAGTGTGCCCTGTGTTAAGAAGCACTGATAACATTCTGAGTGCTAGCCTACAAATCAAACATAAACTAAGAGAGTTAATAGTACTCCGGGCAGAGGCTTCTGCACCCACTAAGTTCCATCAACACCTGGCACAATTATGCACACTCCCAATGTAAAACCGTATGATCTGGGAAGGGTTTCCTAATTCACGTATGTGGTGTATACCTGCATGCCTAAATTTACATTACGAGACCAGTGAGCACTTCTGTAGTATCCAAGGATATGTGTAGTAGGAAAAAAAAATACCCAGTTATTTAAATTTCATTTTCAAAATTAAAATCATTCCCTCCTCCCCTCCCATCCCCTGTTTGTCCCTTTGAAATTCAGGGCTTCCTATCCTTTGACTATTGTCTGTCTGTCTATCTGTCTCACACACACACTGGTCACTTTGGTATTGCTTATAAGTATGACTTCAGAGCCGTCAACCTGGCATTGGATAACCAATTGTGTGTGCCTGTGCGGGGTTATCTAAAGTACTAATTGTCCCATTCTCAGTAGTCCCGAGTTGTCTGCAGCTGTCTAATCTCCTTGAGATTTCTCCCTTTTGTGTTTCTGTGTCTACTGGTGCTGTCAATGTTTGGGTCCTGTGTAGGCAACTATATTGCTGTGATACCATGGATGAAGCTTCCCTGAGGATTCTAGGAGATACAATTGCTCTCACAGCAGACCTCCTGGTTCTGCCTCCTTTGCAATGTTCCTGGAGTTTTAGGTGTAGGAACCATGTGATGTATCTACTGAGCCTGGTCCCTCAATAACGAGTTGTTCTCTGCATTCTGACCAGTTGTGGATTTCTGTGATGGTCTCCTTCTATTGCAGAGAAGCTTCTCTGATTAAGGACGAGAGATACATGTACCAGGCAAAGATGGCTGGCGGACCCCTACTAAATTAATTTCATATAACACCCTTTAGAGGATATTTGTATTTTCCACAAATACAAATGATTTAAAACAAATGATTAGGGTTTTGAAATTTATTATGCACTAAGGTTAAAGAAATGAACATGCTAATCACCCAGTTCCTTTCTAATTCAAATTCAAACAAAATTATTTTCCCATAAAGATAGTAACACAAAATGCTTTTAAAATGACATAAAACTTTAATTAGAACTTAGGTTGAATACTTAATTAGAAAAATTATTTCAACTTAAAGAGACATTCAAGCTTATAAAAATAAGTTGTTTTATTACATTTCACTCATTTTTCAGGGACTTGTGTGGGAGCATGCATGCCACAGTGGTATGTCAGAAGACAATGTGCAGGAGGCGGTCCCTTTGCTCTGTGGGTCCTTCAGATGGAACATCAGGCTTGGAAGCAGGCACATCTATTCCCAGAGCCTTCTCCCCAACATACTGTTTAAAAATTATTAAAACCTCATTCCAAGTAGTCTTATTAAAGTGGCAATTTGGCTCAGTGTTCTATTTTATCGTTTCTCTATTTGTTTTGTGTGTGTTGTAGTATATTTACATGTATGCACACATGTATGTGTGGAGAGGTGCACACGTTGTGAGTGCATGTGGAAAATCTAAGTCAAGAAGACGATGCGGCGTTAGTGAAGGTCAGGATTGTATTTGTTCGTTATCTCGGCCAATGATATAACCTGATAACAGTTTTCTTTGGGCAACCAATCAGGTCTCAATATTAACAGTCACCACTGGGGGTGACTAAGCCAACTACAAATAAAGAAGCAGCTCGAGGCTATAGGGTGCACAAGTGTTTAAGCTGCAAAATAATACCTAGAGACCTGCATGAAAGTTTTGTTCAGCTGGACTGTAGAACAGGAGAATGAGCTCCAAGGATAAAAAGTAAGACTTGTAGCTCAGGACTATATACTTTATAAATAAATCATTTTATGCCATCTATTTAGGATAAATGAATACCGGACAAAGCTGCTTTAAACACTGTCTTTCACGGTATCTTACATGGTAGCTACAGTTGTGGCAGCATAAAGCTAACACTCAAATATCACCTTTGATGAATACTGCTGTGAATGCTTAGGACGGAGACCCGAGTCCTTACCACCTGTGTGACCCTGAGCAGAGTGGAGCACCACTGGGCCTCGCCAACACAGCAGGTGGCTGTCCTGGGTTCTCAGGTCTTCTAGTTCCACCTGCTCCCAGAATGCTTTAAACCCTTGAGGCACAGAAACAGCTGCGCCCCATTTAGTGAACTCAGGCCACATACTTCTTGTATAGTCTCTTTTACTGTGAAATGATTATGAAGATGCCCCGAAGGGTCCCAACACAGGCCCATTACTGAGTTTATGTTAACATAAACCAGTTATGTCAAAGCACTGGCTCAATGTACTGAATTTAGTTCCTAAATGTAAAAATCCCTTGTTGCTTCTAATGAACAGAAACAGGTGTCCTTTAAAATCGGCTTTGAATAGTGGTCCACCTTTAAAAAATGTACACACAGACTCCTATTTACCAATACAGACCAAAGAGTCACCCTATTACTGCCTGTCTTGTCAGGTCCTAAAAAGTACTATGAAACCAAGCTCTGGACTTGCCATTAAATTTATAAACTTCAAATAGTGGACAAATACTTTGTAGTCCATGCATGTCTCATGCAGTATTTGGGGCACACAAAAAAAATAATCATGGGCAAATAGGTCATTGTTTTGTATGATTACAAAGCCCAGTTTCCAAGGAGACAAATGTAAAAGTAGATTAAACATCAAGTGTAATTTAGTTTTTCTCTGAGTCTAAGGAAACTGGGTTTTCCAGCAGCGGAGTGTCACCTCACTGCAGTCTCACAGCCCACCACACCTACAAACACTGGAAATGAACAGTAAGATACCAGGCTGTCCATCTGGCCCGAGCTCTCGGCCCTACCTAATGACCACTGTGCTCCTGAGAGTAAGCTTAGTGTCATCACATGCTCAAGTAGCACGGGGAGGGGACCTCTAACCCATGCTCTGCTCAGGCTCAGCACGACTTCCTCATCCTTACTGTGGCCGCTTCCTCGCTGCCTCAGGATGGATACTTCTTTATTTCTCTCTTTCATACACAGTTTCGGGGATCACTTTTATCGTCCCCACACCCACCCATTAATGTTCCCATACACACAGCACACACAGTGTTTTGCTTCTGATAATTTTCTTTCTAGCCATTTATCTTGAGACAGGGTCTCATGTGCCCCAGGCTGACCTCAAACTCCTGCTCTTCCTCGTCTACCACCCAAGAGATGGAACTACAGGAATGAACCACCATGACCAGCTAACCACTGTTTTCTAAGCGTCAAATGGTTGTAGATCACCATACACACAAGTGATGGCGCTACTGAGTCATTCTGGTCCTATAAACCTGGAGTTCTCTATTCTTTTTTTTAAATAAAACCATATTGGTTTTCTATCTAGTTTAATTCCTTACTTTTATGGAAGTTTGGATTCTTTATACTAAGATTTCACTAGGCACTCGGCAAAATTTATAGATGCTTTTTTTGTTTTTTGTTTTGTTTTTTTTTTTTTTTTGCAGATGTCATTACTATGTGATATGGCTATAAAGAGATTAGAAAAAATTTAAAAGTACCGGAATATATATGCAGGCTAGAAAATTCCTGCTGTTTACCAAGAAATAATTATCTTAAGACATCCGGAATAGGGCTCCGGTTGCTTCAATCACCTGTAATTTCTACTCTGGGGTCTCAAAGATAGCAAATCTTCATTTTGTTTTAAAGAGTTATACATGAAACAATTTTGTAAGAGTCTCATTAACAAGGTTGGTGGCTCATCCCTTTGTAAGGGTAGTGGCAAGGTTGTGGCTCACCCCTTTCTTAGCATATTGACTGGCAAAGTTGTATCAGAGAAACTGTTGGAGCAAGTCCCGTCACAAAGCAGTGTTTTGCAACACAAAATCTCCTAAATCAATCAGGTCAGCATCAAGCTGAGTGCAGATTCAACAGAGTTGGTTTTAAACTTCAAGCACATGTTTTAGCATCAATTTTTTACCACTTGTTAGCTTTGACAAACATGTCCTTTTCTATTTCCCCGTTCCCTGGAATCATCAGAAAGCCCACAGTTCATTAACAATGACTATTTTCTCCCTCACCTTCAATAACCATGTTTCTGGTTGAAACCCTCCCTTTAAGATGAGAATAGCACCACCAAACGTGTGCACACCTGAAAAGCCAGCACCTGGGAGGTAGAGGCAGTGGGTCAGACAATGAAGTCTAGCCTGGGCTACATGAGGCCCTATCTCAGAGACAGAAAAAAACAATTAGGACAGTATTAAATATTTACTGCTTATTTGCTACCTTAAACAAGTGGCACAATCTACACAGAACTAGATTTAAACGGGTCCTTTAAAATAGAACATTCAGTCAATAAAATAAATGTATAAAAATCGGAACATTTTTGCAACAATAAATGGTGAAATAGGCAGGCATTTCAAGAATCAACCAAGAAATTTTAATTTTAAGAAAAAGATTACACACACACACATATATCAGGTGTGTGACTTTTGTTTATGCTGCAATTGTTTAACTCTGTGAAGCTGTGTTAGTGTGTCTGTGTAACACACCTGGTGGTCCTTATGAGCTGAATGGCCAATAGCAAGGCAGGAGCAAGGGTAGGCGGGGCTGGTAGTGAGTATAATTAAGTATAATTAGGAGAAACGAGGACAAAAAGAGAACTTCAGGGGCCAGCCTCCCAGCCAGTCACAGAATAGAAGGGAAGTAAGATTTACAGAAGAGAAAAATATAAGCCCAGAGGCAAAAGGTAGATGGGATAATTTAAGAGAAGCTGGCTAGAAACAAGCCAAGCTAAGGCTGGGCATTCTTAACTAAGAGTAAGCCTCTGTGTGCAATTTATTTGGGAGTTGGGTGGCAGGCCCCCCAAAAATGACAAAAGAGAAAACAGTAAAACAACTACAGGACCCAGCACCAGAGAACTGGCCCATAGGCGCTTATGTCTGTGTCTACAGAGAGAGGAATCAGCACCTTATCAGGGATCTGCCACAGATCAAGACACACCAGCTGTTGATGTAACATGCTTCTCACACGATCACCCAACTGTGTAAGACCGGACTCTTTAACCTCATGACTACAAATGCTAAAGCCATCCATTCTCAACTCCAGGCAAAGGGTGAAATCCATGGCTACAGAACTTACCAGGAAAAACTTGTGCTATGATATATGTGGCATGTGGTGGCCTGAATGAAAATGGCCCCCACTGGACCTTACGGAAAGGCACTATTGAGAGTGTGGCCTTCCTGGGGAGTAAGAAGGACGTGTGTGAGTGCGTGTCATTCTTCCTTCTGCCTTCAAATCCGGATATAGAACTCTCAGTTGCCTCTCCAGCCCCGGGTCTGCTTATGTGCCACTTGCCATGATGACAAGGGAGCTTATAAGGCAGGCCCACTTAAATGTCCCATTGTAAGTGTTGCCAAGGTCATGGGGCCTCTTCACAGCAGTAAAACCCTAACTAAGACATGGCATAAATGAAAATTTACAAATATGGAAGCCAAATAATTTACTTAAAAATCTTTTGCCAACATATCACAAATTGTCTTGGGTGATTTTGAAAAGCCACGCACAATAAAGCCAGCAGGTGAATCTCCTGATTACTATTCAGCCTCAGACCTGGCTACCCAGGAACCCTGCTAGGTTGAGGGGTTACAGTGTCGCCAACTAACTCCTGAAGAGCCCCCAGTCTGAACAAAGACAACATTCCTGCAAACAGACAAATTAAAGACAACAAATGCTACTTTAGAAATACTCAGGACTGGAGAGGTGGCTGACAGGGAGAAATGCTGTGCAAGCTTGATGACCCGAGTCTGCAACCTCAGCACACACTTACAAATCCAGGTGTGGCGGATAAAATCCCAGCACGGGGAGGCAGGCAGAGCCTGGGGCTTGCTGGCCAGGCAGTTAATAATTAGTGAGCATGAGGTTCAATGAGAGCCCTGTTTCAAAAGATAATGTATGTTAATACATGAGCGTGTGTTCGTGGGCACGTACACACACACACACACACACACACACACACACACACACACACACACACACACACACACACACGGTAATACTACATTCCCCCTGGCTCTAACAGTCATTCTTTCCAGTCTCTCAGCACTATTAGCTTCCCAAATAGGAAATTCCATCCCTCTGTCATTGTTGAATCCATGGGAATCTGAATCCCTCATTTCTGTTTAAAGTATCTTTCAAAAGTCTGTAATTAAGAGACATCGCTGAAACCAAAAATCTAGTTTACACAGATTGCCTGTCACACATCAGGCAGGCAATCGGAGGGAAAGGGATTGGCCTATTCTCAGAAAAGAACTTTCAAATTAAGGAAGGGCACTGTTTCCTTTTTATGTATTAGTCCAGTGGATCGCCATTACGTTAACAACAGAAATAAAAATAAGGAAGCCACAGGTAATTATAAAATGTGAAATCTGGGCCGAGAAGAAGGGGTCGATGGGTAAGTGTTTGCTGTTGGAGCCCGATCGCCTGGGGTCAGCCCCTCCAGCACCCACGTAAAAGGCAGATGCTGTGGCCCATCAGTAACCCTAGCCTCCTTCAGACAAGGGGAGAGGCAGGACAAGAGGACAGGCCCTCAGGACACACAGCCTCAGCAAGGAGGGAAGTTGAGGACACACTCCCAGAAAACGCTGTCCTCGGAGCTCCTCACATGCTAACCAATCTAGATGCTCTGCTAAGCTGCCTACTGCAGAAGTTGCAGGGGAGGTTAAGACTGAAGAGCACAGGTTATAAAAAGCAACATGCTGCGGTGACGCCAACCTCAATCCAAGGCCAGCATGACTCAGTTGACTTGCAGCGGAAAACTTGATGGTGGATTTCTGTATATTGTTTTTTTTTTTTTTTTAAGATGCTATCCCAGCAATAATACAATTGTATGTGTTTAGTTGAAGACTAAAATTCTCTTACGTATGTAATAATGTCTCCAGCCATCAGTACAAGCATTTCTGTGTGTATACTTTCCCCTCCCTACATCTGTTACTATCTCACCCTTATCCCCTACCTGACATTTCCTTCAAGGGAACACTAACAATATAAAATGACGGCAACACAGAGACTGCTCCTGTGCAGACAAGCTGAGGAGTGGCTGGTCGAGGCCTGGCCCTTAAAGCGGGCCTTGAACAGGAGCAGGGCTTTGCAATATGGGGGAGTTAGTGAGGAGCAGGGTGACATGCAAAGGCAGGGGTCTGTGAACAGCTGCTGTGCACATCTGGAATCAGCAAGGTCTCCCAGGATGACTGGGGTGATGACTGTGCCAACAGAGCGGGGACCACACGGCGGGTTCTAACTCGATGACCACTAATTTGTGAGATTCCCAGTTAGAAGCACCTAATCTTGGAGAGGTAGGTGTAGGGGATTTTGTGAAGGAGTTTCGGGGTCCTAAATGATGTTAACCCCAAGTGACGGCTTTCCAGATATGGAGAACAGCAGAGCGAATGTTGTGCAACCAACTGTCCAGGCCTGTTATATTTCATCAATTAAAAAAAGTCACCTTTGCCATCGCGATGTCAAATTTTGATTTTTAACCACTATCTTGGTGCTTATCTCCAAACACTTTTGTTTCTCAAATCTGTTCTGTCACTTGCAATATATTTATTAGGAAACTAATTGTGAAAACTTTACAGGAATGAATCTAAAATGAGTACACACGCCAAGTAAACACGTAAACTGAAAAGAGGCTTTTGGAGTTTTGGCAGGAGGAATTTGGTTTCTTAAAACACTTTTCTGCCAATTTCCTGGTTTCCTACTTTGTTTTACATGGTTCAGGAAACTGGATGAATAACAGCCCCAGGCTAGCCCAGAAAATTCCGGACAGCTCTTAACCCTTCCTTCTTTCTCATTTCAGGGATGGAAGTCCTCACTCAAAGCTTCTGGTCTCACTGTAGTCCTGGTAGACCAGGCTGGCCTGGACAGATCTCACAGCCTCTGCGTCCCGAGTGATGAGCTTAATACAGTGTGCCACCATGCCTAGCCAAGACTAGTATTTATTGACTTCAACATTAAAAAGTACATTATGGCACACTTCTTTTATACCCATGTTTTTTTCTTTAAATGTTATTAGTTACATAGGGGTAAAAAAGCCTGCTTGCTCTGCACTCCCAATGACTTCCATATGAGCAGCTAATAATGGGAAAATGGTACAACCTACAACATTATCCTTTCCTGTCTGTTTCCTGCCACATCCCACCTGTGCAGCTGCCACCCTAATCCAAAAGCCCACAATTCCTGTATTATCTGTGGCTTTCAATGATGACCTCCAGCTTCTTGTATATATTTGCAGTTTCAACTAAATAAATATCTCTCAGGAACCCTAAAACCAATATCATTTCCTCAACTCTGGAGGTATACACTTTACGGGGCTAGAAGCTGAGAGCGAATACAATGTAGGAGTATGGCCAAAGAACTTTGTCAACAGTTTTCACTCATTTCAGGACAAGTATCTTCTCTCTTGAGAAGCCATGCAATCTGAATTAACTACAAAAATTATGTATCAAAAGGGGGCGGGGGGGGGGAAAGAAAGCCCGACATTATATAATTGCAAGCAGAATGTAACTCACCATGCCTTGGCTCTATGTGGAAACACAAGGCCCATGCCGCTTAGGAAATCAGGAACAGCTAGAAAGGATAGACCCTTCAATAACAAGCAAGGACGACACCTGGTGAAAACCCTCATGAGGAATGGACACCGAGAAGAAGCAGTGGGCATGCAGAGTCATGACTGCAGTCCCTCTGCAGAGGACTGCCACCATGACTGCCCCAGCAACAGCCCCCCCCCCCACACGTATGTACACACAAGAAGCCCATGACAGCCACACCAAATCTCACGGGTATAAACAGGCACCATGCCAAGAGCAAGTGATGGGAAAACTAACGTTCTCTACGCTCAGACTCAACGGCTCCTGGAAGTGTCGAACAGGTATACAATTTGAAGAAGAGCTATGGGAGTTTGAGAAGACAGTGGAAAGACTTGTAAATCATTAGGAAACATATACAGAACAAGAAAAAAAAATTCCAAAACACCTGACTCTGGGAAGCTGGAAACTGTAATATATCACAAACCATATTTTTTAAAAATTTAGTTACTATAAAGGGCACGGTCATAAGTAGAGACAAACCCCTACAATTAAAGACTCACACTGAGATTATTTAACAGAGAAGAAAACCAATACATTCCAAATAAGCAGGTCAATTTACATCATGTTAAAGAGGAAACTTATAGAGGGGAAATCATGCCAATTTTTAAAAACCAATATATTCATATTTTATTACTTCAAGGATGTAAAAACATACACAGTTTAAGCACCAAACTAATTAAATTTGGTTGTATATCGGACACAGAGTAAGTGATTTTCTCTGAAATTCTTTTTATCTTAAGGTACTTTTGTCTCCATGTAGTCTGTGTACACCACCACACGTGTGCGGGGCAGACGAGGGCATCAGATCTGGCAGAAATAAACTTATAGCAGGGCTCTGGGCCACCATTCGGTTGTTAGCAGTCAAACCTGGGTCCTCTTGCTCTTCTACTGAGCCATGGCCTCTCCAGTCCGACTCCCTTTCTCTTTTACATTACTCTGCATCTTCCAGACATCACCTAACCGGTGCGGTTTTACTTTTAGGTAGTGAAACATTAGCAGTCACTGCATTTGTAGATAACTGCGTGTGAGGTATGTGTATTTTCATGTGTAGAGGTACACATACACCTGTGTGCACATGCATATGGAAGCTGATGACGAGTCAGGTACCTTCCTCTTGCTCTTTATTTATGACGTCGGGGTCTCCAATAGCTCACTGATTCAGCTACTCTAGCTAGTCAGCTTATTCCTCGCCTCCAACTCTCAAGGTTGGACCAGAAGTGAGCCTCCATGCTCACTGGCATTTGAACTCCTGCCCCTATGTGTATGCCAAACATTTTACTCATTCACTCATCTCCCCGGCCCCGAGAATAACCTTCAAAACCACTAAATGACCCCTTTATAAATGGCCCCTTAAATCCTTTTCTGGAGACTATCCCACCCACAAACCCCACAGAACCCACTCACTTATCAGAGAACAGTGGGTTACAGGTAAAAAGTTGGTCTATGGAGATTCATTTTATTCCATTATTTTACATTTCCCTTTCCGGTCAGAGTTACTAGAATTACTTAGGTGTCAGGAAAAAGTAGCTCTAAAACATGACTACGATATTATGGATGCTATTCCACTGTCCCTCTAATAAAGGACTTAGGAATTTGAACTCAAAGTAGGATGGGATTGAAGGAGAAAAGAAGAAGGGCAGAAAAACAGACCTGCAAAGTCTCCACAGAATATCCTTGCAAACAAACAAACAAGCAAACAATGTTCAGTCATGTCTGCATTATTCCTTTATGCTTCTACAAAAGTGAATTATTTTACCTGAAGTAACGTGGTTTGTACATATAAGACACCTGAGATTGCAGACACAGGAACTAACAGGTGACATATCTGGGATATTTACACATTTACGTTTATTCATCTGTAGTTTTGACAAAGTTTTAAGCACACTGTTTAGAGCTAAGATTCACAATGCTGTTTTACATATCAACAAGCCCAACAAGCTATGCTTTCTGTCTATGAACTATTCATTAGTTATTATTTTTCAGATCTTAGATACGGTCCTGTGAGGCCGTGGACACACTGGAAGATGTGAGGGTGTGCCCTTGAAGGAGACACTGGGGCCTGCCCACTCCCTGTTTCTGGGCTGCCCTGGGGCTATCTAGTCCTCTATCTGCCACATGCTTCTGCCACATCATGCCTTACCACAGGCGCAGACCCATGGGGCAAGGCAATCAGGAACCCAAATCAGCTTGTCCTCTAAGTTGACTTGCTGGGGTATGCCACCACAATGATGGCAAGGCGATTAACAGTTCCTATCTTCATCTTTATGAGTATCTCTGAGGGCACCATGCCCCTGCTTTTCCCGTTTGAGGTTTCACACACTCCTTCCATCAACACTTCCCTTCCTCCAGCTCCAGGACACATCACAAAGGGAAACCAAAGTGACTGCTTTACGTGCGGAGACACAGGAGTATCATTAACACTATGCTGAAAGTGCTTAATCGAGGGGACCAAGGGACAGAGAAATCGGGTGGGTCCCAGTGTCCTACACGCGCAGGCAGACTGGTGTTCAAACTCAAGGCAGCACAACCCTATCTATCTGCTGCGTGTAGAGGGGTGGGGTCTGGCCTGGGGTCTGGTGCTGAGAGCTCCTTTTCCTCGCCCGCCCTGCCTCCCTGCCTCCCTCCCTCCCCCTCCACCTCTGCTGTTTCACTGGCTGGCATCCTTGTTCCGCTCCTCTCTGGACGCACTGCTGTCCTTTCCCTCGGTATTTCTCTATCATGGCACTAGCTGTTGTTGAGTATCACTAGCTCTTGAGTATACGGACCACCTGAAGTTCATGAGCACAGTTTATAGGAACAAAAGGGAGAAGTTCCAGCATGAATGGAGAAGGACAGATCTGCAGCAAAGGGATGGGTGGCCTCACACAACTCCAGGCAGCAGCAGGCAGTACACCGTACATGCCACCAGCACCTGTGTATTCAAGACTTTCCGTTTCCACGCAGTGTACTTTTGCTGACACTATTAATTGCTGCCTTCAAATCCCTTTTATTTCCCACTAAGAAAACCACTGCGGTGTACCACTTTCAGGTGTCTTAGGATTACAACTGTAAGTTAGTTAACAGTGTCAATGCGTTCTGTAACACCTTATCAAATTATGTCTACACACACAGCACAACTATTTGTGGTAACCCGCTGCTCTGCAACTGGACTGTCCCACATGACCGGATGCCTGGTACTATAACACTGCTGAAAAGCCTAAGGAGGCCATCGACCTACGGAGGGGACACACTGTAACTGCTCCCCTCAATGAATATGTGCTCAAACTGCCTTCTAAGTTTTCATTTTTATAGCTGTGAAGCAGTGTGACAGTCAGCCTGCGGCAGAGAAGCTCCTTGATCTTGATGTAGAGGGTGACAGTTAATGCAGACGTCTATGTGGCCCAATGCTGAGAGTAAGTAACTGTTGTGTCCCGAGCCCTAAATAAGGGCGCGTGTCTCTGTGGCTCTCACACACACACCCAAGGAACACCGCGGAAGCAACAAATTGAGCTGGGGGATGGGAAGGAATTCCATCCAGACATGAGATTGCAATCATGAAAACAGAGCACGGGGTTTGGCCCTTCCACATGCTAGCACGAAGAGAACAGGTATCCAAGAGCACCACCCCTTCCTGAGAAGCTCCTGGCTGTTAATGCTTTTCTGTCATGGTGCAGCCACAGGCAGATTAACTGGGAAGAAGAGAATCAGAAATAAAGGAAGGGGTAACCGGGTAAGGGGGGGGCGGCATAAATATAATCATAATAAGGCGGAACTATACAGGATAATGTTCAAAAATAAATTTTTTAAAGAAAATAGCAAGCACAAAACTTAAATCCTTAAAAACTTTTTAAAAACTGCATGTATACAATTTAAAATACACAAACAATAGCATAATATGCTAATTACTGATAATGGGTAATGTCTAGAGAGGCCTCCCCCAAGTATCTTGAGAGTGATGATATGCATGGTAAATTTATATAATCACTTGATGCTTGTGTGTATGTAATGAGCATTCAATAGAATTGACAGATGTGGTTTTTCCTGACCCGAAGGCAGGTACTTTTCAACTTTAGCAGACTGTATCAAACTTCTTTCTGATGTCCACAGTGACGGGACATTAGGTCAGAGACTAACAGTTGACTCTCAGTTCAAAACCCCCTTCCAACCTGTAACTGTAGCCCACTGCAGCTCCACAAGCTCCATAAACAGGAGCTGCAATAACGTAACATTTAAATTATAAGCCATAATATATGCTTCAAAGTACATCCTTTTACATCATGCATTATACCCACGGATTATATACAGACCCAGAAAGCACATCTCACCATCAAGCCAAATGAAAGATAAAGATAGCACATACCAAAAATGGAATTAGTTATTTAAAAATATATTCTCCCCAATAACTTGTTCTTTTGTATTTTTATTAATTCTTTGGGAGCCGAGCAGCATACATGTTTTGATTAAAAATATAAATCTTAACAGTAATTACTTCTTAGAATCAGAATAAAGTGTAATAGGAACAAATACACCACACTGTTTAAAAATGGAAAACACTCCCTATATAGAAGCTAAAGTCTACTGTCCTAGTGATACTCAATGAAAAGTAAATCAATCATTCTACCAGCAGTAAAACGGACTGGACTGTCCCTTGAAGCAGAAGGAGCAGGGTTAAAAAGTCAAAGATACAATAGGCTTTGGAAATTCTCAATTTTCTGCAAGCTTCTCTGTTATTTATACCTTAGCAAAAGACACACAATCCATGTGCAAAAACACACTGACTGAACGTATGCTGTCTACAAGTCTAGACATCTTCAATGAACACGTCTCAGCTTGTCCATGTCACCTCCAGATGAAAACTCTCACAGGAAGGGGATGCATACCATAAGCAGGCGTGTAACTTTGGCTGAAGAGACGGCTCAGTAGTTAGGAGCACTTGCTGCTCTTCTATAGGACCTGCGCTCTGTTCTCAGCACCCACATCAGATGGCTCAAACTGCCAACATCAGCTCAATGGAGCCAGCTACTCCCTGACCTCTGTGGGCACCGGCACACACATGGGGTGCATACGCTTACACAGGAACACACAAACACATGTGAGGAAAGAGAGGAACAGGTGTATAGTCAAGAACGGAAACTTAGGAGGCGTTCCGGGAGGCAAATCAATGAAGAATGGCTACGAGAGTGGACGGGTGCTGGGATTGGAACACTAGGCACACCTGGACCAGAAGACCAGCGTTTTCTCAGCTTAGAAGAAATCCATGAGTGAAGTCACAACAAAGGGGTTGGGGAAACAGACCATATAACTGTCTCCAAGGACAGTCAACACCGCTGTGCACGCACACTGCTCAACGCCAGAAAACAGAATCCGTTTGGTGTAATGTTGTGACCCTGGTTAGGAGCGCATTCAGGCTGACAGATGAGAGATGTGCCTGCCACCAAGGCGGTCTATGAGAGATCCGTACCCTCCCATGAAAGAAGCGAGGAAATCCCAAACGGAAAAATGCACAAACAGTACGTCTTAGATTTCAGCTCTGCTGCCTTCCGCACATCAAACTCTTAATATTTCTAAGAGTCAGAGTTTTCAAACACACAACAACACTGGTTACTAATTTGATGCAAGGCCTCCAGAATAAGTTGTATGACATCTGAAAATGAAAAGAGGAACTACTAAATGTTTTAGTGAAGAAAGGTCAGATAAAGTATTTTCAAAAACAAACAAACAAACAAACAAAAAAAAAAAAACAAAAGATGACAACAGACTAGAGAACAAATATAAAAAGAAGAATACAGCAAAAGAACTGAGAAACTTCAAAAAACAAAACCATTAGTCCTTATGGCAGGAGAACGTTCTGGGTTAATAAACTGAAAAGATCTACTGACAACAATAACACTTATTGCAAAAGCTCCCTGTATGTTAAATGGTCAACTTGTTTCTAGGATTGACTTTTCAGAAAACATACATTCTTTTCTTAAATTTATCGGGTCTGTCCTGTAGTCACACCAGTTTTCAGTGAAGAGTATAATCTCAGATTTCACAGTGTAAGCAGGCAGTGGTCCATTCAAAAGTATGCTCCTTGACTCTAGAGGCCCAGGTGACAGTAACATTAATACAAAACCAGAATCCATCCCAGGCTGACTGGCAGAGACCACAATGTTAGAAGTTGCTATACTCACAAATAGCAAATAATTTTCTTACCAAAGAAGTAATTGAAAACATCGTATATTCTTTAGTTAACATTGTTTTTGGAAAATTCAACAGACAACAGCTTTAAGAGACTATAGGGAGACTATAGGGAGAACTCTTCTCACTCTGCCAAAAATACTAATTTGGATTTCCATAATCATTAGTAAATTATACCCACGCTTCCTAACTGCTCCCTAAGGCTCAGCCATAAGCTAAGTTTTAAAAATAAAAACAAGTTCAGTAGTCTTGAGATGGGCTTTGAAATTACTATCATTTTAATGCATGGACTATTTAATACACTGACATACATAAAGCAAAACAATCACATTTAAAGACTGACTTTAATCAGGAAAGTTATTAAAGGCAGTTATTCCATATATAGTATTCGATAGTTAAAGCAGCTTAACACCCAGATGAAATGGAGCTTACCTAGCCACACAAATTATTAACGTGTAATTGAAACAACACTAACTTTTGTTTTGGTGTACAGCTGGTAAGTTATCAACCTAGTATCATTAATACTCTTGTAAGATCATCAGTATCAACATGATATTTTTGAGGTAGCTGTTTCTTAAATATCCATGTGATAGAAGGACTTTCTCCACTAATAATAAAACAAGAGGTAGACTGAAGCCTAAAAATGCAAAACTATGATGATACAACATAAATTGCCTGTGTTCAAATCCTCAGAAGGCAGACTTTTAGACATGAAAATGAAAAAGAACATTGAGAGTTTACAGTGTTGTATAAGTAACCACAGACAGATCTTCTGCAGGACGACTCTGCACACACAGATAAGGGAGGATTTTCCACCTATCAGTTTTTACAACTGTCACAAAAGCTACCCAATCCAACAAATCAAACTTTTCTACAAGTCAAAACTGTTTACAAACACAGATTCGACTATGCTCAAAATACTTCAATGATTTCCTCCTGAATCATAAAAAGTTTTTAAATAATTTTATAATGTTGCCTAACTTATTAATTTACTATCACTACTATTTTTCAAAATGCAGCCTGGTAGGCCCCACCCCAAATCTGCTGAATCAGGATTGCAGGGGCGATGCCAAGGGGCCTGGACTCTGAGTAACTGTCCAGGTAATTACACTAACAGTTAAGAACAACTACCTTTTTGTGTGTGAGAGATTTATAACAAGACCTTGTACTTCATGAACTAAGATCTCCTCACTGGAGAGGTATTTAAATTTCTAAATTCCACTGCTTAAGAAATTAATATCCTAAAAAAATATGTAGATAACTTACCTGTGGCGGAAAAACAAGCACATTAAACATTACAGGATTTGAAGGAACTTTTTTACACTAACTTTATTTTTAACTGGGTTGGATGAAAAAAACAAAACAAGGTCACTAAAAATGAGATTTTAAAAAATTATAAATTTATCTAAAATATTTTACAGATGTTCATATTCACTCACTGTTAAGCAAATCAGGATATGTATGGATTGTTTATATTATTCCAAGGATAAGCAATAACTAAACTATAAAGTTAAGACTAAGTAAATTTGTTTTTATTATATTAGTAAATTTATGCTGATCAGAAGCTGACCTTTCATATACTATGAATACCCACCCATAAACATACAAACACATATAGTGAGAAGAGCAATGATCAGAACTAGGAGGGCACCTCTGGGCAAAATCTATAGTCTAGGTCTGGCTGCTTTATCTGTTAGCTACATGACACTGGACCTAGATAAATCACTGCCTACCGGGGGGAAAGGTACAACTATCTGCGTATCTCATTTTAAAAAATGACTTGTTACGAGAATCAAGCAGCACAGCATGTTAAAAACCACACTAAATAACTGTGAGCATTTCTCAGTCACTAGTATAAAAGCATCAACAAGAGTGAAACCTGAAAATCTACTATACAAGAACAAGACTATCAGCAGAAAAGTAAAAAAAACAAAAAAAACAAAAACAAAAACACAATGAAGAAAGACTACAGAGTCAATTTTTCAGGTACTATGAAATATCAGGTATTTCATAGAATTACCGAGTATCTTCTATGCTACAAATATTAAACATAAGAATTCAATTTAACACACTAGAGGCAGAAGCAGGTGGATCAATACGAGTTCAAGGCTAGCCTGGTCTACAGAGTGAGTTCTAGCACAGCCAGGCCTAAATAGTAAGAATCTGACAAAACCCCAAAACAAACAAGCAAAAAAACAAACAAAAATAAAAACGAATTCCATCTATTTAGCTAGTGTGCTCATGTATAAAACTTATTTCTAGTATGGTGATATCAGCTGTGAAAAGACCACAAGTTGTCAAAATGGTCACTTAACTTCGTTAGTCTATATGCACTGGCAATTTTTATAACAAAAATTTTAATAAAGCAGTATATTTGGTGTGTATCTATAAGTACCATTTCTAAGAGCTAAGAAATAGTCACTTCTTTTTAAAAAATGTTCCTTGAATATCATTTTCGTTGTAAGGTTACCTCAGAGTCTATAAATCCCGATAAGCTATTAATAGTACCTTTCTATAAAACATTTACCAGAAAATCATTTTTCCTTCCCACTAATAAATATTTTTACATGAGATGCAGAAACTGGTTTTTTTTCATATTAATTTCAAATTTTATAAGAGATGAAAATGCCAGTTTAAACCTTATATGTATAAAATATAGGAAAAATTGCCAAATGTTTTTGATGTTCGATATTATAATAGTTTTACTGCGTGACAAATCCATGTAAAACTCTTTTTTCCATAAAAGACTATTTCATTCAAAATGAAGTTAACAAGTTTGCCCAAGGAAATTAGTCAACTGAATGAACCCCCAAGTAAAGGATTTTATCAAAATATACTTATTTTTCTTATCCTGCATGCATCATCTTAATGGTTTTAGATGTCCCAGGTTACTAGAGCCATACACTATGGCTTTAAGGAGGCCTTGTAGCAGTAAAGGCGTAAACAATCTAACATCTCAAACGGATTTTTTTGTTTAATTATAGTTTAATACTTATCTACAGCTCAACATCTAATGTTTTACAGTAGTCAGAAGAACTCACACATGTTGAATTAAAATTTAAATGAAGATAATACAGCAATAATAGCTTTTGGCCTGTAATTAAAATCTGTATTAGGTAATATCTATGTTAACGTACCCATTATTTAAAAGCTACATCCTTTTCTCTTGTGTCCTATGAATGACAAAAAATTATCCCTCTGCCTAAAGAGATAGTGTACCTTAAAATCTGGTCTTGAGAAGGGAGAGAAGGCTGCAAACAGAGCAGGGATATCTCATCAGTACAGCTGCCACTACTGTATCTCTTTCCCCCAAGGCTGAAAAATTCCATTTATTTTTACACGCAAGGCATCTGAAGAGGAGCCGTATGCAGAAACCACTTTTTCCAACATGGCCTCGATTAAACTCTGAATGTAGGTATTCCAGCTCATTCGTATCATCTTAAAGCACGTAATTAAAAGCCCCCGGTGAAACCATGAAAGGCTGGTAAAATAAGATATCAAATGAAAAAGAATTGCTATATCATATTCAGGCCAGAAAAATAATTTCACCACATTTTCAGTGTTTATTTTAGAACCTGTTCATAGTTCAGCAGTTTAAAAAAAAAAAAAAAAAAAGGTGAAGTAAAAGCACTACCATGCTGGTAGGTCCTGGAATTTGCTGGAATGTCTAAAGGCAGCGGACAACACTGCTGTAGATCTGGATGATCAATATCCTCGCATTTTATTATCAACACGAGTCAGTCCAGTCAGTCCCTCACTCATCTTAGAAGGCTATGTAAGGTCTCAAGCTTCACTAAAAGCAAGACACCACAGTTTCCCAGACGGTTGTTGGAATGCCTCTCAAGATGTAGAAATTATAGCATACAGAAAAAAAAGACAGAAACCCCTGACTTCTAAATGGGCACGCGGGTGAGGACAAGTGCGGGAAGAAGGCATGCTCTTTAATTTTCACCATTTGATTGGGGGGGGGGGGTGGTTAACAAAATTTTAAATCAAAGGTGGCGCTCTGTCCTCGTCTCACCCGAATGTGACTCACTTTTGCAGACTATATGGTAGAAAATAACAGTTACTTTTCAAAGATCTTTGCAGTTACACCCAAGCCAAAATCAGGACAGAGATCCACCCTTAATGACAGCAATTTAACTGTCTTATCCAAAGCAAGGGGAAAAATTAAAACGGCTCCCTGAAAACACGGCTTAAAAGGACCATTTCATACATTAGCTTCCACAGAGCTCCCGGTAAGAAAAAAATAATTTCTATTTACTTCAAATCTGAACTCATGGGGGGGGGAGGAATGGGGTGGGGGTGCTAAACTAAGCACGAAAGGCCGACTCTCCTCCTCCAATCCCTCTTTAATTCCCCCAATCCTGTCCCTGCCACACACAAGGACAGGGAGTCTCCCTAGGGAAGGCTGGTGGCAGAGCAGGCGAAGGCTCTCCATTCACTCACACGGGCCACCATCCAAAGGGATGCCCTGTGATCGCTTTGCACGAACCAGGCCCTTACAAGTGCTTATTATTATAAAACACACCTACGCTGAGCGAGAGCCTTATTTTAAAGTGAAGACTGTCCTCAGGAGGGGGAGGTGAAACACAACAAAGCCTTCCATGTTGAAAGGCAGGCAGCCCAGACGTGCATATACCTACACACGTATGAAAAAAAAAAATCCATATAACTAATTTATCAGGAACAGCAATCGATACCAACGGGAGCCATTAGATTATTAATAAACCCAGGAAAGTAGCATGCATAGCAGCCAACGGTGGCTGTCTGCAGCGCCCTAGCACACAGGAAGGGTAAAAAGAAAAACGAGCCCACCGAGGGAGGAGGTCGGCGCCCTTGGCGCCCCTGCAGACCCCTCTAGGCTGGGGTCCTATCTCCGCCTCAGCATAAGCACTCTGATGCTGGAGTCCCGCAGTAAAACTGGTGAACCAGATGCGCACAGAGCGAGAGCGAGACCAACCTAGGCAGGGGCCGAAGCGCAGACCCAGGCAGGGGTCGCTAACTAGCTAAGCCACAAAATTCTGCTGCCACATGAAACAGAGAGGGGCCCCCACCCTGTCCGCATCCCCGCAATTGGAAGGCCACCCTCCTCTTCACTGACCCTTTCCGGGGACCCGAGGACAGCGCAGATTATAAATAAATAAACAAACAAACAAATACATAAATACATTCCTTTTAAACTAAGTACATAAACACGAATCCGAAGCAACCGCGAACATCCTGGGGGCCCCAGACGCCAGCCCCGAAGCCAGCCAGAGTGCAGGCGGCTGGCTCTCCAAGTCGCCGGGAGTCACCGTCCTGTGTGTGTGTCACGCATGTATCACACCACCCCCTGCGGGGGACCGACGCACGAGCCCTCACCTTGCGCCGGCCGCACGTCTCGGGGGGCCAGGGGCTGGGGATCAAACCGGTGACCCCCGGCGCGGGGCGCGGGGAGAGGGAGCGCCGGGCACGGCTGCCCTCAAGGTCACCACTTGCCGGGGTGGGGGCGACTGGTGTTCGGGGTGGGCTGCGGCGGCGCCCGGCGCCCGAAGCAGGGGAGGCGCGCGGGTGCAGCCCGGAGCCACCGGGACGGCCACCCCGGGCTGGAAGCCGGCGCCGGGCGCGCGGGGAGGAAGCCTTCTCACCTTTACGGTGCCCGGGCAGGAGCTCAGCCCCGCGGCTCGGGCAAGTTGGCGGGGACCCGCGGCGCTCCACCCCGCGCCCAGCTGTCAGGACCCCCGCCGCGCCCTGCGCTCCGCCCGCCCGCCCGGCCTCCCCCGCAGGTGGCCGCCCCCGCCGCCACTCACCTCGCCCGCAGCGGGAACCATGTTTCCGAGGGAGGGAAGAATCAAGGGAGGGTCGGCGAGGCGGGGGTGGGGTGGGGTGGCGGCCGCCGGGACACCGCGCGGTGGCGGCGTGGGGGCTCGGGACGCGGCCGCGGGCCGGCTCGCTGGGCTCGGGGCGCCACGCGGAGGCGCGGCCGCACCTCGGGGACCGGGCGGCCGCCGCGGAGGAGCCCGGACACTCGGCGTCCACCAGCCGGGGCTCCCTACTCACGCTGCACCGCGAGGAGGCGGCGGCGGCGGGGAAGGAGGAGGCGGCGCCCGGCCGGCCCCCGCCCAGAGCCCGGCGCTCGCCGAGTGGCCGCTCGCGTCCCCGCAGGCAGGACCCGCCTCCCCGGCTCCGCAAAGCCGCGCTCGGGGCGCGCCGCGCCGCGCTCGGCACAGCGGCTCTGCCGGCCCCGCGCCGCCGTCCGCTGCAGCGGCAGCAGCGGGCGGGGTGCAGCCCGGGGCGGGGTCCGGGGACACCGGGAAGCAGACGGCCGAGCACGCGGGGCTGCGGGCAGCTCCGGGGCAAGGGGCCCGAGTGGCCCGGGGGACCCGTGCGAGGCGGCGGAGGGGTGCGGTGGGGTCGGGGTCCGGGGCACGGGACGCTCACCCGGTCCGGCGCGGCGCTGCCTTCTCGTCCACACCTCCACGCCTCCCGCTCCACGCTGGCGGCGCAGCTGCCTCCCGCTGCCTCTGCCGCCGCCGATGCTCGCGCGGCCGCCGCTGCCGCTGCCGCCTTGGCTGGGCGCGGTCACGTGACGCGGCCCGCGGGGAGCCCGAGGGCGGGCGGGCGGGCGCGCGCGCGATCGAGCGAGCGAGCGAGCGGAGGTTAGCGCGGCTCGCAGCGACCGGGACTGGCGCTTTCACCGGGAGGGCGTTTAAGGGGAGGATCCGGCGAGGGCGCTCCCGCCCCCCGCGCCGCGCACACGCACCGCGGCCGGCGAGCGCGCGCCCGGAGAGCTGAGCCGGCTGCGCGCGGGAGCCCAGGGGCGGCCGGAGTGCAGGGCGGGCGGCTCGCGCCTCCGCGGCGCCCCTCCCTCCCTCCTCCCTTCCTTCCCCGAGCGCGCCGGGCCCGCCGCTGCCCGCGCCCCCGCCCCCTCCCTCGGCGGCCTCCGATTGGCCGGCGGGGCTCTGACGTCTGTGTTTCCATGACGTGTCGGCCCGGGGAGGGGCGGGGCGCCGCGAGGGAAGGGGCGGGGCGGGGGCGGAGGGGGCGGAGCCTCCGTCAGTCACCGGCGCGCGGCCGGCCGGGCGGGCGGCTCCCGGGGCGAGTGCAGGCGGCCGCAGGGTGCTGAGTGTCGCCCGGGGTCCCCGCCGCAGCCGCCCGCACCCCCGCCTCCGCGCTGCAGGCGAAGCCCGCCCGCCCGCACAGCGGACCCGTCCCCCGCCCCGGCCCGGCCCGGGCAGTGACGCACTCGCGCCACAGCCCCAAGTGCCGCCCCGAGCGCGCGCTGGCCCGGACGCCGGACGCCGGCGGTCCCCGCTGCTGCAGCGCCCGAACGGTGTCCCCGCGGGCCGGTGCAAACAGGCCTCGCTCGCACGGTCCGCGCTAAAAGTCCTCGTGCCCCTCTTAGGTTTGCTTCTTTCTTTTTAAAACCTTGCTCTACCTGTGGCAAGCTCCTTAATTCATAGCGTTCCAAGCCTGCCCTCTTCTCTCCCCGAGGAAGAATCGTGTGCAGACTCGAGTGCAGTGTTGCGATGGTAAAAGGTAGCCGATTCCGGCCCAGCCTTTCGAACACGTTGCAGTGAAAAGGGAAACCGCTCGTTATTGCGTCTACTTTTCGAAAGGGTTTCCTTGACTGTCCACACTTTTAGAGATGTCTCTGCTGCCCCATCCTTGTCTAATCGCTGCTGCTTTAACTAAACCCCCCCCCATCGTTTAGACCTTATCAGTGTTATTTTCAGTATCACTTAACCAGAAAGAAAGAAACAAAGTTCTGTAGCGTTTTCTGTTGTCGTTGAGCCCCTGAAATGGAAGAATTAATAGTTGCACAGTCTTCTCAAAAGCACGCAGGTAAAGGCAAGTACTGCATTACGTACGTTCACTATCTCATTGCATTTGTTTTAGAATAATGGAAACACTTGAAAACAAGATATTGGAATTTTATAATGCATTTTTTTTTCCACAATAAGACTGTTGGAAGATGCATTTTTTTCCCATTTATAACTTTCACCAGGCTAGACTTTACCAACCCTCTGAGCTGTGCCCTTGATATGTAAAACTGGCACTGAGTATTTTTTTTTTCTCTCTCTTTCATCACAAAAAATTGGTTGGTGTGCCCTTCCTGATACTATTTCAAATCTACAAATAGAAAATCACATTAATTAAATTTCACATAGGTAGTTTCCAGTGTTTTCTCACCCTGAAATATCTTTCAGAATAACTCAGACACATTTACGAACCTTTGGCTGTTTCCCAACTTTCCTCCAAGGAAGTTCCCATAGAAAATTCAATTATGTATTGTACTTTAATCAAGATATTGACATTAAAGTACTAAATGAATCATTGTATGCTACACTAACAAAATTGATAATAAATTGAACTGTTCACTTTAGGGTTTGTTGCAATTCTAAATCATAAAATGCATATTTTTAAAGTATATGTTCATGAGAAATCACTGAGCATGCTTATCAAAAATTATTGCAATGAAATATAGATGTACCCACAAGTTAAAAACATATATGTCCCAGAACATAGTTGTATGCACTTTAATAAACGTGGGTTATATACATGACTAACTTACTCACATATAGTCAACATAATTGTCCTGCATATTTAATTTGTGTGTTTTCATCCCTCAGATACAAAATTAAAGTTGGTAGTAATATAGAACCAACTGCACATTAAGAAATTCAATTTTTTTTTCTCCGACAGGGCTTCATCCTGAAATCGCCCCAAATGACACACTTTTCAATGTAAAAATGCTGAATTGCTTAATTGAGATTTTTTTGTTTTTCTTCTGGTGAAAGAGATGGAACCAGGACCTCATGGTGACAAGCAAGTACCCAGGTACTGAAGTAGAGCTCAGCCCTTCAGAGTTATTTCTTTTTTTTTTTTTAAATTTTTTAAATTTAACTTTATTTTACGTGCATTGGTGTGAAAGTGTCAGATCCCCTGGAACTGGAATTACAGACAGTTGTGAGGTGCCATGTGCATGCTGGGAATTGAACCCAGGTCCTCTGGGAAAACAGCTGGTGTTCTTAACCGCTGAGCCATCTCTCCAGCCCCCAGCCCCCAGAGTTATTTCTTATAAAATATCAGGTTACCTGAAGTCAGAAGTGCCATTGTGTATTATGTGAGCATATCATCTTCATCTAAGAACTAATTTATTCCATGAATTGAATTGATCTGGAGGTATATCAGCATATAATAAGAACAATGCAATACAGTTTTCTACTAAATATCATTATACTTCTATAAATATGCCTTTTAGTTACCATACAAAATTTATAAAGATAAACTCTGAAAAAGTTACTGTTTTGCATGCTATATTTAAATTGCAGCAACATATTAGGATTTTAATAGGTGCATTCCTTTCTTTCCTTTTAATGGTATAATTGCATTGACGTCTTTACTGGTAAATGGATTATTTCAAGCTTTGTAACACGTGCAGAAACTCCTCAGTGTAGCCACATGTGAGGAGAAACGTTAGGCTGTTTATTCTCTTAAGAATCCTGACCTAGCATGATTTCACACTTCCAAAATCCCATCACTCAGGATCCAAAGGCCAAGAGGGTAGAGAATCCCAGGCCAGTCTGTGCCACATTGTGAGTTCAAGACCTTGCCTTAAAAAAAAAAAAAAAAAAAAAAAAAGGTATCATTAGAGCAAAATGAAGATACATGAGCAATTCAAAACAGTTAGATGACATCATTTTCTGGGAATTATTTAGTGCTTACATACTTTGTAACATCTAGGAGTTAAAGCATCTTTCCCACCGCAAATACTGTATAATTTAGACATACCACATTGACCCCCAAATATAAATTCCAGCCAATAGAGAGGCCATACTTAAATGCTGATTTCTCATGGAAGATTTAGATCTGTCTTGCACCAAAAAAAGGACACACATAATTTTAATAGAAAAGAATATGCACAGCAAAAGTGCTAGGAATGTTACCTGGGGGTGAACAATCTTACCATAATCACTTTCCTTGACCTTCGTTCGTTCGTTATTTAAGCATATACTGATGGTCTTTGAGAGCACGCACTTCCCTCAATAAGGATGCATTGCTCTCACATTACTAATACTGAATTCTGACACATCATAATGCTATGATAAAACTCGGGTGAAGTATTTACATAAAGTTTCAACACAGCTTTTGTTTCTTGCTTTTCTGTTGTTTTGTTTGGGCTGGTTGTTGATTTCAAAAAAGGTTCTCGTTCTGTAACCCAGGCTGGCTTGAAACTCACATGTGACCGAGGCTTCATTTGAATTCCCACTTTCCTTCTGCCTTGTCAGTGTTAGTGTGTAGCCCTGTACTCATCCCCAACACAGCGTCTGCTTATATGATATATGCTCAATAATGCCATCATTCAGAAATACTCACTTTTCACTTACTACAAAGTAAAGGTACTACAAAAAATGTGATTTGTTTTGTCAAATAGATCATAGCCACAGAACAGAATGATTTGTCTGTGAAAAAGACTATTTTTGTGACCCTCTCTAAATAAGTGCATTTAATCACCCTCACTGATATAGTCTAAGCCTTCTCCAGCAAAATAATAAAATAAAATACCTTAAATTTATTAAATGAAATGATTTTGGCTACACTTAATCAAAAAATGAACTAACGGTGGCTTTTGTGAATACGGATTATGGTAACTTACATTGCTATAGAAAATACAAAGGAGAAAAGCATAGTGAATGTCTCCATTGCTTTACCAGTGTGGATCTCAACCATCCTAACACTGGCCCCTTAATACAGTTCCTCAAGGTGTGGTGACCCCACCCCACCCATAAAATTATTTTGTTGCCACTTCACAACTGTAACTTTGCTACTGTTGTTAATGTAATGTAAATATCTGATATGCAACCCCAGTGGGGTCGTGACCCACAGTTTGAGAACCGCTGTGGTAGGCTGCCTTGAGATGGAGCATCCTACCTGCCGAGAAGTCTGTGCTAGAGCCACGCTGCTTGCTTCTTGGTGGCAGGGTGAGAGGTAGAGTAGGGTGGAAGGAGGGGAAGAGAGAGTAGGGAGGAAGGAGGGGAAGAGAGAGTGGGGAGTGAGGCCAGGAACCAAGATAGAGCCTCCAGGGACAGTCTGCTCCCTTGGTGACCTACTCCAGGTAGGCCACTCAACTACAGATAGCATCAATGGGTTCATTCAGCTGTCAGAACAGCTGGTGGCATGCAGTGCGCTGCTGAAAATGGCCACCCAGAATGCAGCTGCATGGTTTTCTGCCCCGCCATTTCTGATAAAGCCTGCCACTAGAACAATCAGGATTTTTACCATATGGATGTCAAATTCTAGTTGTTTCCCTCTGTTAGCTGCAATTTTTAATCGATTTTTTTGTTCTTGTTTTTCCTTCGTTTGTTTGAAGATCCCTCAAGGACCACAGTGAAAAATTACCTCGGGAAGCAATGCAGACATTTGGGCTAGAACTTCTGATTCTAGCAGAATTCTAGTAGGCAGTCCTTTTAGCTGATTCTTGTGTGAAATGCTCCCTTCTTCCTCTGCCATAGCATTTTTAGTGTGGTGTGTGTGTGTGTGTGTGTGTGTGTGTGTGTGTGTGTGTGTGTGTCTCAGTTTGCTGGGATTGCAAGCATATGCCACCATATCTAGCTCTCTTTCATGTACATGCTGGAGATTGACTCAGATTCTTGTGATTGTATGCTACACGCTTTATCCACTTTTATGTCCAGTCCTTCTGTGTTTTTAATTGTCCTTTTTATTCATCCTACCTATTTCTAATAGTAGGCTCTCACTCTTCAGCATTTTTCCATCTTGATATAAAGTATGCCCGTTTTTGTGACTTCAGCCCCTTGATGACCAGGGCAATGCTGTTTTATTTACTAAGTATTTATTGAGCCTGACAAATGTCCTCTGAGGTAGGAAAACAAGAGAGATTCTAGTTAGGGGACATTAGCATCAAGGTAATAGTTCATCTAGTCATGTACACAAAGAAACGTTTATTAAGCAGTTGCTACATGGCAGGCCTCGCAGAATTTGGCGCCAAGTAAATGCCAATTCATTTAGCTCAAATGAATGAACAAAGCGATGAAGAACCATTTCTCTGATGATGAAGTCCAAGCTTATGGACATGACCTGATTTTATTCTTACCCTGTGGAAACCTCCTCAAGGGCTAGCTTTTTTTCCTTCCACATAGAAATGACAGCAAGAAAGCAGTCAGCCAGTCACCAAAAACAAGGCCCCGAAAAAGCTGCTTAGTTGATCCAGGTACCTCGGCCTCAGTAGGACGGGGAGCATGAGAAGAACGTTGATAAATGTGGGGGTGTGAGTGGCGCGGTAAGAGGAATAATCTAGAAAATAGAGAACAAGAAGACAATAGAGAACTGAGAACAAGAGTTCACGGGAAAGATGATGCAGGCAAACAGTAGAAATCTTGCTGTTCCTTACGTACCCGTTAAGGCCATCAGCCAGGATGAGGTAAACTAAAGACTGAGATGGGTAGATGGAAAGATTAAAATATGGGTAAGAAAAGGAAATGTGTATATATCAAAGGCTGGGTAAGTTTAGAGTAATCTTACAGCGATATGAGTTTGCATGACATTTTGTCAGAATTGGAATTTTTTATTTTATTTTTTTTTTTTTTTGGCTTCAGCATGTTCGAGTGAAGGATCTGGTGCAAGACTTCCGAGCCAGTCTGGACATAGCCCTGATAATCAGAATATATTAGTCTTTTCCTGACTGCCAACAAAATACCAGGCTGAGTGGCTAAAGCAACACATCTATCTTTTTCACCATTCTAGAGCCTATAGGGAGTTTCTGGGAAGGATTCTCTACCTGGCTTCCAGGACATACTGCCATGCTTTCTCATGGGTGGCTTTCATTGGTGGGAGTGTAAAGAGAATCTCTCCCACATGAGTACATTAGCCCGATCAGACTAAGCACCCACTTCACTTTAATTGCTTTTCTAAAGGCCTCTCCTTCATACAGGCACATTGAGCATCAGAGTTTCAACATACTATGTTAAGGGACACAGATCAGTCCATAATGCAGATTTCTTTGGGCTAAGGAGTTTTTAGAGTTCACATGTGAAGCCTCTTCAGATCTGCTGGATTTAATTCCTGCATTATGTAACTGCTCCTCAAATGTTTGTGGGTGGTGCATATAAATGGCACTGAGCATGTAGGAAACAATACTAATAGGAAACTAAGTGTAAAGTCACAAGAAATTTGTAAGTCTGGAAATAGAGAACTCAGTGGTTAAGATGAACAGGCAATCACAAGCCGTTGTTAGTTCAGGGAGTTATTAAACTTGGAAATGAGTCAAATGTACACAATCACAGAATTTTACTGATAACTCGTGGCAGGATATATCTGAAGCAGCAACGTGGCTGCGTGTCTGTCTGCATGGTGTGTCCCCATAAAGTCATGTTGAAACTCTAGTCTCCCAAACTGATCAAGTAGTGAGAATTCTAAAGAGCCTTCGTGGGTAGAATTAATTTGCTTGTAAAACAGTCAGGAAAACTTGTTCTGTCTGTACCATCTCAGGACACAGAAGACACTGCTTATAGACAAGGAAACTGGTCCTTACCAGACGCTAACCCCTTCTCCCGTGATCGTGGGCCTCCCGTCCTCCAGAACTCTATAAATAAGCACTTGTGTATAAAATATCATCTGCGATATCTTGGTAGCATTTTGCTTGGGCTACAATGCCATGTAAAGTCAGGAGATCCTGCATCTTACATTGGTGAGCTGGTCCTGATTCCTCCCAGTTTGCTTATGCCAGGTAAAAGTATCAGGGAGGCTTAATTTCTCCCCAGAATTTTTTTTTAAGGCACTAGTGATGCAAGACATTAAACTTCACTAAGAAACCAGGTGACACAAAAGACAGGGACATCATAGCAGCAACTAGAAATGGTACAAGAAAAAAAATACAGAATTATTTGATGGCTAACAACAACATGGGTGGAAAGATAAAGGATGTTTTCTTCAGAGTTCTTTGGGAAGTAATGCTCCTAGATTTGCGTATTTAGGTAAAATGCTCTTGTCTTCTCAACAGAATTGAAATCAAACACTGGAAGTTTCTGCATATACCAGTTGGATGTCTGCATAGTCAACACGTAATGAGAAATGGAGGCGGATGCCAGTGTGAGACACACATGACAGAAGAGCTGACGAAAAGCCCGTGATGTGGCTCAGCATTGCCATCCGTCTCTCTGCTGGGCGGCTAGGAATGTCCTTATCAGACGATTGCAAGGAGCTGGGCCTGGAGGAGCAAGGGGTTGGTAGAAAGCTTATCAATCAGGATAAGAAACAACAGTCTTGCTGTGCCCTCTCCAAAACTCTCACATACACCTTTATGAATGTTTGGATGTCTGCCGCCCCCAAGGCATCCACAGCCAGCCAGAGGGGATTGCAAATGGAGCCTAGCCAAGAAAACAGACTGGGTGCTTTCTCCTCATCTGCTCTCCTTGTCCTCAACACTGGAAGAGCTGAGTCTTTGAGAAATGAGAGAGAGAGAGAATGCAAGTACGAAGACTCAGCAAGCTCTTCCCCAGTACAGTAGATAGTGATGGGAGAGAAAACCTTTGCTTCCAGCGATCTTACACTTTCATTGTTGAAAACTCTTAGGAGGTAAAAGACTGTCTTTCAGATGTCAGTGGACAGGCATGGGAGGCTCACTAGGCCTTGCATCAGTGGTTGAAATCATCCTTCCAGCAAAATACTTCAGTTGCTCTTGAGGCCATAACTGAATAGGCACATGTGTTTAGAAAGAGAATGCATGAATATACCAAAGGAGATCTTCTAGCAACTGCAAGCCCCAGTTTCATGGAAACAGTTTAGGCAGCCTTGCCAGTACACACAGGAAACTGTACTGACAAGGAGTATCCTCGAGCTGAACAGGAAGAGAGCACCTGGCTTAAAATTTTGTGAATAAAGTCCTGAATGCTGATCGCTGTGAAACCCTGGCTGTGAAACCCTGGCAGGGCCCAGTCAGATGTGTGCTTCCGTGTCCTTGTGAGATCTAGAAATGCTAAGTCGCTTATCAATCCTCGTTATAGTAATGGTGAGATCTCTGGGCACAGCATGTTACAGACCAATTGCTTTCCTAATTCTTCAGCCCTGACTGGTGTGACTTTGTGGGTTCCAGACCATTTGAGGACATCTGGACCTGTGCTTTCTTCTTTGTTTGGGACCTGGGGTCCTCCAGGTTCCCACTGTGCCTTGAACTCCACCAAGTGGTGTCCTTTCTCTCTTCTTGCTACCCAGGTTCTGATGCAGAGATTTCCTTCTCACACATGTTTCTACTCACTGCTTGTTTGCAGCTTGGCCCATCTGCAACTTTAATCGTACCTGTCTCTGGAACGTGCTCCCATGGCTGCCTATTGCTTACCAAGATTCTTGACTCTTGTGTACTCTTTTTAGCTTTCCAAGTTCCAAATTCTAGATGCTTTTTAATGCTTTGCTGCCATCAAATCACAGTATGTTTCTATTCCTAAAAGCCCCGGGTCATTATGCAAAAACCCAAGTGTTAGAGTGTTCCTGTTCCTTAGAGTTGCTAGTTAGGAAGGACCCCAAGACCGTACAAAATCTTGCGGTTCCTCTTGGTTGTCCATCAGCAATAATTGATAATACTGTTGCTGAAATCACCATACATCTTTGTTGCAAATAACAGTGAAATCAAGCTGGAACTGAACGGAAGTTTACTCCCTGCTGGTTGGTTTTCATGGTGTTAAGCAAGCTACTAGGGGAGAAAAGGTAACAGCTGTCTTACCCAGCCGTGAATCCTAGGAAGTGTAGTAACAACCTACTGGAGGGAAGGTCTTCACTGGTGCAATACTGGCAAGACAGCTTTGGCGGTAACCAACCCCTCTCTGCTGGGTTTGAGGCTCACTCTGTGTGAGGGAATTCATGCCCGATACAATGAATTCAGCCAAAAGCCTACTGTTGAAGAGGTCAGTGGAGTATTGCTGTGACAGACCTCACTATATTATAGTTTTGGGAAGGATTATGGAAAGACTTTGGAACTTTGGCCTGGAAAATTCATCGAGCGTTGAGAACTTATTGGGCTTTGCTGTAGCAGCTTGGCAGATAAGAATGTTGAGGGAAATACAGAAGATGGAGACCTGGCTTGTGATGTTTCAGAGGGAAGTTCAAAGACTCTGTCCCAGCCATTTGTTACTCTGAATATGAATTCTGTAGCTCTGGCTAGCCAGGGCTGAAGAAGAGTCAGTTGTGGTCAACAAGAGATCAGAACTACTACAGGGAAGTCTTTGTTTTGCTGTGGTACTCGATGCTGGTTGGCTGGAACCGAGAGACAGTGATCAAGAAGAGACCAGCATCACTGAGGGGAAATCTCCCGGGAAGTGTTAGTTACCTGAGAGCACACAGGAGCTGTGTTCCACAGGCAGCCAAGGCTGCTCTTCAAGCTGGACGCTGAACTTGGTAGTGTAAGAATGACCCGGATGGTGCTAGATTTGATGCTTGTGGCGAGCAGCTCAGGCTTGGCACCGTGAGAGGCCAGGAAAAGGCCATCAATGAAGGTGCAGCCTCGATGGCAGTTGAAGGCACAGGATTGACGGGGCCATAGAGAAGTTGAGGCTTGGCACCATGCAAGAGAGCCTAGGAGAGGCTGGTAGCGGGAGTGCTGCCCAGTTTCCACAGAAGACCCTATCATTTTGGAGATGCCAGTACACAGGCTGACTACCAGGACCAGCAGCAGTGGTGGAGTGGAACCAGCCAGAGCCTAGAACTCAGGCTGCGTGTGTTTCGGAGGGCAGAACCAAAGAAATAACCCACACCCTTGGAGGAACCAGAAGGTGGTGAGTAAATTCCAGACATTAGACCTTGGGTTATTTACACTGTTGGAGTTGGGTTTTACTTTGATTTGATTGTGACAGTGTCCTGGTTCTTCCCTCTTGAAGTAAGAAAGTGTTTCATGTATTTTTGATTTTACAGGACCCCACATGTGAGATACTTTGAATTTTAAAAGGCTTTGGATTTAAAAAAAAAAAAAAGATTGGCTATTTTAAAGAGACTGAACTTTTAGTGTGTTTGAATTCGTAAAGACTGTGAGACTTTTTCAGTTATTTATATTTTTAATGTAGAATCGTGGGGGTGAATGAGAAAGAAAGTGTTGTGGCTTAATGGTGATGTGTTTGGTGTTAAGTTGATAGGGTGTCAGTTGTGCTGGGTAGTTTTATGTCAATTTGACGCAAGCTAAAGTCATCTGAGAGAAGGGGACCTCAGTTAAGAAAATGCCTCCATAAGATGGGCTGTAGGCATCTTCTTATTTAGTAATTATCGGGAGAGGTCCAAGCCTATTGTGGGTGGTGCCATTCCTGGACTTGTGGTCCTGGGCTCTGAAAGAAAGCAGTCTGAGCAAGCCATGAGGAGCAAGCCAGTAAGCAGCATACCTCCATGGTTTCTCCATCAGCTCCTGCCCCCAGATTTCTACCCTACTTGAGTTCTTGTCCAGACTTCCTTCAGTGATGAACAGCGATGTGGAAGAGTAAACCCTTTCCTCCCCAACTTTCTTTTGGTGATAACATTTCAACACAGCAATAGAAAACCTATCAAGGATATGTATGTATGTATGTATGTATGTATGTATGTATGTATGTATATATACATATATATATGTGTGTGTGTGTGTGAAAATGTGTGTGTGTACATATTATATATGTATGTACATACATATATAATATTTTTAAGTATTTTCTAAATTAGACACTTAAGCCAGGTATGATGCCACATGCCTATAATCCCAACGCATGAGAAATGGAGGCAGTAGAATCAAAATTTAAAGACCATTCTTGGCTGTACAGTGAGTTCAAGTCCTGTCTCAAAAATAGGGGTAGATGGTTATCTGCATGTGTTTATATGTTTTCCTAGTTCTAATATATATATATATATATATATATATATATATATATATATATATATATGCTATGTGAGAGAAAGATTTCTATAGTCACATCCTGGCATAACCAGGGTAAGAAGCTGTTGTAATTAGTGCCAAGTAGCTGTTGTGCTGAAATAAGATATAGCATAGGATGTAGAGTCTGGACCTGAGAACTGCACATTTCTAGTGGCATTGGTAATGTACCAATAGCAAGAAAGAATCTTGTGTGACAGTCTAATATAAACTGTATAAAGCTATGCTAGGGAAATGGAAATGAACTGAAATGTTGAAAACTTGGCTTTGAGGAAGACTCACTGTGGCATCTAAGAGCCTGAGGTTCGGTACGAGACGGCTTGGACTGGAACCACAGCTCTGAAGTTTACAGCCATCTGATCTTGTGCAACCACATCCTATCCTCTCTGGTTTTCCTCTTTATAAACAAACAGCAACTGTCTAGGACAGCGTGGAGAATGAAATTCCACAGTGCACTCAGTTTTCACAGCAGGTACTCAGTGACCAGGCCCTTTTTGTTTTTGAGACAGGGTTTCTCTGTGTAGCCCTGGCTGTCCTAGAACTTGCTTTGTAGACCAGGCTGGCCCCGAACTCACAGAGATCCTCTTGCCTCTGCCTCCTGAGTGAAGAGATTAAAGCCAGTGGTTAGGTCTTTAACCATTGTCCTACATAATCTATCACATTTTTGAGTAAGTTTTAAAGTTCGCTGCCCCATTGGTTCTCAACCTTCCTAACACTTTGATCCTCTTACTGTGGCGATGACCCCCAACCATAATGTTATTTTGTTGCTACTTCATAACTGTAAATTTCACTACTGTTATGAATTGTAATGTAACTATTTTTGGCCACGAGGGTTACGACCCACTGGTTGAGAAACATTGTGTTTAATATCTATAAAAGTAATATAACTAATGGAAAATGAGTGAAACATAGTTAAAATTTATACATCTTCAAAGGAAGTTTTTAAACTTTATAAACTGTATTCACCATTGTAAGGGAGATTTTAAAAGTTTAAGGAATTTGAAATAATAAAGATATTGAGATTAAGGTTTTATTTGTATGACATATTAATCTTCTAGCTCAGATTATTTTTGATCAGATAAGAAATTCCCTTCTATTTTAGAAGACCATTACAATTCACATTAAGGTCAGCTATGTTACTACATAGACATGCCAAAAAAATAATTTGTCAAAATATCTTTTAGTAGCTATTAAACAAGAGAGAATATGGTTCCCCTTGAAAATAAAGAAAAAACGTTTGTATTGGTGACTTTTTTTTTGTTGTTGTTGTTGTTGCGGTTTAAAACACCAAGGTCAAAAGCAAGTTATGGAAGGGTTTATTTTGGCTTATGGCTCCAGTGGGACGAGAGTCCATCTCGATGGGGAGATGCAGTGGCAGGAGTAGGATTTGGGAAGGTCATGTCTTAACTGCAAACAGAGAGTGTGAACTGGAAGTGGAGTGAGGCTATCAACTCTCAAAGCCTGTGTCCAACCGTATACTTCCTCCAGCAATGCTGGACCACCTCCCCAAACTGTCCACCAGCTGGGAGCCAAGTGTTCAAATGCCCGAGCCTACGGGGGACATACATTTATTTATTTATTTATTTATTTATTTATTTATTTATTTATTTATAATTCAAACCACCACAGCATTCTTCAAGAAAGCTTAAGATGACCACTGAATTCAGGACCAGAGCCCAAACAATGAATACCAAACCATCTCAACAAGCCATGTGATCCCTATATTGCATGCCGGCACTGCATCGGGGAGCTAATTAAATAGCCCAGATTGCTGTGCTGAACTTTAGCCCTGCACTTACAGAGCGACTTCAGAGGATATGCCATTAAAGTCTGGGGTTTATCAGAAGAAGGCAGCATTTTGTTTTTTTTTAAAGCGGCCCTTAAAATTAACATACCGAATAAGCTGCTTATTATAGACACAGCCTATGAGATCTTTCATATAGATCCAGAAGTTAAGCAGTGAATTTCTAAGCCAACTAATGAGACTATTGCACTGAGACTGAAATCCAAAAATAGCATTTTAGATAACCCAAGAGCATTTAAAGAAGTAAATTTATACTCTATATGGCCATTTCTAAAATGCTAAAAGCTACACTGATAACCACTAATACGCTGGAATCTCTCTGAGCTGAAATGAGGAGCATTTCTGTGCTTAATTAACTTAGAAATATACCAGTGATTAATGAGAATGTGTGAGAAAAGGATATTTTAAATTACTGTGAAGTATACTTCTCCCTTTAATTAATCTTGATAGTTAAGCTTTAAAATTTGTATTGAAATATCCAAACAATAAACAAACCCTTTATAAGTTGGTGCTGACAGCTATCATCAGTTCAAATGCTCACAGTAAGGGGAGAAGGAAGATATAGAACCATTTAATGACTGGGCTCTTTGGAGGCCACAGAAGACACCTACTGGTTCAGGCATCCTGATACAGTGGATACTCAAGAAGACATGGAGAAAAGTGGTGAAATCTTTATAGTTCTACTCATTTATTTCTAAAACGGAGAGAAGCAACACTGAGCTTATATTTCTTCCAATGATATAATGAATGAAGCGCAATAGCAGGTTTTGAATAGCTCAGTATCCCTGAAACCTTTACAGCCATTGTGTACAAGGAGACCCTTCATCTAGACAAGGAAGTTATGTGACCTGCGGTGGCTTGTGCGCCTTTCTAGATGCAAAAGGAAGAAAGCTGTGGGGGGTAATGTCTATGTCCTTAAAAATAGTCTCCTTACTGAATTATGAAGCAGTAAAGTCAACAGGTAAGTGCAGGATGTGCTTACAGGGTTGCAAAAGTATATGAACTAGAAAGACAGTCTACCAGTAAAGTTTTAACAAAGTGTGGGCACACGTGCATACTAGAAGATGCCTTCCTATATGGAAACTCAAGTCCTTCTACAGTGCAGGAAAATGTCATAGGGTCTGTAGCAACTATATCCCTATCTAAAGGCCACAAGCGCCATCTTAAATAATTTGAAGAAGTAATTTAAGCCTTTCTTCAAGACTGGTCTTTTAAAACTAATGAAATAAAAAAAAAAGTAAGTATTCATTATCATGATAGATTTCTTTTTCCAAAAGGTTTTACAGTTTGAAACAAAACACGGGCTTTTACAAATAGCTTCTCTAGCCGATACAGACCAGACCCTTCCTTGATAAGCATGGTTGTCTTTGTCCACCAGCCACAGCTGCAGCTGGTTGATCAGTGTTTGTCCTCTCATATGCAGGCTGTATGGCTTGGCAGAAGGCCCCAAGGCAATAAATGGTATGACTTGATAGATAAAATGAGATAAAAGGAAGGAAATGGATTTTTGAGTGAGAAACGATTGAGAAAATGAAGTCTACTATTGCTGGCAGGAAACAAACTGAATAAAATTTAGATGGTATGCTAAGGACAAAAAAACCATGATGGGTTTGGAGGAAATCTATTCAAAGGATCGTTAAGTCACCAAGGCAAAGATGATCAGGATGCTGAATTAGTGTAGGTTTTGAGCATAGGAAGAAAGACACAACAGTTGTCTTCAAATATCAGGATATTTAGCTAGAAAAGATAGTTTATCTACCCATAGGTAATTATTGACTTGATAGAAGCGATCTTTCTTGTTTATTCAACAGTAAGTAACTAGCTACATTTTGAGCACCATAATAATATGGTAGGCATGGCAGACGCAAGGATCTTAGTCTGGTAGGAAGAACAACAATAACAACAAAAAAAGCAATTCTAGTTTAGTGTGGTCAGTACCAGTTCTCCATGTGTGCTGTGCCTGGGAGCTCAGCAGAGGGGATGGTGCCCACGTTGAAGTTTGAGTTTTGAAAGATCAGCTTGAGCTCTATGGTGGCATTTAAAGTTTGCAGGCAAATAGATGGAACTCGAAGAAACCATCCTGAGTGAGGTAACCCAGACATAGAAAGAAAAACATGGTATGTACTCGCTCATAAGTGGATATTAGACATAGAGCAAAGGATCACCAGCCCACAATCCTCAACCTTGGAGAAGCTAAGAAACAAGAAGGACCCTAAGAGAGACATACATGGACCCCTGGAGAAGGGGAAAGGGACAAGATCTCCTGAGCAAATTGGGAGCATGGGGGGGATAAAGGGAGGGAAGTAGGAGAAAAGGGGGGGAGAGGAGGGCATGAGGGGGCAGTAAGGTCGAGTTGGGGGAAGAACAGAGAAGAAGAACAAGAAAAAGAAACACCTCAATAGAGGGAACCCTTATGGGTTTAATGAGAAATCTGACACTGCAGAAGTCTCCAGGGATCTACAAGGATGAGCGCAACTCAGAATCTAAGCAATAGTGGAGAGGCTACCTTAAATGCCCTTCCCCGATAATGAGGTTGATGACTACCTTATATGCCATCCTAGAGCCTTCATCCAGTAGCTGATGGAAGCAGAAGCAGACACCCACAGCTAAACACTGAGCCGAACTCCTGGAATCCAGTCGTAGAGAGGGAGGAGTGATGAGCAAAGGGGTCAAGACCATGCTGGGGAAATAGCTGACCTGAACAAGGGGAAGCTCATGGACCACAGTCTTGACAGCTGGGGAACCAGCATAGGACTGAACCAGGATCCCTGAAAGTGGGTGTCAGTTGAGGGGCCTGGGCAGTCTACGGGGCCTCTGACAGTAGAACCAGTATTTATCCCTAGTGCATGAATGAACTTTGGGAGCCCATTCCCTATGGAGGGCTACTCTCTCAGCCTAGATACTCAGGGGGGGGCCTAGGTCCTGTCCCAAATGATGTGACAGACTTTGATAATCCCCTATGGGAGGCCTCACCCTTGCTAAAGAGTGGGTGGGGGGCTGGGAGGACAGGGGGAGCAAGAACTGGGATTGGTATATAAGATAAGATTGTTTTTAATTTAAATAAAAATTAATTTTTAAAAATTTGAATTCTATTAGATTCTGGTATCAGCTGATGGCTGTACTATCAAGGATCATTTTTCTTGTTTGTTACTGATACCAGTTGGAACATCTGAATCACATAAAGTGTCAGAGATTAAATGTAAGCAAATGCCATACATAGGTATATGTATGTATATGCCCTTGCTGATAATCCTAGGTGTCCTGTCAGGAAGAATAAAAGTGGGAAGGGAGATGGGACAGTAAGAGAGCTGAGAACATGTATGTAAATATGCAAGACTAATACGAACACATAGTCGAGGCTAAAGTGAACAATGTAGTGGTTAAGATAACAGAATGGAACATAGAGAACTCCCCTGTAGGACAAATTCTTGAACAACGTATAACATGCGTGCGCGCGCGCACACACACACACACACACACACACACACACACACACACACACACTACTTGAAAATTTTATAGATATGAAAATTTCCATTATATATGCACATGGTCACTCTAAACACTGGGTGAAAAGTACATTTGGCTTTGATATAAATATCTATGGAAGAGCCGGGTGTTGGTGGCACATGTCTTTAATCCCTGCACTCGAGAGCCAGAGGCAGGCTGATCTTTGAGAGTTCGAGACCAGCCTGGTCTACAGAGTGAGTTCCAAGACAGGCTCCAAAGCCATAGAGAAACCCTGTCTCAAAGAAATAAAAGAAAAAGAAAGGAAAAAGATCTATGGAAGCTAAAATTGTCACATCCAGTCAATTGCCATGAATGACAATTAGAAAGTATCGATCTAGGAAGGAGCCAAATGAATGACAAAAATCATTTTCCAAAAAGAAACAAAACCTTCATAACAAATACACAAAATGCAGCCCTCTAAGCCCTGTAAGATAGTGGAGCTTCAGAATGGCCTATGCATAAGATAAAGTGATGGGAAACCAGATTCCTTTTCTGTTTGGGCAAGGTATTGGTCAATAGTCAAGAGGTCTATTTTTGGAGGCTTTCTATTTCTCCTTTGCTGCCGGGGTCATCCTTTGACTACCAAGTCACTCCCTCACAGCCTTCTCATACTATACATTAAGGGATAGATGACGATATGAATTTTAGGGACACAGCTATTGGAGGACAGTTTTACTTAGCAAGCAGTCACTCCTTTGTGGGTCTCAAATAATAGAGCATTTAGGAACCATCTCCATTGATATGTTTAGTTCTTTGCTTCCAAAACAGCTAAATACTTACGTTGCCATCTAGTTAGTTTCCATTGTGCAAACATTTCTCTGTCTATTCTCTTCCTCTCTGCAGAAAAGGATGTGTAGCAATTACCCAGTTCACATTATTGTGGTGATGGTGACTTGGGACATTGAAAGGCATGTGACTTTTGAACTTTTCACTGTGTTATTGCCACTATATTTTCCATAATGCATGTGCTAATTGCAGACGTCCTGTGTAAATAATTTGTAAAGTTTTCCATGACTGCAAAGATTCGTAGACTTAATACTCTAGGTGGACAAAAGTCCATTTTCCTCTGTTGTTGTTTCCTCGTTTGGCTGCCAAGCTTGCTGATATCAACCTAATGAACAAAGAATAAACTATTATCACCTTAATTGGTCTCCACTGGCTAATTCATAGGAGGCTTTTAGAAATGTGTTTATTATATAATTAAGAGATTTGCGATTCCTTTTAAGTCATTGACCATAAAAGGCTTTGTTTAATATGATAATTACAGTCACTTCTCCTGTTGTTCTGGGTCAGCAGCCTACTGTTACACTCGGAGATCGTTTTCTCAAAGTCAAATTTGTCTCCGTTTTTGCTCTCTCTGCATTCTGCTTCCTTCACAACCCAAGTTCCATTGCTCTTCTCGTTTGTAAAAACCATACGCTCATCAATTTCAAGGACATTGACATCACCAGTTTTCTTGTGCCCATTTCTCCCTTTCTTCTCTAAATCTCACATCTAAGGCTTTACAGATATTCTACTTTAAGACTCAGAACTGTAGCTTTGTAACTTAGGCCATTGCAAAGCATATGCTAGAGATATGTTCTGATTGTGAAATATGGGACTGACAAATAGAACATTTTTAGAAGTCAAGAAAGTTTTCTTCTATTGCATTTGTTGAATATTTGTCTAAGTCTTTGTTCTAAACCATCCTGTACTTGACTTCAGGCTACTTTATCATTGTTTTTTGTTCCTTTTTTTTTTTTTTTCTTGAGCATGTAAAATTCTTCCTTGGTGATTCTGCAAGCTTTTCTACTTCCCTTGTCAACAGGCACACTCACATATTGGATTTTTGGATTGCCTGGTCTTAACTTTATCTCTTACCTTTACTCAGACAGCACAGAAAGAACTTGAGCATGCTAAATGCAGTTGACATTCTTTGTTATTTGGTAGGGAATTTGCTAAAGTTAGATTTAACATGGTAGTGTAGGAGTTGGGTGTGGTGGGTTACACTTGTAATCCCAGTATTATGAGACAGAGGCAAGATGTTGGTTTGGGCTACACTATGAGACCCTGTCTCAAAAGAACCATATCAGATAATCTGACTGCACACTGTTGGTGATGAAATATTCATGTTCATATACTGATAACATTAAGAGGACTAGAAACACCAGCATCTTAGTGTTACCAGGGCCTCTCCCCCAGTGATACTTAGTAGAACTTGGAATGAGACACTTGTTTGTTTTCCTTTATGATGTTATATTGTAGGTCATTCTGATTTCAATTTTAAGTAAAATGAAAGCAAGTTATAAAGCTGTTTCTATAAGCAGTGAAAAACTGGTGTTGGTAGTTCCCTATTGTTAATTTGTTAGTGGTAACCTTGCTTTTGTTTAAAGACTTGGTTCTGTTGTTCATACTAGATTGGAGAGCAACTAAAGCAGTAAGGAGACAGATAAATCTAAGTTTCTGGAGCACTTTTTTCTTACAGTATAAATATTAAATTATGTCATGAGAAATTCTTATGAGAAATTTTGACACAAGAGGATTGATCCTCCTGTAAGTAGGGCACTAGTTGCAGATCTGAAAAAAGACCTGAACTTTCTAAGTCTTTCTAAGTGGGGACACTATTCTAGGCACTTGACATTATTCTCTTTAATCTTGATTGTACCTTACAAACTACATGTCATCACCCGCAATGCACAGATGAGTAATTAAAGTTAAATGGCTTACCCACAGTTGCAGTTAGCACTAAGGAGAACCAGGGTTACAACACAGGACTGCGTCAAAAGCTCGTTTCCCTTTTCACGTTCTTAAAATAGGTCTTTCCTGCTCATTCTGTGGGTGGACTGCAATAAATTAAAATGCTAACTTCCAGAGTCCACTGCTTTGGTGGAAAAGAGCAAGGGTTCTGGAGTTGAAAATCCTGACTCAGTTCTATCACTCATTAATTGAGGTGGTGAATATTACTGTTTTATAATCTGTAAAATGGGTGGGAGTATAACAGTATCCACTTAATATCATGGTTTATAAGGACACAGAGAATACATATAAGGCAATCAATCAAGCAGTCAATAGAAGTATTTTGTCTGTGGCCATACCTGAACATGCCTGATCTAGTCAATAGTAGTGTTTACAGATATTTTTAAGGGTTTTTGATCCCACTATAAATGTCAGTATTGGAGACTGGGTTGGTTTGCTTGAGGCCCTGAGTTTGATCCCTGGCATTGGAAAAAAAAAAAGTTGGCTTTTCATATGCATAAGCTATAAATTTTCTTGCTGGCTACTTATGTATGGCTCATTTGGTAATCACTGTTCTATTTTAGATCCCTGCTCGATTTTACATGTTCTTTTTTTTTTCCCCCTTTGATGCATGCAGAAGATTGAAAAATGCCTATAAATTCCGCCACTAATCCTCCCTTTGAGAGCATCCTTCTCTTGAAGACAGACTAGACTTAGTGACACGCTTAATGAACTGGCCAAGACAGAGTGAGACTCTGAAGGCTAAGTAATAGGAAATCCACCGTGTATCTCTGAATGTGCACTCAGAGACTCTCAGTCTCCAATAAACAAAGGCACTGAGACCTCCACTTGGGAGAAATGTAGGTGACCCTGGCCGTCAGATCCACATAAGCCTGGACTTCCACTCATTCTTGTCAAGTAAAGCTGTCTCAGGCCTTCCAGACCATGTCGTCTGCCACCTCATTATCACCGAGTGTCCTCAGTGAGCAGAACACTCTCCCCGACTGAGCCCTGCCATAATTGTTGACCCACAAAATCATGAAATCTAATAAAATGTTTGTTGTTTTAAGCTATTACACATTGAAGTAATTTATTGCACAACAATGAATAACCAAGAAAAGTATTATTTATTTTTTTTAATATTATTATATTATTTCTTTATTTCTATTTATTTTTGCTTATTAAAAATAAACTATTGTGCCAACAACTGTTCTGGTGCAGGATAGATTTATCTGAGTGACCTAAGCAAGACTATTTTTCTCAATATGGTTACTGTGGCATGGGGGTAGATCTGCAGATGTGAGAAAAACTGTGGACATAAGCCTGAGGCTGAAGTCCTTGAGGACTTATGGGTGGGCTGATGTCCAAGTTTCAAAACTTAAGAACCAGGAACTCCAGAGTCAAGGGTAGGAGAAAATGAGTGTCTCAGCTCTAGTTTTTTTTTTTTTTTTTTTTAAGCAATTTTCCCTTTTCTCAGCTAATTTGTTCTATTTAGACTCCTAGCATATTGAAGGAATCCTAACCATCTTAGAAAGGGTAACCCGTGTTGCTCAGTCTCCTAATTCAGCTCTCTGAACGCCCTCACAGAAACACCTAGGCAGGATGCCTTCCCACCTACCAGAGTGTATATAGTTCAGTTAAGTTGAAAAATCAACTGCATTAAAATTAACCCTCACAATCCTGGTCTACGAAAGGCACAGCCAATACAAGTGGACAAACTCCCCAAATTCATAAATCTCACACAGCAAATAACCAATGTACAGAGATACTGACAGGTGTAAGCCTGCAGGGCTAGGGGACATTTGGAGGGAATTTAAACATTACTCAGCCACCCCTCATTAATCCATCGACCAATTAATCAAACAAATGTTTAGTAACAACTTTGTGCTTAGTATTGCATAAGATAAGCATAATGTATCCTGAGGTGACTGTACGTCATTATAACATTCTAGGAATAGTCCATCAATGAGATGCTCGCCTAGAGATGTATCGGACAATAAAATGGAATCCAGCTCAGTTATGTAGACACTGGAACTTCCCTTTTCACTTAAAGTATTCGTTTTTCTGAGAATTTCATATACACATGCAACCAAATATGATTATATCAAATCCCCACACCCCTGCTATTCACAGATTTCCCATACTATATCCCCTTCCAACTTCATATCTTTTTTTTTATCTTTAAATAAACCTGCCATGTCCAATTAGTGCTGCACATATGGGTGGGAACGTCCACTGGAGCCTGAGAAAATGGCCAATGGCCACACACCCACAGAAGATTCATTCTTCCTCCTGCAGCAACCATCACTTAGGGGTGGGGGCTGGTGAGCGTCTTCCCCATTCCCGACGGATGTCGGTTGCCTTGAAGCTGTGCAGCTCTTACTCATGTAAGCGCGCTGCTGTGAGTTCTTGAGCTCAGTAGCCCTGTTCCCAAGACAAGACTTCGACGCACTCTGCCCCATCCCCCGATTCTTACATCTGTTCTGCCTCTCTTCCTGGGCGTTTCCCAAGTCTTAGAGGTTAATGTGGATGATTCAGCAGCAGCTAAGCAGGCATTTGGCAGTATGACCAGATATGAGTCTCTGCATGAGCTACTACCCACTGCAAAAAGATGCTTCTCTGACCCACACTGAGAGAAGCATAAATCCATGGGCATAAATAAGCATTTATTTAGAAGGCAGTATGACAACGTGTACATTTAACAAAATAACAATGACAGGTTTTCCCCAAGGGCCTTTGACCTCACGAGCTTCAGGCTTTTGACGGGGTTTATAGTAACAGGCATGAGTTTTGTTCTGTAGAACAGGCCTCAAATCCTATCAGAGAGCAATTGGTTACCTTATAACAGTTATGCCACCATTGCCCCAGTGGGCACATTCTGCCTGGTATGTTGGTAATGTAGCATGCAGTTTCCTGCTCTGGGTAAGACCATCAATGCCTTCTCCCTCAGCAGCCTGCATTGCAACTTCTGCCATCAGTTACGAAGATTCCTGTTGCTTTGAGATTGATTTAAAAACTGTATTTATCTAGCTCTTGATACTGTAGTTATCTAGCTATTAATACTATTTTTGTCTCAAATCTTACTGGGTCTACTTCCAAAATAGAATTTCCTATCACCAGACCTATACTCCACTTGCCTTTACTTAGGATTTTATGTCTTTTTATGTCATTTCTCCTGCCTGGAATGCTCTTATTCACCTTGACTGCAAAGGGACAAACCTCTTAAAATGCACTTCAGAGTTTTTCCTTCTGCATTCTAGGCATTGTATTTATAACAAATAACATTCACTGTACTTTTAATTTAATATATGCATTACTTAGTGTCATAAATGACATTTTACTCATCCACTTATTCATTCAATAATCTTATATTAAATATGGGGACAGACAGTCTGCTTCAGTCTCTGATGAAAATAGACAAGGTTTCAGACCTTGTGGGGCATGCAATCAATCTAAGTAGTGGAATAATAAGAGAAAAAATTATGGTAAAATCCAGTGGACACACAGGAGGCCGTGGAAATACGAAGTGTAATTATATAGAGGTGGGAAAAGGTTTCTCTGAGGCAGCAGCATTTAATAGGAGACTTGGAAGTTGGTCTAGAGTCATCCAGACTTGGAGATGGGAAGGTGGGACAAGGAGGAAACCCGTTCCTTTCAGAAGAAATAGCTTGTGAAAAATCCCAGAAGCCGCCACCGAGAAGGGGTTGAAGGGCTTGAAAAGTACTGTAAAGTCACCAGGAAATATTTATTGAATGAGTGAGCCTATCTGCACTTTTTGAATTGTAAAACAAACTTTCAAAGACACCTTGTGATATTTCTTGAGCATGTAAATGGAAGCAACTGCGTTTCACGTGTACGCGGCAGTTCAGACTAAGAAATAGGCTGTAATGTCAGAACAATAGTCACTACTCACTGCCGGTCTACATATGCACCCCACAATGCTCTTCTGTGTTTAAAAAAAAATTCAACGTGCTTTGTGCCAAGCAATGAATTTGATTTTCTAAAGCTGTGATAGCTAATGTGGCAAACCACTAATCACATGTGACTATTGAATAAATGAAGTAAGGTGAGTCCAGATTGAAATATTGTAACTATTAAATGTATGCTAGATTTTATAAAGTACAAAAAGCAAAATACCAGATCAGCAGTTTTATATAGATTACAAGTTGAAATAATTGTTTTTTTGATATATGGTTAGATATGTTAATATAATTAATTAACTTGTTTCTTGTACTTTAAAAGTATATATATATGTGGACGGGGCCTTGGTGGCTCACGCCTTTAATCCCAGCTTTAGGGAGGCAGAGGCAGGTGGATCTCTGAGAGTTCGAGACAAGCCTGGTCTACAGAGCAAGTTCCAGGACAGGCTCCAAAGCAATACAGAGAAAATTGTTTCAAAAAACAATCAAACATAAAATACTTTTAGAAATTACTGCCCTAGGCTGTTGAAAACAATCCTGCTCATTTCTTCCTTTTTCAGCTTTCTCTTAAGGTAAGGATGCTATGACACTTAGTAGTTAGTAATTCCTGAGCAGATGTCTTCTGGAGGGGGGCGGGTTCCAGCAAAAGTTTTATTTAAAAAAAATCTTTGAAAATTCCTGTTAAGAATTTATGCTGCACTTTCACTTTGTAGTTTTCTTTTTCTTTCTTTGTTTTTTTTTTTTTTTAAATTGAACTATAAATATGATGGCTTTATCTTATATAGTTCTTTTGTTACTTCTCTGTTTTTTTTTTCATTTAATTTTTTAAAACCTAAAATGTCATTACATGACTTTGCCCCTTTTCTTTCCTCCCTCCAATTCTTCTCATGTATTCCTTATTTGCTCTCAAATTAAAGACCTCTTTAATTGTTATTTTACACACACACACACACACACACACACACACACACACACTTTCCTACATATATAAATACAATATGCTCAGTCTATATGTCACTCGATTGCATATGATTTCAGGGCTTACATTGTGCTATTGGGTAACCAATACTTTAAAATCATTTGTTCATAGCTCCATAGTCATGGGAAGAATCCTAGCAGAATCCTAGAGATGATTCTCTTAAAAACATTGATTCATTGCTACTACATCCCCAATGGCATCTATTTATTTAAAGTGATACTGCTCCTACATTCTGCTCCTTGTAATCAGATAGATTATTAACTGATACACCTATATCCAAAGCCATCCTCGGGATGAATTGTGGAGAGCTATCGTGCCTGGTGTGAACTTTTTCTGTCTGCCAAACTGATCTATGTAAATTTAAAAGATTCTGATCTAGGTAAATTTAAAAGATTATTCTTTGGTGAATGAAAATGTCATTTAGTTTCATGTATCTTAAAGCTGTGCAAAGTACATAGAAGTTTGGGAGTTACCGAAAGGCACAATGGGACCTTCCATTGAATTTTTACAAACGCCGGTCACCTCAGTAGCCCCAAATATCAATCTCCTTTTTCTCTATCTAGAAAAAGACCATACTGGGACTCTGTTAGGCCATGCTTGACTGAAAATGTACCCTTAGGGACCTCCACAATTCCTCTACTCTGGGATCACAGCCATTCATACTCATGTGTTTACTGCCTTAAAGTATTGCTTTGTTTATTTTTTCCAGTTTTGTAGTTGTATAAGACTGGAGCTTAAGACAAGGCCTAGTGTTTCCATCATTGGAACTGAAGGCTTAGATTCATGTTTTGGAACAAAAGCCACACTTTCTCTGTTTGCTCTAAATTCTCCTCCTAAGTGGAATGCCACCTTATTCTGATCAAAATTAAAGTTATTTTCTATGACCAACAAGAACCTGTCTGAGCTGGTCCCCCACTGCCTATTTGATTCTCACTATTCTCCTCTGACCTTGCTTTAGCCACCGTGACCTATTTGCTGTAACTTTTGTTTCCTCTGACTGTAAAGCTTTTTCTCAGATCCATTCATGATGTCCTCACTCATCCCATTCATGCCTCAGCTCGAAATTCCTCAACAAAGAGGCCTTCCCAGATCGCTTCCCAGAATTCCTGCATCTGTTTCTACTCTTATCTTCTTAAGCTCTCTGTGTGTTCGTAGCTCTCATTAGGCTTGTATTACTGAGTTCATTAGGGTGTCTGTTGCTGTGAAGAGACCACATGACCACAGCAACTTCTATAAAGGAAAACATTTAATGGGGCTGGCTTACAGTTTGAGAGACTTAGTCCACTGTCATCATGGTGGGACATAGTGGTGTGCAGGTTGATATAGTGCTGGAGAAGGAGCTGAGATTCTTATGTCTTGATCCACAGACAGCAGAGGAAAGTTGAGTCACACTGGCCAGACCTGAGCTTCAATACCTCAAAGCCCTCCTTCATAGTGACACACTTCATCCAACAAAGCCACGCCTACTCCAACAAGGACACACCTCCTAATAGTGCCAATCTCTATGGGTCAACCATCCACACACATGAGTCTATGGGGTTCCTTCCTATTAAATCCACCACAATTCCATATTGTAAAATGTCACTCTGATCCTGAACACACCATCCATGTGGGTAGAGATCTATCTCTTCATTGAGTTAGTTTTATTTGTTTATAGGGCCTACAATATTTTACACATAATACCTACTTAACAAAAACTTTTTTCTTAAACAAATGCTTGATATCTAAAACCATAAGGGGAGCTTAGGAGTCACCTTCATTAGTGACTTTCACATTGTGTGTTGTGAAACTAATTTTTCTCTTAAGCTAAGAGCTAGTTGTTTCTTAAAGGACAAAGGTATAGTACTCACTATTTAGTAATCTGGGAAATATTGCTTCAAAATGCATGTTTTCTGAAATGTTACTATTTTAGTGTCTGTTGTGGACACTTTATACTATATAAAGTTATGTACTGTGTTTGGATTTCATTTACTATAAAATTTTGCTTGTGACACCTGTTGCCATCTCCTAAGGTAGCTCTTTCATTAGAACACTGTGGTAAATTCTAGATTACTATGTTGAACGTTAAAGAAGTTTCCTGTTTTGGCCAAGAGTTAAATGTTATTAGCCATACAATTATATCTTATATCTATGTTTCTGCTCATTGTTGTAGGTATTTTATTGGATTCAGATTTTTATGTTTGTCTCTGTGGTTTTCTATAGCCCCTCTCTGTCCTAATGAACCCACTTTTTGACTTCGGTTGCATTATTCACCAAAAGAACAGTAAGTAGGTTCTTACTGAGAATCTTTGGCCTTCTTTCCTGACTAAGGTACTATTAACTCAAGGGTATGAATGCTGAGACACTACAAGTTATTGGGGATTACTTCTAAGATCTTGGCATGGCCTTGAATAGAGAAGTTGAGTGGAATCTGGTCCAGCTATTAGAGAGAAGAATGCAGAGAAGGAGAATTAAAAAGGGAGACAGACTAAATCACCCAGTACCAGCAGAATTTGTTTTTACCTCCATTGCAAAGATAAATGGTTGCTAATGAAAATAAAACATGTGGACAGATTACTGATTATATTGGAACAGAATGAGTTCTTGTTAAGCAGTATAAGCCACTGAAAACCCAGGAAGCCTGGTCATTACAATACATTTGAAAAGTCTCACAAGTACTAGAAGCTTTTGGCTTGTAACAGCTGATGCTTTGTCTTTTTTCTTTATGATATATGCAGTGCATCTTGATTCTGCCTGGAGTGTTTACATGACTGAGCCACATACTTTACCTTTAGGCCATTGTTTCTCCATCTGCAGTACGAAGAGACTAACTAACTCCTAATTCTGGGGACTAGATAGGGGTAATTATAACTATGGTCTGGACTAGGGGGTCAGTAAACTTTTTGGGTCAAAGGCAACCCAGTAATAGATAGCAAGTAGAATAGGTTTTGCAGGTCCTGTGTACCTTATTGCAGTTTCTCAATTTGTCGTTTGTATCTCAAAATAATCACAGAAAATAGTCTTCTCCACTTATCTGTGTTGGCTATGTTCTAAGACAAGTAATGACTGTCCCAACCATGACTAATATTTACACACACACACACACACACACACACACACACACACACACACACACACACACACGGAGAGAGAGAGGGGGGAGGGAGAGAGAGAGAGAGAGAGGAAGGGAGGGAGGAGAAAGAGATGATTTCCTTATATATGCATACTCTTTATGAAATTTAATTCACAAGTTAGGCAGAGTAAGACATTAAACACCAGCGATTTCTAGAGAAAGGAAAAACGTTGAAATGCAAACGAAACAATACAGTGACTAGTCTTCTGGTAACTGAGAGGACCAAATGCATAAGAGGCAGGCAGCATATACTGTGTGGATACACTGGCCAAATTGGTTTGTGATCTGGGAAGGACTGATAGGGTTGGTATAAGATCTCGTTACACTAATTATAATGGCAAGCTCTTTAAAACTTATGAATTCCTCATTTCTGGAAGTTTCCATTTATATCCAGACCACAGTGGACAGTGGATAGCCATACCTGCTGGAAGCAAAACTATCGATAACAAGGAAGAGGACTAAAGAATAGACGTATTCAGGTTAACATTTTGTTAAATAAAAGTGGGCTGTGATTGGCCAGTTGCAAGCTCAGAGCATCGGTGTAACATTGCTGACTTACATATAGACTTAGTGCTATCTCACATGTGACAGTGATTGTTTTACAGGCATATTAACAGCTCCACAGGACCCACAGCCGATAGTAGGGTAACCTGGATTTCTGTAGCTTCTGTAGGATTTTTATAGAGAGCCTTACTTTTTTTGTTATTAGTCTTTGTTTTCCAGATTTCAGTGCTCATGCCCCAATCACAGGGTAGGAAATCAACTCAAACCTTTCAGAAGACTAATGCTAATGTTAAAATCACGTCATTCCCATGTTTTTGTGCTTTTGTGAATGTGTGAGTTAGGCATGTTTCCATCTGCAAGGAGCAAAATCAAACCAGCAATGACTTAGTCGTTATCAGGCAGTTACTGTTTTCTTAAGAAATCTGAGACAGGCAGAAGTTGAGTGAGTTAGTAAGGAGCCCAGATCTTTGCACCCTGCTTTGCATTCTCTCAGTGCTGCCTTTTAAAGTCTTCTAGGACAAGATGACTGCCACCACTTCAAGCTTTATGTCCTTAAACAAGTGTCCAAAGCAGAAAGGGAAAGAGGACAAAGCAGCCTCCTCTCTATATCCCTTTTCTTTTTTATCATCAAATGAAATCTTTATCAGAAACCTCCTAGCAGAATTTCCCTTCTCACTGGGCAGAACTAGGTCACCTACCCCAGCTTCGATCAGTCACTAGCAAAACGGAAATGAAGCCTCTGTGATGGCCTTAGACCAAATGTTGACAAACTGTGAATAGTGGAAGAAAATCAGCTGGGACCTTTCTTGGAAAGAAAGTTTTATTGGGACACGGCCATACATGTTCATATCTATATCAGTTATGACTGTTTTTGTGTTAGAACAGGAAAGTTGGTCAGTTGTGACAGAAACCATCTGCCTTGCAAAATGTAACATATTTACTACCTGGCTCTACACAGAAAGTTTTCTCTCCTCTGACTGTCACTCATCCCAGGACATCACAACACCAGGACTTTTGAAACAACAGGAAGTATAACTTCAGCTGACGATCCACAGTGAGATCCCCACTATACTTAAAAGATTGCTTTTGTGGTTAAGTTGCCGAATGTGTCTACAATTGACCAACAGGTGTACTGTTTGACAACCTGATTCTTCCCTCTATCTTCCCACCATTCTACTGGGACCTTAGAAACATTCGATCTACATTTTTTTTCTCTTCCATCACTTCATTTGAATTACAAAATATTAAACATTCTTCAGACTTCAAGGCTCTGGAGCGAATGTAACATAGGATTTGATAATTGAGTAAAATTTGTGTGTGTGTGTGTGTGTGTGTGTGTGTGTGTGTGTGTGTGTGTGTGTTCATAGGTTGGTAGGTACACATGTGTTTTTATGCATAAAGTCAATTAAGGCATCATTCTTCAAATACCATCTACATTGCTTTTTGCAACAGAGTATTTTACTGACCTGGAACTTGCCAGGTAGGGTAGGCTAACTGGTCAACACATCCCAGGGATCCTCCTGTCTCTGTCTCCTTGGCACGAAGATTAGCAATGTGCACCACTGTACCTAACTTTTCTTTACATGGGTTCTGCGAAGGCTGAACTGAGATCCTTAGGCATGAGCAGCAAGCATTTTACTGACCAAGCCATCTCCCGAGCTCCCATTCTTGTTTGAGACAAGGTCTCACATACCATAGCCTGCCTCAAATTTCTTATTTAGCTGAGACCAGCCTTGAACTCCCGATCCTCCACAACCTCATTGCTAGGACTACAAAATGTGTGCTACCGTACCTGGTTGAACTTCATTAAAACATATTCTGCAATATGTGCTAAGGATGCCTCTTGGGCTCATATTGTTCATGTGTCTAACTTCCTTCCCCAGCAGGCCACTTGGTGTCCCAAGTTTTCCATTTCCCCCAAGAAAACAGCAGTCTCCACAGCTGCGTAGCCTCCTGGGAGCCTTTCATTCTGTCCTAAAGTTTCCAAGTGAGTGAGTATTTTGAGTCATTTCTTCCTTGTCTCCAGGCTCTTCCCTATCATTTGGCCCAACATATATATGTGTATATTATTTATATAGTAAATACTATTAATAGGTATAATAATTGATGATATGCATTTATGTGATATATAGAAATATATAATAAATTATAATATAATATAGTAATAGATATTAAGACCATTAATGTGTCTACTGAGCCTTGACTTTTTTTAACACTAAAGCAAACACTAGTGTTTTTTTAACACTAAAGGGCCTGCCTGGTGGGAGACAGGCACAGGAGGAATTTTCTTGTGAGCTGCTTGTGCATTTGGCATGTGACGAGCTTGAAAGAGCAGACAACTTTTTGGGTTGTTTTTTTTTTTTTTAAATTATTATTTTTTTTTAAATTTTTTATCACCACACAATCTCCTCTTCCTTGGTTCTCTAAAAGCCACAGGTTTTCATCTAGGTGTCACAATAGAGGGGTTTAAAAATAGAGGAACAAGGGTCCAGGATATGAAAAGGGGACTATCTTCCTTTGTTGAACAGCCATTAGAAGTTAGTTCCACCTTTTCACATCTAAGGCTGTGGAGGTTTTTAACTCATAATTTGAGAAAAAATTCAACTGCAGTGAAATTTAGGAATGCAGGATTCTATGAGTTAGGGCATATAGGCCTCCTATGACCTGTTTTGTAGGTGACAAATTCAAAGGTGAAATCATTCAAACAAGCTGATCTAATTGGACCGCTCTTTCCTTGGAATTATCCCACAGCACATGCAGGGGAAAAGAGGAGCTTCAAGGGTCTAATTACAAATTGACCTGCATAAACCCCTAAGCCCTTCTGCATGCTGGCTGGACCCCTTCCCATGACCCATGGCAGCTGCCATTTTCCTCTGCCGTGTTGGCTCTGGGGCACCTTCCCCCTGCAGCTGCCACCCCTCTACTCTTACAGAGAGTGGAAGGGGTTCTTCCTCAGTGCAGCTCGCAGCTTTGTTTCCAGATTCCACCGTCAGCCTGCCTCTTGGTTTACAGGCTCGCCTGCCAAGGCATCTGGAACCTTTCCTACCGGCTGCATGAAAGTCAATTTGACTGACACAATCATATGTCTTCCTAAAAAGTTTGCTTCCTTGCTGCTAATAATAGGCTCCACAGGATGGACTCTAGACATCATGACCTTCCACTTTAGGTGAGGTGGGAGAGTGTCAATTGTGGTGTCCCAAGTTTTCCATTTCCCCCAAGAAAACAGCAGTCTCCACAGCTGCGTAGCCTCCTGGGAGCCTTTCATTCTGTCCTAAAGTTTCCAAGTGAGTGAGTATTTTGAGTCATTTCTTCCTTGTCTCCAGGCTCTTCCCTATCATTTGGCCCAACATATATACGCGTATATTATTTATATAGTAAATACTATTAATAGGTATAATAATTGATGATATGCATTTATATGATATATAGAAATATATAATAAATTATAATATAATATAGTAATAGATATTAAGACCATTAATGTGTCTACTGAGCCTTGACTTTTTTTTAACACTAAAGCAATAGTTGTATGCATGTCTACTTATTTCAGCCTTAACACGTTGGCAGACTTGGAACCCTGGAGGAGGTACTAAGAAGTGTGTTAGGAAGGCCCAGTGTTCACAAATCTGACATTGTCATTTCTTCATAGGCTGGAGACTCAGCGAACATGTTATTCTTAAGATTATCTGCTTGTGATACTGGAGAGTACAACGGTACAAGAGGTTTGGCCAATTCTTCAAATAGTCTGGATGCTTCGCACAGTGTAAGTGCTTCTGACAGCAAGGAAAGGGCATAATTCAGATAAAACTGGAGGAATTTGACATAGAATTTATGCTCGAGTTACGCATTTGGAAATATTCCTCATAGAGATGACACGTTAAGTTCTGTGTGAAGTTATTTTATTTATTTAGTCAACAAAAAACATGGTAAGTACCAATGTGTTAGAAACTGTTCTAGGTTCTTATAAAATGTGAAGACATGCGAAAGAGGAAATATTTCATGGCTGCGGTTTCAGTTCTGCAAGAGGGAAAGCATTCTGGAGAGGGATGGTGTTGATAGTTACGCAACATGAATGTGCTTGCTACCATTGAGTTCCGTACTTAAACATGATTCAGATGCTGTATTTTGTTGCATCACTGTTGAGACAAGACCTTGCTATGTACCTCAGGCTGGCTTTGAACTCATGCATGAAGCTGCCTTAGCCTCTCAAGTGTTGGGATTAAGGTGTATGCTACCATACTGGGTCACAATAGTACCTCTTTTGTATATTGCTACTAAAAATTGGAAATAAAACTAACAATAATAGAAGCCAAGTGGTAATCTCAGCAATGAGAGGGATCAGGAGTTTAAAGTTGTTCCTAGTTACACAGTGAGAGGGAGGCTAGCCTGGGCTATGTGATACTCTGTCTCAAAATAAAATAGAATAGCAAAAATAAATAAAGCATTTAAACATATACTATAGTAAGCAAATATAATCTGGTGGTAGACAACATATAATTTGTTTATATTCCGGGAGGAGACAAGTGCTATAGAAAAAAAGTACAAAGGAATGAGGCTTAGGAATACTGAGTTGGTTACTAATTTTAAAAAGATTTGCAGAATATGCTTAAGGCATATAAGGCTTAGCTAGAGATGTAGAGAAAATAGACGGATGCACCTGAGGGAGCATTTTGAAGCAATGGGAATACCTAGCATCAAAGCCCTAAGGTGAGAACCTGTTCATGTCCGCCTGTTCACAGAGCCACGAGGAAGTGAACGTGGTTGTGACAGTGTGCAAAGGAGAGACAGGACTTGCGGTCAGTGGTTAGGGAGTCTAGTTTTGTAGTTTTCCCACATACACATGTGTTTTCCTGAAACCATTTGTATGCCTTGGACTTTTACTCTGAAGAACGTGGGAATTATTACAAGGTATTAAGTAGAGGAATGGGTACTGTGACATTTCTTAAAAGGATAATTATATGCAGGAGGCACATAGTTAAGTAGCAAGAAAAGAAAGGATGCGGGAAGGCCTTCTGCATCCGTCTTCCATAAGAGTGGTGATGGCTTATATTTGAGTAGTGGTAGTAGACATGGTAGGAAATAACTAAACTTTTCATATGCTTTAAAAGAGCCAACAGAATTTCTTTCTGATTGACCAGAGGTAGCTGCTAAAAACAGGGAATCAAGGATGTAGCCAAAGTTTTGTCTTGAGTCTCAGGGTTTTTGTCATGTTTGTCATGCCATCAGCAGAGAGGCATCTAATGGATTGTTTTGGGGGTATGGTGATCCCGAGTTAGGTTTGGAACATACTGTGTTAGCTTTGTTATCACGATTTGTTTTTGTAAGTTGCACAAGTGGGGGCCATGGAAAGCATGAGTCAGTGATAGAGTATCTTCCTGTAGTGTTAGCTCAGAGTAGGTGTGTCTTTGAGACGTGGAAAGGAAAGAAGATATGGGAGCCTAAGTGCTCTGTCACTGACTCATGCTTTTCATGACCGTCATTTGTTCTGTTGCTGTGACAATAGAGCCTGGACTGTTGAGCTCTTATTATACACTAGAGATGTGACACACTCACTCATACCTACCTTTGTAGTTAAAGGAGATGTTACATTTCAGTTAGAGGTGAGTGAGTTTCCTAGCCCCTGCCCAAAGCCAAGAACTCGGGAGGGTTCTGTAGTTCACAAACAACGCCCTTGACGTCATCTTTAGAACAGTCTTGTAGAGCCTGTCAGTGAGGTTACCCTTTCCATGCTCTGCGGGCAGGAGGCCTTGCTTAGTGTAGGGACAACAGTTAACCCTTTCAGGTTCTATGACTTCCAGGCCAAGAATTTCCCCATAGTTCTTTGCCACCTAATTTTAAACTTTTATTATTTTTTTATATTTTATTTCACTTCTTAAACATTTTTTATTCATTTTTACATACCAACCCCAGTCTCCCCCTTCTTCTCCTCCCTCTTTCCTTTACCTCATTCCAACCCACCCTCATTCACTTTTCAGAAAGGGTAAGGTCTCCCATGGGGAATCAACAAAGGCTGGAACATTAATTAGTTAAGGCAAGACCAAGCCCACTCCCAACCCCCCCAACTTACAATATTTTAAAACTAAAAAAAAATGTATAATAGTACACTAAGCCCTTAAATATCTTTTCTATATTTTACCTAGTATTATCTTGTCACATTTAATTTATGTCATACATACACACACACACACACACACACACACACACACACACACACACAGACACACATTTTTTGATGGGTTATTTGAAAGTAACTTGCAGGCATTCTGTCACATTCAAGTATATTTAACCTACAACTTTTAAGAATTAAGATATTATCCTCATAATAAATTTCTCTTACCCAAGACAACTAATAATAATTTTAAAATCTATTATCTCATATGCTATTTATACTTAAATTTTGGAACTTCCTCAAAATACCTGTTTTAGCTATATTTTGTTCTTTGTAGGTAGTGATCTGGAATCATGCATGACATTTGAGTACAATATCTTACATCTTTTTAAATAGAACTATTCCATTTTTAAAAATGATATTAACTATTTTGAAAAGTCCAGGTCACTTGTGAGTCCTGAATTCTGTTTGTTTGATTGCTTCTTCAGATTTCAATGTAGGTTGAAGTATTTTTGGTGTTTTGGGCAGTCCTAGCACCCAGGTGAATGTCAGGCTGTCATCCAGTGTTGGTAAGAATGGTCACTCCATTAAGGAGAGAACTTCAAAATTCTTCATTGTGAGAATGCACGTTCTCATCTTGAATTTATGTTATCTGTGCAGTGGTCTTTGAGCCCAGGGCATTAGCACCCAGGAACCTGGATGAGTTACTTCAGTGATGGCTACAAAATTCCCATTATTTCCCCCTGCTTCTGGTATGCTGGGCTCTTACACTCCTGGGACTCTGTAGTGGTTGAAAATGCAAGAAACGAACTGTGGAGTCAGATGCAGGTGACATAGTACGTCAGGTGATGACAGGGTTCAGAAATGCTAGGCAAGGCATGCAATTGTGAAGCAAAAGTGCCACTTTAGTGACAGTAAGTTTCAATTCTGTAATTTTGGGGTGGTGACAGTTTCCATAACTTAGCTTCTCTGTCTTTCTGTTTCGTAAGTGTTTTTAGGGGAAGAAAAAAATAATTAAATCAGCATCTAGTCAATGTATTCCTACTTTAAATCCCTTTTGCACTGTTTTCTGTCCTCTCTGCCCCTCTTATTTCCCTATCTTTTTTTTCTCAAAGTCTCTAAGTATATGTTTACTTTTTTTTCCTTTGAGTTTTCTGCTCTTCAATCTCTCTCTTCTAATTGACCAGTTCTAACATTTTACTTCTAGATAAATTGTCCTGCTGGCTTTTCTTGGTAGAACAGGGGCCTGAGGAAGTCAGAAGCAACTTTTCACTTTAATATTTTTTTTTTAGGAAGCAGCTTTTAGTTATGACATATAACTCATCACATAATGAAATGCAACATTTTAGAAAGGATGCAATTCAAAAGATATCACAGTGCTTTTCTCAAATAACCATCAGTTGTTCCAGAAGTACTCTGGCTTTTTAAAAATTCTGCCAACCACACCCTTTCTCTTTATAAAGCTACAAAAATAGGAAGTGTTCTTTCTCTCCCTCTTTCTTTTTCTTGGTAGTGTCTAACCACATTTTTGAACTCTGGTTTCATATAGGCAGTTGTTGATAACCAACTGATAAATGTTGTTATGTACAAGAGTTGTGCTCATGAAGTATGGAGATGAGAGAACATTTGAGAAGGTGCCTACTTAACTCTGCAAACATCTTGTTTCTATGGTAAGAATGACAAACAAGTAGGTGTGGTGGCACAGGCTGACCAGCACTAGGAAGGCTGAGGCAAGTGGATTGCAAATGTGAGGACAGCCCAGGGTTACAGAATGAACTCTATGCTAGCCTGGGCTGCAGGGTAAGGCCTCATTCAAAACAAAGCAAAGCAAACAGACAACAACAACAAAAGCCAGAAAAACAGACACACACACACACACACACACACACACACACACACACACACACAACACCAATAAATGTGAAAAAGAAATGAAATTTATGAAGTAGACCCTGGCAATGATCTAAAGGGTTTGTGTGTGTGTGTGTGTGTGTGTGTGTGTGTGTGTGTGTGTGTGTACAGCTGGTCAGGCTTGGTGACAGGCATCTTTAACCTATTGAGCCATCTCAGTGGCTACCCACTTTATGATTTAAGTAAATACTTTTTTCCTAGTGCAGTATAATTATAAAACATTCTTTAAAAAACAATTCAATAACTTCCAGTCTCCTAAGCAATTCTCTCTAAATAATTTATAACCCAAAAATAATAATGATAGCAATTCTATAGAATATGATATGGTTTTCTACTGAAAGATGTAACTGTCGTAACTGATAGAACTTTCAGGTGAATTCTCTGCACAGAAGTTAGATAACAACACAGTGGTGTGGAAGGATGGGAGAAGGCCCCATGCAGTGTTAGTCCATGGCATTTCTTGACAGTGACTTTCAGGGGCAGGAAAGAAAAAAGCCGAGGCAAGGGCTTCTCTTTTTCTCAGAGAAGCCCTTGCCTCTGCATCTGCCATGTTTGTCCAGATAAAGGGTACTAATTTAATTCCTATAATCCTTCTGAGCCTTGACGTCGAGCATATCATACCAAGTAAATGAGATTTAGAAGAGTGAATTTTCTAGAGATACTTTTAAAACCTATTTAATATTAACCCAGAGTTTTATAATCTTCATTATTCTTTCTACTCAATGGGCCAGCACAACACGAAGCATGGATTTAAACAGCAAAGCAATGACACCCATGCGCTATAGTGTTCACTTTTGAAATCAAAACTGAGTGGCTCTGTGCTGGATGTTAAGGCCTGCGTCAAATACTTTCTGAGGGTGGCTTCAACCTTAAAATAGCAAAACTCCAGCTGTTAGTAAGATCTTATTTTCAACATCAAATATGAAAGCATGGTGCAGATACTCATAAGTAAAAAATAAATGTATGGTTTACAATGTGAATATAATGTTAAGAGGAATTAAAATGAATTTTTATCTGTATGATACTTTATGTAATAGAACATTGTTTACAATAGAAAACTAATAATTTTATTATACTTAAAATGTTTGATTTTTGATTCAGATGTTTTGATTATAATTTGTGAGAATTTGCTCATGTTCTTTTGAAGTTAAAACAGGAGCTAAGCCTGCTGGTGTATGTCTAATTCTGACATTCAGGAAGCTGAGGCAGGAGTCTTCGAGTTTAAGGCTAATCTGGGCTACACATTGAAAATCTGCCTCAAGAAACATTTTTACTTTTATTTTAATGGGTTGGTTTTGCAGCTCAGTGGTAGAATGCTTGCTTAGTATGTGCATGACCCTGGGTTCAGTTTCTAGCGTCAAAAAGAAAAAGATGAAAACAATACCATCTCAAGCCTCTCCCCCAAAACACTACAAAAATACACTACAAAAATGCTGAAATCTGTCAGTAAAGAGTTTTTCGTACCTAGATTTTTATCGTTGAAACTTGGGTATATTCAGATAAGACTTTAAAAAAACATTATTTCAGTGTAAAGATAATGAAATTCTCTGCTTCAACAGTAGAGTATCAAGACAGAGTTGGTATAGAAATGGCACAACAGGCATCAAAAAAGGCAGGATCTGATGATCTCTCAATCTACTGACAAAGCCTTGAATAGGCCTGTCAGGTCCACACCCCACACAGTGAGAATTCTGCTCCTTTCCTAGCTGATCACCCAGTTACCCCGAGGTAGAGGCTCCAATTCTGTTGTGTTTGTTTTGTCCCCATGAGGCGAGCTGCACCCCAGGCTAGCCATCAACTCGAGCTGCACCCCAGGCTAGCCATCAACTCAATATGTAGCAGAAGATGACTTCGAACTCGTGATCTATCCTCCTTGCCTCCTCTTCCCAAGGGCTGATTTCAAACCTGTATCACAACACTCATTTTTCTGAATCTTTTTGCTTTTCTTTTTAGTGTTGTTTGGTACAAGATCTTTCTCTCTAGGAACTTGGAGCGCCCATTATTTTCCAGCCTCCCTAGTACAGAGATTCATCTTATGCCTGTGTTTGCTTTGTCTGTTTTCCGTTCTGTTGTTCTGTCTACTAGTGGTTTTCAGATTGCTCCTTAGAGATGTGAAAAATAAAATTATCGGTAGATAATAAAAGTTATTTAAAGTATGTAATCACAATATATAAGGAAATACAAAACTGCAAATATTAGAAAGGAATTGAAAATATATAAAAGTTTTTTATTATTCTTTAAAAATATTAAGTTTCAGTTACCCATATTGTCACAGACCTCTAATACTAACACTTGGGCGGCTGAAGCAACTGATCAAGGGTAGCCTTGGCTTCATATAGAGATTGTCTGACAATAATGAATTTTTTTTTCTCAATTGAACCAAATTAGAAGAGAAAGTAAGGTTATAATAGTAGTCACAAACATGACTAGTGTTACTGGAGCTTCTGGCAGCCATTTGGCCCCAAATAAACACACAGACATTTACTAATTATCAAACTGTTGGCAGGTAACTAGGGCTTCTTATTGGCTAGCTTTCTTAAATATTAACCCATTTCTATTAATCTATGTATTTCCACGTGGTTTTGGTTACCAGAGAATGCTTGGCACATCCCTGTCCTCTCTTCTTGGGCTCACCCCATGCAGACTCCATCTGCTTACATTTCCTAGAATTCCCCTAATCTCCTAGCCCTGCCTATACTTTCTGCCTGGCCAATTAGCCAGTGTTTTATTCATCAATGAATAAGAGAAACATGTATACCAAAGGACAACTCTCATCAGACTAGCCTGATTTTTCTTCTGTCTTCTTTGTAGGTTGTAAACATTTTTCATATATTTTTCGACATAGTTCTGAACATCCCTGGGAGGTGGTTTCATATATGCTTCCAAACTAGTTTTCTTAACTGCTATGTTATATATACACTCCATTTTCTCCCCTTATGCTTATTATGGCAATGATGGTAAACGTTTTGAGACTCTTATTCACAAAAATCACTGGTGTTAGTGTTGCCTGTGACATCGTCTTTTGGTTGGTCAATGCTGTTGGTACTAATGAAAAACAGATTGCAGTATCATTGTATTGTTGCCAAAGTGACGTATAATGATAGTGAGGTTGACCAGAACTCTCAGTGGTTTATATAGATTTAAGGGAATAAACTTGCTTTTTCCCAGTTTTCATACTGTATCAGGCTGAGCTGAAGTAAAATTATTAGTGGCTACTGCTTTCTGATTAGCATTTGGTTTTCTCTGCCCTTGGGATGAATTCTTTTCCCATCAGCTTTTACTGTTCAAATAAATAATCCCCTAGAATTCCTGTTTGACTAGTTCTTCAAATATGTCAAGCTCATAGACACTTGCCACATATATGAAGAAGTATAAATCAAATATATGAGAAGACAAGGCACAGCCAGCATGGGACAGTTAGCTAACTCTCTAAGGAGCATAAAGTTAGCTTTTGTTATTGAACTGCAAACTTAGAACAGCCTCTATCAAAACATCAAAGTCCTGCCTGATAATTTTGTTGTTGTTGTTGTTGTTGTTGTTGTTGTTGTTGTTATTGACATTCCTAGTGTTTCTGGATGATTTTTTATTTCTTGTTTACCAGAACATTTAATTAGTCAATAGCCTGTTGGGTGCCTCATGATCCTTAGTTTGGTGGTATATATTTCTGTAATAATTTTTAGCAGTATGAAGAATTTCTTACAATTGCATCTTATATGGAATCTCCTAAGTGAGTACAATGGAGGACAAACATTTGAAGGTGGAGAGATGCTAAAATATTGACATTAATATTGGAAGTTGCCAAGACCCATAGAACGTAAGGAAACCTTGGAATGGGCATGGCAGCTGGAGGCCCAATCATGAAACATCTGGAACCAATGTCTCAGTTGCCATCATATCCACAGGTGATGTTTTGCTTTCTGTGTGTTTTAGCATTCTAAAAAATATTTCCTCTCTTAAGTATGTTAGTTTTCTTATTACTGCAGCTGGAATTTCTATATATAGCAAAAATATGTTTACTAAGTGCTCTTGAGATTAACGTAACACCACTCTAGTTATCTGGATGAAATATCTCTATTGTCTTTTTAAAAATCCCCATAAAGTCTCATTGCTTGGGAGACCTTAGAATTGTTACGGGTTGAGTTGTATGTTTCTACATGACATTGAATTTCTGACCCCAAATACCTATAAATGTGACCTTACTTTTTGTATATTATTAACTTGATGATTTTATTCAAATGGGTTCTAATTCAGTAAGATTGATATCCTTTAGCCAAGGTACAATTCACAGACCCAGAAAGGCTAAGTAAAAAGGAAGGTCCAAGTGGGGAGTCTGTGGATCTCACTGGGAAGGAGAAATAGATCTCCTGGGTGGAGGGGGTGGGTAGGGATGGGAACTTGAGGGATTGAGTCGAGGGGTGGGTGGAGGGGGGAGAGTATTGAAAGAGATGGCTGGATGGGTCAGATGGAAACCTGATGAATGTATAAGGATGACCCCTAATAGTGGGTAGGTAGCCTGAACTGGTCCTTTCCTGTGATCAGATTGGTGACTACCACAACTGTCAACAAAGAGCCTTCATTCAGTAACTGATGGAAACAGATGCAGAGATCCACAGCGAACCATTAGGTCAAGCTTAGGGAATCTTGCTGAAGAAAGGGAAGGACTGTAGGAGCCAGATGGGTCAAGGACATCACAGGAAAACCCACAGAAAGAACTAACCTGGGCTCATGGGAACTCACAGAGTCTGAGTCACCAACCAGGGAGCCTGCATGGGTCTGACCTAAGCCCTGTACATGTATGTGACGGCTGTGTAGTTTGTTCTGTTTGTGCAACTCATCCCAATGGGAGCAGGTCCTGTACCTAATGCTCTGGAGGGCTGTTGGGAACCGATGCCCAGCCTAAATACAAGGGGAGGCGCTTAGCCTTACCTCAACTTGATATGCCACGCTTCGTTGATAGCCACGGGAGGCCTGCCTCCTACTGAACAGAAACAGAGGGGGGATGGAATGGGGTGGGAGCAAAGGGGAAGGAGAGGGGATGGGAGGGAAGGAGGGAAGGGACTGCAGTCAGGGTGTCAAAAAAACACATTTTGAAAAATTTACGTCCTTGTAAAAAATAAAAGATCTGGACGCAGAAGCAGAGAAGTGCATGGGGAGAGCATCGTATTAATATGGAGGCAGAAAGAGTATGATGCACCGACAGGTAAGGGAACACAAAGAGTCCCAGCAAACTACCAGGAAGCAGGGCAGTGCCTGCAGCAGCGTCTCCCTCCCATTCCTCAGGAGGAATCAACCCTGCTGACCCCTTTCTCTCAAACTTCTTTCCTCAGTAACTGGAGGCAATACATTTCTGTTATTTATGCTGCCTGGTGTATGCTACTTTGTTATAGTACCCCAGAAAACTAATGAAGAGCCATTTAGAGATGGCTTGTGGGCGGAGTCTACAGCTCCCTGGAAACCATGTAGGTGGTGAAAGTTGCTTCTGAGAAATGAGTCCTGGTGTTGTTTGTGTCCCTCAGAATTTAGTGCTAGCTCCCTGTTGCCGTTTCTCTGATTTAAAACTCAGTGGGGACCAGTAAACTTGAAACTATGGTTATGAATTTTTTTTTTTTTTTTTTTTTTTTGCTATTGTCAAACGAGTTAGGTAAGTTAGGAATTCAGTACATAATAAGGAGTTACCGAGTGAAAACAACTCGCAGATATCATTATCTAGTTGGCATGTAGGCCTCAGTAAACAACCATAATGGTAAGGAAAGTGGCAGACTTGCCTGTTTCCAGGGCAGGTGAGCCCTGGTAAGGACATAGGATGTATGGGAGATCACCAGTGATGTTGAAGAGAGGAGGCCCAGCCAAAGGCAGAGTTCCTGTCTAAGTGGTAGCCAGTCTGGTTATCAGCCGATTTGGAATGCCAGATCCCTCGGAACTGGAGTTACACACAGTTGTGAGCTGCTATGCAGGTACTGGGAATTGAACCCAGGTCCTCTGGAAGAGTAGCCAGTGTTCTTAACTGCTGAGCCATCTCTCCATCCCCATGTCAAACTTCATTGGAGATGGTCTGGTATCAACTGCTACCTCTACCCTTTCTCAATTCACTCAACAAGTGCGCTTCACTATTGGACTTCATCAACACTTAGTTGGCACCAGAGTGAACGAAGATGCTTTCTCTGCTTGTTTTCTTGATCTGGCAATATGGTACCTGTGATTCTAGATAGGGGCTCAGAGACTCAGGCAAACTACAGCGCAGGCAACCTTCAATACACCCCCCTACACACACACACACACATCTTCCTTGAAGTTTTATAAAGACAGCCTCTGTGTGTGTAATATCCTAATATCAGGCATTTACTGGCCTGTGTCTGTTTTCATGTGACATAAATAGAATATAGCAGTTGTGATCACAAAACCTGAAATATTTACTATCTGGCCATTTACAAAAAAGGATCTGTTAACCCCTAATCAAGGCAGCCATGGCTGCGGGGGAGTTTTGTTTTGTGAATATATTTGTACTCGGGGGAGACTTTTACTGCTTGCAGTAAAACATAACCCCACATTGATGATAATACTTGTGAGAAGGTTCACATGATTTAAAATGCTTCATCAAGCTCATTCTTTCTTATTTATAGTAGGTTGTAATTAGTAGCTATTTAGCTCTTATAATTTTTTTTTTCTATTGGAAATAGTGAGTTGCAGAACTGTAAGTGGAAGGGTTGGCCAAAGGTGGCATATGTCCAAAGTTTTTTTGCTGATGTTTCCTGAAGCCAGGAAGAAATTTGTGTTCATCATCGGTGGCTCATTTTCCTTACAGGAAATCACCAGAGTCCAGGTTACCAAGCTCAGTATGTCCTTAATTCTTAATTGATTAACTGATTGATTTGATAGAACATAAATATTAGAGCTATTTCTATTTGTAAAATAAAATTCAAGATAACACTTATGACAATGGGGTCTGAGGCAGGGACCTACCTCCTCCGTGCTTCCTGTAAAGTGGGGGTCATAAAAATAGCAACTGTACATGGTTATGAGTGATAAATGAAATAATTTGTTTAAATGTGTTTGCATATGTTGTTTATGGTTAGGGCATAATACAGCTAATTCCTGTTAATAATGTTATCATTTCTTTGGCTTCATAACTTAATTTGTCTGGTACATTTTTAATTCAAGGAAGGCCATTTCCCACTTATTCAGTAAAAGTTTAAGCCAATAGGGAATTTAAATTTATATAGGTTTATTACAAAAATTGTTCCAAAGCTAGAGTCCTAAGATCTGAAGTTGCCAACTTTATTTGAGAATATATCATTCTTTCTTCCTTTTCCTCTTTCCAAACCCTCCCATATATACCCCTCCTTGCTCTCTTTCAAATTCGTAAACTTTTCCTTAATTGCTATTTCATAATATCCATATATATGTATATCCGTATATCCATATGTATATCCATATATATATATATATATTTCTAAATATAACCTGCTCAGCCTGTATAATACTATTTGCATGTATGTTTTCAAGGTTGACCGTTTAGTTTTGGGTAACCAATCAGTGTGTGCTTCCCTGAGAACACTAGTTTGCCTCCTTTCAGTGTTCCTTAGTTGTCTGTAGTTCTTTGTGCAGTCTTGGGGCATCGTGGCCTTTTGCTCATTCACTTTGTCTATTGTGTTGTCCTTGTAAAGCTCATGTTTGGGCAGCCATGCTGGGGAGACTTTATGAGTGTAGCTTCTCAATTGCCAACTTTGCAAGAACGAGGAACGGAGTTTCTGTTCAAATGTAGGGACTCAGCAAGGGTGAAAGCTGATGAGTTATCGCATCTTTAATATACTGTATTCTTTCTTTGAGAATTTTGTTCCTGTGTACAATACATTTTTATCCTATTCAACCCTCATTTCCCCTCCTGAGTCCTCCAAGGTCCACTCAAACCTCCCCCACCTCCTCCAAATCCCCTGCCCTTCCTTTGGTGTTATGATTCATTTGTGCTGCCCATGTACTCATGGGTGTGGGGCCTGATTTGTAGTATAACCAAGAACCAGGAGAAATGATGATGCAGTTTCCACTCAGAGTTAGAGTTTAACCCAGATCAAAGACAGGCAGAAACAATGAGTTCTGCTTTACCCTGCTTTATTTACTCTGTTTAAGCCTTCATTGGATCCACCTGCATCGGTAGGCGCACCCTCCTTTAGTCTATCTGGGGATGTAAATGTCAATCTGATACAAAAAGACCCCCAGAGGCACACCCTAAATAACGTCTAACCAAACATTCCATGACCCTGTCAGCCTGGCACATAAGATTTAAGTATAGCAAGTCCATTCTGTGTCAACCTGGCAGGGTCCCTGTGAATCTCCTTAGAACATATGTGTTTTCCAAATAGTCAGTGACATGAGCGCTACCCAATAGCACAAAATTATACTATGTGCAAGGAGAATTGCCCGAACCCTTTCCCTGGGAGTAGAAGTATGATTTGGGGGTGGAAAAATACTTTTGTCCTTGGTATCTTCTAACTTAAGCACCACAACACAAACAGTAACCATACTTAAATACTTGATGTCAAGTCAGTACATTTGCTGTTACATAAGTGAGCAGCAGAGAAAAAACTAAGGCTACTTGTTAAGCATATAAATAAGCACGCAGGCTTGTACCTCAAGTAGACACATGCACAAGCACACACACTCAAAGCCACAATAAGGAGAAAACATTCATAACAGCTTTAGCTAGTTACTAGGTTATAGCTGTTACTCACACCTACCTAATTTACTAATCATTCTGCAATTCCTTTACCATCAAATAGCAGTTGACTCAGTCTGGTTCCTTACGTGGTGACCTAAGCCTCCATTCCTGGAAGGTCTACTGTCAGGTGTGTGCAACCCTTTGCTATTGCAAAATGGCATTGTCACCCTCATCGACAAAGCTCACGAGTGAGAACCACACAATCAAATGTTAAAAAGTGGCCAAAAAACAAAACAAAACAACCCCAAACCTCTCATGCTTTTAATAAGTAAGTTTGCAAGTTTGTGTTGGGCTACATTCACAGCTATCAGTGGCCTTGAGCTGTGGGTCACAGGGTAGATACAGCTGAGTCACTCTAGGTCCTTTGTAGTCCTGCCTGGATAGGGCTGTGTGTGAGTCCATATAGTATATCTTTTTTCCCACCCTTTGGTTTTAATTACGATGCATAACAGTACTAAGTGAAGTGGTGCCCTGTGGTTACTAATAATAGTCTTCATTTTCTTGATTATGGAGACACAGCCTAATTTCCATTTTATCTCAGGATCGATCACCCTGACAATACATCTTTCTTTTTAGCTTATTGATTCAGAAGCATGGGGAGTCCAAAGTGGCCAGATGGTAGTCTTAGCTTCTAGTCCAATGGGATAATTGCTGGGTCTCCTGGGTCTCCTCTCAGCATTTCTTTTCTTTCTTTTTTTTTTCTTTTCTTTTCTTCCTTTCTTTCTTTCTTCTTCTTCTTCTTCTTTTTTTTTTGTTAAAACCTTCAGGAGAGCAAAACATAAGGCTGTAGGACTGTAGGAACAGGAAGTAAAATGTTGCTTGTAGGTAGCTATGGGTAATAGAACAATGCCCCTTCTGTTACCACACCTTTATACCGAGACTCACAATATTGTTGGCTATATAACTCATAGCACCATGTGTGAGTTGCTGACTCAGACCATATAGAGCCTTCCAAAAAATGCTTTCCCAATCCTGAAAGTGTTTCGAGGTGTTCATTTCATCACTGATTGTATCCACACATCTTCTTTAGGATGGTTGGGGGGAATATGCTGTCTAGAACTAGAACTGTATATCAGCTGTGTCTTTTCCTGTCAAGTGATTATAGTGAATTCTCCAAGGGACCATACATGTAGACATAGAAAGAGAAAGAAATATAGTGGGAATCGTGGACGTTTGGACCACTCCTCCATATACTTACCTGGGCTTTGAATGACGTTCAAGCCAGTTTTATGGCAGGTGGGTTAGATAACACTCAGTAATTGGTGGGCAGATTAGATTACCAGGTCACATGGTGGCCTGTGGTTAAAAAGAGGCTTAGCACTACTTCTCAAGGGAGATTATTACCTGAGAAAGATGAGTGCTTTGCTCCAGCATCCTAAGAACTTGCACTAAAGTTCATCTGCAAGGCCCGTCAAAGGTATTGGACAGCTGTCCACTAATCTACCATCACTACTGAGCACAATTGTTATCTGTTATGTCACATGGACATAGCAACAGAGTAGCTTACACAGCCTCCTGGAGTGCAGTAAACCCTTCTCATGCTCTTGACTCCATTTGACACTAACAAGGTTTTTTTGTTTGTTTGGTAAATTTGTTGAAAATCACATCAGCAGAGAAATAAGTTACCTCCAAAATTCAAATAGTCTTAACATGGTATTGTGCCTCTTTCTTGGTTATTGGAGGAACCAGGTACAAACATTTATCCTTAATTTTAAAATTGGGGCCAGGCAGTGGTGGCACATGCCTTTAATCCCAGCACTAGGGAAGCAGAGACAGGCAGACCTTTGAATTCAAGGCCAGAGAAACCCTGTCTCAAAAAAGGGATCATATTTTGGGGGGGGGCTAGAGAGATGACCCAGGGGTTAAGAGCAGCTGTTTCCAAAGGACCTGGATTCAGTTCCCAGCATTCACATGCAGTTTTTCATAATTATGTGTAACTCCAGCTCTGTGGGATCTGACATCCTTTTCTGGTCTCTCCAGGTACTTGCATACATGTGAAATATAGATACATACATAATTAAATATAAAACAAAACCTTTAAGAAAAGAAACACTTAATTAAAAAGGGAGAGGATCTTGAGATATCTCATACTAGGAGAGTTCCACAGTTTCACCCAAGTAGATGACTCCAGATTCTTAGACACACAAAAGTCCTAGCAGTATGTCTAGAGTAGCTAGTTATAGCTCCTTATTACAGGCAACTGTGATAGCTTGTCGAAATTCTTTTGAGCTGGATGTAGCAGCCCGCAGTTGTAATGTTAAGGCAGTGGGAGGGGGCCTGCAAGTTCCGGGTCAGCCTGGGCTCGTCGTGGTCCCTGAGTAAGAAAAGACCATTTTGAAATCAATTGTGATGTGGTGGTAGAGAGCTGTCACACCTCTGAGGTAGGACAGTAAAGGCGTATTGCTGACTTTCTCAGTTGCAAGCAAATCAAGCTGCATGTACAATGATCTGTCTCCTGCATGTGTTTCCAGCTTTATTGCAAAGAATTGTATCATGTAGCTGTGGAGGATAAGAAGATCCAATATCTGCAGTTAGTAAACTGGATACCCAAGGCAGCCAATAATGTTTTAGTCTATGATTAAGTCCAAAGGCAAGAGAAGATATGTCCCAGTTTGGGATCAGTCAGAGCAAACAAGTTCTTCCTCATTCTGCCTTTTTGTCTACTCAAAACTTCAGTAGATAGGATAAAGTCCAACCATCCATGCTACTGATCTGGAAGTTAATATCTAGAAAGAACTTCTTAGACATACCCAGAATAATGTTCAATATCAAGGCACTCCTTGACCTAGTTAGGTGACATGAAATTAACCACATCCTTCATGATGTGCCACACACAGGCACGTTATGAACATGACAGTTATAGTTGCTGTCCTTATGTCCTTTTAGTAGAGATGACAAAGACGTTTCATAATCAGTACTATGAGGAAAGGTAAAGCAGCGTAAAAAGACGCAGAGAGAAGAGCTAGATTGGGGTAGATGACACTCTGAGAATGCCTCTTTAAGAAGTTGACATAAACAAATACTTGAGTAAGTCAGAGTAGCAGGCCATGTGACTACCTGGGGGGAAAGCATCCTAGGCAAAAAGAACACCAGTTGCAAAAGGATGGGGAAGGTCATTTTTTGCTCTCAGATCTCCAGAATGAGATAACATGCTTCAGTGTTTTTCTTCAGTTGTATTCAACTGTGTTTGGACATGTAATAGGTAGAGTATTGAGCGTCATCATGGCTTTGATCAGATGAGGAAGAACAGGCTATGGAAGTTGGCGGTACATGGCAATGAAATGAGCAGTGCAGGTTGGAAGAGAAAGGAGAAGTGGGAGAGATTGTTAGTTGTTGACTAGAGATCCAAAGAGGCCTAAAGAAGTTACAAAGGGAGGTTACCAAGACAAGTGTACTGTAATAGTAGGGGGTGGGGTTCTGTACTCAGAATGCCTGAAATATGCACTTTGGAATTTCAAAGAGACATAGTACAGGCATTGTAATGACAAGGGTAGAATGGTAGAAGCCAGAGCCTGGGGAAATTGAGGAAACTGTTGGAAATAAAGAGCTTAGGAGCTTGGAAATTGGGCTGATATCCATAGGTTGTTTGACATTAACAAAAATGATGATAAGGGTGGAATTGAACAGAAGATCACTGGGTCCTTGTGAAGAATTCCATGTAGTTCTCACTCTTTCTTGAATGTGCCACACTCTACCCCTTCCACCCTGCCTTGCATATTGATGTCATTTCCTATGTAAGGCCTGTCCTGACTCTCCCTTTGAAGGGTTGTTTTTCTGTGTGACTCTGTGGTACTTTGTACCTGCTTTTATCATGACACCAAATGGGCGAAGTATTAGTCTATAGGTTTGCACCTTTATGTAGACAGTGATATCCCAGATCTAGAGATTCTTTCTCATGCACCTATACTGGCTAGATTTATGTCAACCTCACCCATCAGAGAGGAGGGAGCCTCAATTGAGAAAATGGTTCCATAAGATCATGCTGTGGATAGGCCTACAGGGCATTTTCTTAGTTCATAACTAATGGGAAAGGGCCAACCTGTTGTGGTGCAACCAGTAGGCTAGTGGTCCTGTGTTCTATAAGAGAGCAGGTTGAGCAATCCATGAAGATCAAGCTAGTAGGCAGCACCCTTTCATGACCTCTGCATCAAGTCCTGACGCCAGGTTCCTGTCCTGTTCGAGTTCTTGCCCTCACTGCCTTTTAATGAACTATGAAGTGGATCTGTGAATGACATAAACCCTTTCTTCCCCAACGTGCTTTTGGTTATTGCCATGTTTCATCACAGCAATAGTAACCCCACCTAAGAGAGCATCTTTGCATCCACACAATAAACTAGATGATTAAAACTTTCATTAGAAAATGAGTGTACATACAGTGTGTTGCTGCCGCAATAAATATTTTTATAAACCTATATAAGTTCCACTGTTAATATCTAAAGATGAAAACTTCCAAGATTCATTGGCAATGATTATTCTCCGAGGTCTATAGGATGCAGAGACTCAGCAGTGCGAACAACTCAGTTAACATTTGATTGCAACAGAACTTGAATCACATCTGAACTTTTCTATCTATAAATGTTTAAACCGCACCAGCTGACTAATAATACTGGGCAAACGGAAAGTTGAACCGAAGTGAACATTTACAGTTAAACTTTAGGAGGGAGTTGGAGAGATTTAGAATCAAAGGTCATGTCAGTTTGCATTGGAAATATGCTTGGAATTTATCACTGCCGCTGAAGTGGGATCGCCTGGAGGTGGCCAGGCAGATTGTGGAGCACAGCCACTTCAGGGCGCAGTCAGGTTAGTGGAACACTTTCAGAATCCGTTTCCTCTTAGTGGGAGCATTGGAAAACACGGCGATCTCCTCACCGACTCCTCTCAAGGAGAGCCCGCCGTGCTCCATACATGTTGCCCATGTAAGGCCGGCCTGGGCCTTAGAATCCCCTGCCGAGTTTCTTCAGCGGAGTAGAAGAGGCTGTGCCTTCAGATGCCCTGGTTCCACGTGTGCCTTTCAAAACTTCCCGGGAGACCCGGATAGGCTGCCCCGTGGAGGCTGGTGGGAAATGGAGAACTGTCTACTGAAGGAGTTGTTGAACTCTTCCGTGCTTACTGAAGGGTTTGAAAGGCCATTAAGGGTTGAGCTAGTTCAAGGGAGGGGCTCTATTATGCTGTAATTCCCCCATTAGAGAGAGACACGATTTCTGTGGTGCTGTACAGGTTAAACATTCATTTATATGGAAGGTCCCTGAGTCTGTTCTTGAACTTGATGACTAAGCTGTGAGATAATGGCAGCCCCGTACAGAGGCAAACTCTGAAGAACAGTGTGTTTCTGAGGAAGAGAAACAAAGCAACGCGTTTGACACTCTCAGATGAAAAAAGGACTCACTTTCTCAATTATATGAAGAGCTCAATGTAAAACTTCAGGTCTAAGGCATTTTATCACCCGTTTTAATCTTTTATTTTTGACCTCAGGAAGTTCTCCTCGTGCTATTGTAGACAATTTTTGGATTCTGTTGACACATAGTAGACTGAGGATTCTGTTGACCCACAGTAGACTAAAAACAATTTTATGTGACTCTTGGGAACAGCGTGTCTGTATCTTGTTTATAGTTTTATATAATACTAATACTACTCTATTGTTTGATCTTAAATAATTTCCACATATGCATTTGAATGTTGAGACAGTGGTAGCCATGTTCCTTTTTTATCCCTTTTAGCACGCCTTCTTTCCTTCTCTCTGTTTGGTTCCTTCATTCTTTCTTTCACTCTTTCCTTAAACATAGGTTTTCTGTTTTGTTTTTTTGTTTTTTTTTTTTTGAGTTTTTTTTTTGTTTTTGTTTTTTTTTGTTTTTTGGTTTTTGAGACACGGTTTCTCTGTGTAGCCCTGGCTGTCCTGGAACTTGCTCTGTAGACTAAGCTGTCCTCAGACTGGCTGAGATCCCCCTGCCTCTGTCTCCCGAGTGCTGGGATGAAAGGCTCCTGCCTTTCAGGCACTGGTGTTGCTAGAGTGTTCTGCCAAGTCAGGGTGCTCATTCTCACTCCCGTGAGGATGCCTTTCTTCCTGTTTTGTCAATGCTTCTAGAGATGGAGGCTTCCTGTGACAGCGTGTTACCTTTTCAGGAGGCCTGCGGTTGGGCGGTCCTACCGGTGACCTCACTCTCCTTGAGGCTCTACTGGTGTCTACAATGTCAAATCCTTTTGCCGTTGATGATGACAATAATGGCTCCTGTGGAAGCTTCAAAGCCCTCAGATACATATTAGTCCTTGGTATTTGTGAGTCTCTCCCCTGTTTTTATTGGTAAAAAGACAACTCTACTCTGAGAACATTGATCTTTGACCTCTGATCTTGTTCCTATACGCTTCCTAAGCACTGCCAACTGCCAATGTTTAATTTCTCCAAATACAAACCAGCATTGTTTCCTAGAGTTAGTAACATGATGTAAGAGGGGGTTCTATCCGACCACCACTCAAGCATCCCCCTGCCGTGAATTAGCACACAGCCCCCGCTTTCAGTGAAAGGGAAAGATTCTGTGAGGAGTGGCAGCTTCACGTCTGTGTACTCCCAAAGACACTTGTAGGCACAGAGCTAGACGTGCATGCTCCTCCTTAGTAAACAGCTCTGCCCTCACACAGGTGACAGATTCCCTGGAAATCTCGCCTTTCGTGTTATTCACGTACTGGCCTCCATTTACAAGAGTCTTCTTTCTCTCTTAGATTTTTGTTTTGTTTTGCTGCTTCCTCCTCATGCCCCCACACTAATGCCGTGTTTCCCTCGGCATCTGCCCTTTTAGCTCATCACAAAGCAGGACCCTCCGGTGGCCGTCACTCCGACTCTGTGTGGTTTCTCAATGCTCCCTGCGCCACATCAAATAGCTCACGTGACACAAAGATCACTGTCATCTTATCACTTGCTTTGTCTTCTGGCATCTGCTACTGTCCAAGGTGAGATCGTTTCTCCCCACTGCACTCCAGATACCTCTGACCACTCCCAGGCCCCGCCTGACCCTGCTAATCTTATCTACAGTGTCCACCCGTGGGTTTCGTGGGCTTCTCAGCCACTTCTGTGCATTTTAGAAACACGTGAGGGACTAGTTCAGCTTTCAGCGCTTTGGGGACAATTTTTCTCTGATACCAAGAAAAAGTCTAGAAGGCTCTTTCTTGTCTTCTAAGGGCCATGTTGTCTCATCTTTTGGAGAACAGCATCTTATTTGTTATCTGCCTTATTTCAAGACTGTACTTTATTTCTGGTACATCTTAGCACAGCAAAAATCCAAAACCTTGGGTCTCATCCCTATAATTTACTAGCTATAACTGCGGGCAAGTTATTTTGAAGTGTTTTTCTTGTTAAACTCAAAAAATGAAGATAATAATACTGTCCCCATCCAAACTGCCACAGGGATTAGTTATGACAAAATAAAACATTGTCATTGAAAATGATTTGGAAAGCCAACAATGCCAGCCTTGAGGAAGCTGAGGTACAAAGACAGTGAGTTCAAGACCACACAACAAGACCCCGTCTCAAAGCAAAACAAAACAAAACACTAGATTTTTGTATCAGTGAGCAAGAGGGCTTACTATCAATGCATATACTTGAATTAAAGTAATATTATTTGGTATCTTCAGTGCACAAACAGCATACATTCTATTACAGTTCTGAGTTTATTTTTATTGAACAGATACAATGGAGTGGCTATTGGATATAATTAATGTTCACCACGGAATCATTCATATTGATGTGGTTTTGTTCCACTTGCTGTGTATTGCGAACAGACAGGTTCCCGGCATTCTAAGAAAGTAGTTGCTTCTTTGGATTGCAGTTGACAGCCTGAATTCCTCTCACTTCCTGTGTAACAGCTGTTGGAGAGAAGGTGTAAGGATATTCATCTCCACTCTGATGATTCAGGCTTGCCTGACTCTCATCTCTTTTCTTTGCATGACACAATTCTTTCACAAAACATCAGTGCAGACTCATAAACTTTATTACATGTTTGCACCCTGCCTCTACAGGGGTCAGAGTAAATCCAGAGTTCTCGGTGGAATCTCAGCCTTTGATCATGCTACGGGGACTTTAGTTTTGGAAATGTGACATGACAACTTGCACTTAAAAGTCTCAATACAAGACACAGAACGTGGTTGAAAACTGTCACAAATTCTCCTGTTTGGGCAGAATGTCATCTTTCGAGGGATGAAGCAGTGATGAATTTGAATATTAAATACAGAAGTTGCAATTCAGATTAAGAAGGATAATGTATATTTCAAATACTGTCAAACATACTGTGAACTTTATTATCAGTCGATGTTGAGGAAATAGTGAAAAAAAAAAAAAAAAAAAAACAAAAAAACCAAGGCCTAGATTTCAGAGACGTTCCGTATATAACACCACATAATTTTGTAGTTATTTTCACACTTGCCATATTTAACTTTAAATTAAAAATTGAAATCTGGGGAGATGGCTCTGTGGATAAGGTTCTTGCTGTGTATGTGTGAGGACCTGAGTTTGATCACCAGAACCTACAGTTTGAAGAATCCAAATAACAAAGAAACAGCTGGGTGTGGTGGTGGGTGCTTGTAATCTTATCACTGGAGACAGGAACAAGAGGGATCCCCTGGAGCTTGCTGGACAGCCACCCTAGTTCCCTCTGTGAGTTCCAGGCTAGTGGAAAAACCTATTTCAGGCCTAAGCAAGATGAATGGCTCCTGAAGAATAATGCTTGTGACTGACATGAATGTATACGTACAAAATTGAGTGTGTGTGTGTGTGTGTGTGTGTGTGTGTGTGTGTGTGTGCTCACCGTTCAAAATTCTATGCTGTTCCCAAGTTACAAGACATTTTCTTTTCACTGAGCAAGCATTTATGGGGCAATAGGAAGACAATTACATCCAAAATAAAGTGAACAAAAATGATGATCAGACGGGCATTGGTGGCACATGCCTTTAATCCCAGCACTAAGGAGGCAGAGACAGGAGGACATCTGCGAGTTCAAGGCCAGCATGGACATGCTCCAATGCTACACAGAGAAACTGTCTCGAAAAACAAAAGAACAACAAAAAACCAGACCAAACAAACAAAAAAATGATGATCAGGTCAATGACAAGATAAGAATGTGGCATATTATTGCAATCAGGGAAGCCTTTTTGTCAGGGTTTCTCTGTGTTGCACCTGTAGCTGTCCTGGAACTCAATTTGTAGATCAGGCTGGCCTTGAATTTATGGAGCTCTATCTGCCTCTGTCTGTCTCCTGAGTGCTAGGATTAAAAGCGTGGGCACCCAGGTCAAGGTAATCTTGCTTCTTTCTTGTTGACTCCAGCCTTTCCTAGACTTCTGACTCCCTTTCGTCCTGCTCCTGATGCTATAGGGCTCTTCCATTTCTTTTATCCAACAGATAATACAGACTTTCACATCATCCCCCTTCCCCTGGGCACTCTAATGGATGAGTAGTTGAGGATTGTCAGACTCTAACCTGGGCAGCTGGACTAGTATGCTGCTGCCCTCCCTCATTATCATTTCATTTCCAGTGGGGCCTTTATTGCACAATAAGAATAGAATAATTATAATAGTAGCTAATTCAGCATCTCCTTCTGCATTACAGAAATATTTCTGTATTATATTTGTATATTTTAATTATTTTAATATTACAATGTCTATGTATCAATGACATTTTATATAAATTTAAAGAACTGATCTTTGTATTAATTTTATAAGTTATATACTGATATTATTTATGTTCCACTAGCAATGAACTAACTTACTAAGGTGCTAAGTAGGTGATGGTTTAGGAAGTAGCAAATCAAAGAGTCTGAAACCAGTTAAGTTCCAGAAATCCTACTATGAACCATTAGGGTATCTTGCCAAAACGTGAGAGTGGGAATCAGTAGGGCATTATGGGAAATGCCTGTGTTGTAGAATCCTGAACAATTGGGTGTAATGTTTAATTTCTCTAGCACTTATGCTCCTAGATGGGCAATAGAACTCACATTCAAATGTTATTGTAACAAAGATAAACTAATGCATATAAGGCCCTATGGCCCAAGTGTAAATCTCCCTTCCCCTGCATGCAGACATTTTCATGCAAAGGCACCGAGCAGCTGCTCGACTGCCTTTCTCACTGTGTGTACACTTGCAGTTTGCAGCAGCAGCAGACAGCTGGCCCACTGCCAACAGTCAGAGTTGGGAGATGCTTAAGAACAGTGTCAGTGATGTCCCACTGATGAGAGGTGTCATAAGCACAGTGCACACATCCTTCCCAGCTTTTACAATGAGATGAAGTTAGTATATACTCTGTACTCACTCTTACGTGAGTCAAGCTGATAAAGGCTGTAGAAACCACTGCAAATGTTTTTACATGTCAGGTGCAAATGAATTCTAATCATTAACTATTCCCTCTAGATGTCCTTTGAAATGTAATCTTAGACCTTTGCTTTGTGTCTGTGTGGGCGCAAACAGTAAAATTTGTTTGGCGGCTCTATTCATTTTGTCTTCTAACTTTACAAACACCAGGAAATACGTTACCTTTAACACTGTCACACTTGAGTGATTATATCACGAAATTCACATCTATTGATGATGTTAGGAAGACTGAATTGAGGGAAGACTTACAATTCCCAATAATTGATTACTGAGCTAGCAACACTTAAAACATTTGTCCTTCTAAATCAAATGCTACTGGACAAAACAAATCTTGTTACTTTGCAAAATTATTTGGAAAGGGTTAGCATGAAGAGCCTTTGACTGGATACACACCATTAATAGTTCACATTGGCTATGCCAAAAAGGAAGATACTACCCTGCTTTACAGATAGCTCTTGTTGCTTCTCCTTTGATATGAAATATTTTATTTGCATTTTTAATGTATGGATAACCATCCAATGTAGTTAGGTTGTGACATCCAAACCTCCCAAGGAAAAAAACCTCATGCATGAATTTTGAAAACTTATTAAATTTGGTTTTATAGATTTTGGGATAGATGGAGAGCTAGAGAAGGTATTGATAAGACCAATCTTACTCAATAGTTTAAAAGTAGGCAATAACTAAGTATAAGATATGCCATTGTGTCAGAGAGTGTTTAGGTCTAAACACATTGTGATAAAGTTCAGCGTGTAAAAATAGTGATTGGCAATAGACAGTGATTGGCAGCCCCTCTTGATTCACAGTCATGGAAAAGGAAGTGGTTTGAAATTGCAGTAGGAGAGAGAAAACTTGCTACTTGTGCATTTTGCTGACTTAATTTTTAAAAAGGTACAGAGAAACTTCTAAGAATGAGATTTAAATAGTTTCCTTGGGCATGCATAGAAGAAGTTGTCCTGGCTAGTTTTATGTCAGCTTGACACAAGCTAGAGTCATCTGAAATGAGGGAACCTCCATTTAGAAAATACCTCCATAAGAAGTGTCCATCTGTAGGCCATTTTCTTAATGAGCAGTTGGCAGGGAAGGGCCCAGCCCAGAGTGGGTGGTGCCATCCCTGGGCTGGTGGTCCTGGGTTCTATAAGAAAGCAAGCTGAGCAAGCCATGAAGAATCAGCCAGTAAGCAGCACCCCATCACAGCCTCTGCATCAGCTCCTGCCTCCAGGATCTTGCTGTGTTTCAGTTCCTACCTTGACTTCCTTGCATGATAAACAGCAATGTGGAAGTGTAAGCCCTTTCCTCCCCAACTTGCTTTATACCAGGGTGTTTGATCACAGTATTTAGGAACCTTAACTAAGATAGCAGTCCTGTCTAGTCTCAATGATGTTCCTAAGATTGGATTTTGAAGATTTTCTTGCCCTGTATGCTCCAGAGAGACAGTTGATACTGCTTCCTCTCTCTCTTTTTCTATCTCTCTCTCTCTCTCTCTACACACACACACACACACACACACACACACACACACACACACACCACACACTGTACTTGAAAGCTGAATAGACATGACTTCTGATAACAAATAAACCAATGGATTCCATAGCACACTATGGCAAAGCTGTGTATGAAAATAAGACTCAAGACGCCTTGTGAAGATGCAAAGTGTAACAGAAGGATGTCTGACTCCCTTAGCTTATAAAAATTAGATACCAACTTTGAGGTTAAGTGAAGCACCATGTTGCTATAATTCTGTTTATATGAAAGTCAGGAAAAACAACCCCTGTATGACTGCCCCCTTTACTTATATACTGAAAAACATTTATAGAATGGGAAATTGGAATAATTAATTAGAAATCACATCCATGAGAATTCAGCCCTCAGCCCTCACATCCAGATGGGCAAGAGAAGGTAGATGCGGTGTTTAGGCAAATCCAGACAGGGGACCTTTGGTGGCTGCTTTGCTCTCTCTGTTTACAGGCCATGCACCCACTGCCAACTCTTCTATCTGAGACACTCATTCCGTCTGTCAACAGCTGGGAGTGTTGGTTCCCGAGGCGAACAGCCGAGTTCTTCTCCAGGAATCACCCTCTTGCTCTGGGCATTGTCCTCTGCCAAAGGGAGTTGCCTTGTGTAAGTCTTTACTTTCTCCCCAGGGACAGCCTGCATTCAGTGACTGATGGCTGTTAGCTCTGAGGACAACTCAAAGAACCAAACTTCTGGCCTACATTCAGAATCCCTTAGAGGCTGTCCCGAGTCCTCTAGGAATCCACTGGAGGCTTTGTTTCCGGATCTCTTCATCTGACCAGTGTTGGTTTCTTGGTCCTTCACAGGTAGATATTCGCATGGTCGTTTCCCTAAAAGGTTATTGCAAGCAATCTGCATTTGAATTGCTTCCCAAAGGACCTAGACTGAGATAGTTGGGGCCAGCAATGAACTGAGAGGGAATTTGGAAGTGGGTCATTCATTGGTCAGCTGTCTGTGAGACCTTCATTATTGGTAGTAGTTCTTAATATATCACTAATACTTTATTGGTTCAGTTATTGATACTGAGTTTCCTTGATTTTCAATAGGGAGCTTTAAATAGTAATAAATCCATCACAAATTGAAACTATTATAATCTGGGGTGGGTACTGGGGCTAGTATGTAAAATGAAGAAAATATTTTAAAAATGAAAATATTATGACTCAAATGCATATAATTTAACTAACCTGATAGACATCATGTCTGAACAACACAATATACTATTAATTATACTTATGCTTGCAAGGGTGACTGGGAAATGTAGCTTTTTTTTTTTTTTTTTTTTTTTTTTTTTTTGCCTGTAGCTGGCATCTCATCAACAGGCTGTTGCTAGCCTGGAAAAGATCAACAAATAAAACAATAGTAGAGTTTCTACTGACTACCTACTACTCTTGTATTGTTGGAAAGTTGAAAGTCTTATAGTGGCCATTCTGGGTCAGAGGTCATTTGTACTCTCTCTTTTGACTACTTGACATGAGTTTCCTGGCCCTAGACATGCCTGTTGGCCATGAAAATACAATTAGAATGGACATAATTAGTACTCAGTGTGTAACTCAGTTTCTTTTGTTTGTAAATGGGTCCTATCACAAAGGAAAAGTCCAAATGGAAGATTCTGATATGAGATGCTGGATAAATAAAAAATAATTTTATATATTGGGAATTTACAGTTCAGTTGTGGTTCTATCACATTTGTACCTATGTAAATGCATAGAAACACACACAGACAAACTGGTTTCAAACTAGACAGACTCAGCCCAGTTGTAATCTTAGTTCTGGGTGATATATGGATATTATTCTTCATTACAATGCATTAACCCAAACTCAGGTTCACGGTATGTAGCCATTGACCTGGCTGATGCATTTTCTTTCATCTCTACCAAAAAGGAGGATTAAACATACTTTAGCACGCTATGTGGTGGCTCACATTTCCAGCAATATGAGGCTGAACCAGAAGGAGCATTCATCTGAAGCCAGTATGGGCAGCACAATAAGATCTTACCTAACCAAACCAAACCAAACCAAACCAAACCAAACCAAACCAAACCAAACCAAACAACCTAACCAAACCAAACCTAACCAAACCAAACCAAACCAAACCAAACCAAACCAAACCAAACCAAACCAAACCAAACCAAACCAAACTGTGGTTCTTCTCCAGGTGAGGTACACATTTAGAGTCTGGATGAGAGCAATTCTTTATTGGTCAGTCATAATATAGTCTGATGAGAACTAAACTGTGTGATGTGCTAAATATGCACATCAGAACAATGCATGGCTGATACCCTGTTAATCAGAGTGATAGTAGTATATTGAGAGTCTTTATTACACAGACAGATTCTGGAATTAGAATATTCAATCTTGTAGCCTACAGCCTCAATTAATATGACTATTTAAATTAAAATTCATTAAGATTGAAAACCTTTCTAAGGTTCAGTTGAGTTCAGCATATTATTTCAACTGCACAATAGCCACATGTAGATCATAGTATTGTGTTGGAAAGAACAGAGACAGAGCATATCTGTCATCAGGGGAACTCCTTGGATGCCAATGTCTGGATATGGGAAGGCCCTGTGACGGTTTAGAGGACCTCAGAGCGAAGCTTTTGAGGGCTCAGTCACCAAGGAGATGCAAGATTAGCTTCTCCAAAAAAGAAGAGGTGCTGCATCCTGTGTCACCCACCACCAAGGAGAACATACTGCTTGGTAGATGTCTGTGGGGTCTAGACACACGACACTTCACATTAGGAAATGCTGCTCAGTCCTGATAGCAAGTGGATGCATGTTGGCAATGTGTTAGAAGAGCTTTGTCCCCGTGGCTCAGTTCCCTCAGAGACAAAGGTGTGAGTCACCTCAACTGTACAGTCATAGGACAACAGAAGCATTAGCTGTTACTGAGGGAATCTAACTGGGCAGGGCAGGGAAACAGTGGATGTTGTCTATGGCTTTGAGGATAGCCAAGGTGTCAGCAGTGGGTCTTCTGATTGCCACGATTATTTTAGGAAGTTACCGTCCTGAATCTTGAGCGTCTGTTCCTAACAGGGAGGGTGAATACTACATGAGGCAAGTTGATTGAGACAGCAAAACCCACGCTGATCCCCACTCAAGATCAAGGCACTTGTTTTAGCTGTTGTGAGTGTTGGATGCTTTGTGCTCCCCTGTGTCAATTTTTATGATCTCCGTCTGAATCATACCTCTTCCTTCTTTGAAGCCTAAAGACTGTGACTGGCCCGTGTGGCAAGAAAAAAAGACAGGTCACCCCTTGAGTTCTCCATGAGATCTGCTGGAGCCTTTGTGTAAACATGTAGATCTTCATCTTCTCTCAACAAAGTTTGCCTTCTTATACTGTCTGTCTGTCTGTCTGTCTGCTCTCTGTCTCATGTATCATTTTCCCAGTGAACATGGCATCAAAAAATTGCCAGCTCTTGATATTTTCCCTGAATGCAAATATACAAGTTAGCATCTCTTACCATCAAAATCAAGTTAAGACAGAATAAAAACTAACAAATGTTAAGTCTTGAAGTTAACCTATCAAGAAACAGAAATATTAATGTGCCAAATATAACACATGATCAATATGTATGGTATGGATTTTTTTTTAACTTCTAAAAAGTATGACCAGAGCTCCTAATAGGTTAGAATTGTTACTTTGATTCATTTTTTTATCTAGTTTTTTTTTTTTTTTTTTTTTTTTAAATCCTGATTCTAGGTCTTATTTTCTGGTTATTCCTTTCTGGGGCTTTGGGTTATCATTGCACTTTACCTTTTTAAGAGACTTTGTGGGAAATAACCTGTAAGCATATGCAGGTTTTCTTTGTGGATTCTGACAACAGCAAGTATGATAGACGAATTAACAATGACTGCTACTAGGGACTTTGATGTTGAAAGATGGAATTATGTTGAAGATGTACATTCCTTGAAAGTAGGATCCAAGCACAGAGGCATTTGGCTGTCTCCACCCTGATAATATTGGCCTGATTTGCATGGGGGCGGCTTCCTGATAGGAAAGGCATGGTGGCAGTAATTGCTACCCTGGAGTACTGTGATTCATTTGGGAAGGAAAGAAATGGGATATAGAAATAGCATTGGATAGCAACTGTAGCTGACATCTCACATGATCCTAAGTAGTAAACTGTCTTTCTCTGTTTCATTTTCCTTGTTTGTAAAATAAAATAGGTAACCGGGGGGAACATGTCCGAGGCTTTCCACCTAGTTCCAAAATTATGTGTTTATTTTATCATCTGATCAAGAAATCGTCTCTTGGTTCTAGGAAATTGTGTTGTGTGTGACACAAAGCATTAACTGCTCACATTTATTATTACTTGTTTTTTTTTTAACAATTTTAAACTTTATTATTGTATAACTTACATTTTTACTTCAATTTTTTTTGTACTTTAGTTCAAACTGAATACTGGTTATATTGTGTAACAAAACCTCTAGAGGTTATATAACGTTTTTGTTTTCATCAAATATAAGCAGAAAAAGGATAGCTAATAGAATATTCCCAGAACTACAACAAGATTTTTAATGTGAGTTTTTTGGGGAAAGGGAAGGAATATGAGGATTTTGTAGAATTAGAGCCTAGGGAGGTTTTGAAATGGAGCTATAAATATGGCAGGCCAGAGTACAGAGGGCTGAAGACTACTAGCTTTGCTGTTGGTACTGCAGAAAAAGACAGGCCAGGTAGGGGTGCATGCCTTTAATACCAGCACTCAGGAGGTAGAGACTGGTGGATCTCTGTGAGTTCGAGGCCAGCCTGGTCTACAGAGCTAGTTTCAGGACAGTCAGGGCTGTTATACACAGAAGTCCCCTGTCTCAACACCCCCCCCCCGCAAAAAAAAAAAAAAAAAAATAGGTGGATGATGCTGTTAGTAAAGGGTTAAAATTGAAAGTGAAATAGAAGAACACAAAAAGGGTGGGGGTAGGAAATGAAATCAAACGTCTTCCTTTTTGTTTAGCATCTACAGATAGGAGCTGAAAAACACAGATGGACCCCAACTTCTCTCCCAGTTGGAAGACAGTATTTTGCTTCACTCTCTCCCACCTTTTTTTAAAATTTCCTGTTGTATTTTCTTTATTCATCCTTTGGCGTTTGTCCATGAAAGTTTCTGCCCTGTCCCATCCTGCAGCCATTCAGTCTCAAATAAACACACAGAGCCTTACATTATTTATAAGCAGTTTGGCCTATTGCTCAGGCTTATTATTAACAAACTCTTACAACTTAAGTTAACCCATAATTCTTATCTGTGTTTATCCATGTGGCTTTGTACCTTTTCTCAGTGTGTCATTCTCATCTTGGTGTCTGGCTGGTGGCTGCGTCTCTGTCTTTCCTCTTTCCAGGATTCTTCTAGTCTGCTAACCCTGCCTATACTCCCTGCCTGGCTACTGGCCAATTAACATTTTATTAAACCAAATCTTTATAGTGAACAAGAGTATTATCCCACATCAGGAGTTAAGTCAACAACTGAACAATGGAAGTATGCTTCATAGATAGCTTTGAAACATACAGCTAGGAGCCAGACTCTCTAGCCCTAAGACAGGTGTGGCTCCAGCTGGCTGATCTAATCTATCTTGGAGAATCCCTACAGACATCCTCTGTCCTCATCTTCTCCATCGATACCCACTGCATCTACATTTTGGATTCCTTTACATCAGTGGTACCTAGTGTCTCTGCAGTTTCCCTATAGATCCTGAACATTGTCTGTTTCTCTTGGATGTACCAGATGCTATGCTGTTTAAGGTACTAATTGCTAGCTACAGGAAACCATCTAAGCTCTAGTAGAGTGAAGTGGAATAAAACATCGCCTCCTCAGTGGTACTCATCCACGGTAGCCACTGGTTACTGGACAGCTTAGACAAGGAGCATGTTCACTACAGAAAACAGCTTGAATGGACAGTGATGCTCAATCTCAAGTCTCCAGAGATTGGCTGACTAGATTCTGCCCTCAGTGGACTTCAGGACATGCATACATCAGAGAGAGGTTTAGATCACACGTTTCTGTGCTCCATCACCTTTTAGATAAACACAGCTTGAGTAATCGTAAGAAAGACTGGAATTATTTACAGTGCCCTAATAATTTTACCTTTTCCTTTAAATAAAGTTGCCTTTTCTTTTCTCGTTCTATTTCCATGGCCATAATAACAATGAGGAAAATTGGGCTGTTGCCAATGTGTCAGATACTGTGTGCTTTTAATATGTCATCTCAATTCTCACAATGCCAGCATGTGAGTAATATTTTTCATCCTCTTTTTATGAGAATATTGAGGTTCAGAACTAGCAAGCGACTTGCTTAAAGCAAATGGCCGACTTAAAAAAAATATTTAGCTGAGTCCAGAGCCAACCAAACTTTAGGTTGCATTACTTTCATCATTATAAACCCCTGAGACTGAAAGACTTCATTCAGACTAGATACTGATGTCAGACTATTTTTCTTAACTTGAATTTTTTTCTTAAACATTTTTAATGTCTCTATTTGTTTTACATCTACTCAAAACTCCATTATTTGACTTTTAAAACCAAGTTTTACTGATATTTCTTGCAATTCACAACTGTATGTTAAAAACTTAATCCTTATAGCAGTTGACTGTTAGTTCATGTGAGAATGGGTTGTTGTAAAAGTGAGGTCAGCCCACCTTGTTCTTTTTTCCCCTCCCCTCCTCTTTCCCTTCCCTTTCCTTCCCCTTCCCTTACATTCCTTCCTTCCTTGGTTTAAGATAGGGTCTTACTCTGTAGCCTTGCCTGGTTTAATACTTGCCATGTAGACCCAGGATGGCCTTGCACTCTTAGAGATCTGAGTTCCCCTGCCTCTGAGTGCTGGGATTAAAGGTTTGTGACACCCTTCCCCCCCCCCCCAACCACACACCTCTTGTTCTCTTGTGCTTTGCTTTCTTTCACCTACTCATCTCATGTGAGGGATGATGTACCAAGTTCATCAGAAGCTGCCATCTTGATGCTGGAATCTAGAGGCCCCAGAACTGTAAGGAATGTTTTCTCTATAAAGTTGATGACACCCTGCTAGAACAAGATGAAGTATATCAAGACTTGGAAATTAATAAAAACAACTTTCAAATTTATTAGTATTTTTAAAAAAACGATCTCACAGGGTGTGGTGGTGCACATCTTTAATCCCAGTGCTCAGGATACAGAGGCAGATCTCTGTGAGTTTGAGACCAGTCTGGGCTACCGTGTGAGCTCCAGAACAGACAGCACATAGTAAGACCCTGTCTCAGAAAACAAACAAACAAAAAACAAAAATAAGATCTCATTGTGTAGCACTAGCTGGCCAGGAATTCTCTGTGTAGACCAGGCTGCCCTTGAACTCATAGAGACTTCCCTGCCTCTGCCTTCTGAGTGTCAGGGTTAAAGGTGTGCACCACCATTCCTGGTCAGTAAAAACACTTAAATGCTATCCTTGTAGCAACTGATCATGGCCAGGCATTGAGCATGCTCTACGCTGTCTGTGTGGTCAACCTAAAGTTACTGCTTTTCCTTTGTGTAAAAGCGCTGTATGCATTTTCTCAGGGGGTCTCCTATATTTCAGGAGATGACTGTTTTCAGAATATGATCAGTGATTCACAATTTACCTTTTAATAATTTATTTCTCTGAATTACTTAGAGTCAGTTTTAACTTAATAATTAGGTTAATAGATATATACTATTTTATATAAAAATAAATTTAAATTACACTTTTAAATTTTATTGACGAGAGCAAGTCTAGAAATACTGTATCTTCTAGACAATAGAAAGTATGCAATCTTGTCTCAAATGAATATGAATCATCTCCATATCAGATTGTTAAATGTATCTTCAGAGGAAAATTATTGGGTGATAGAACATGTGTAGTGTAAAAAAACCTATTAGTCCTCCACTTATCAGGGAGCTGCCCGTGTATTAAGATGCCCCTGCCCTCTTAGCAGGGTCTAGATATGTCATTCAGGCTGCTCTCAACCTCCCCATGAACTTGTGACCTTCCTGCCTCAGCCTCCTGAATGCTGAGGATTCAAGAATTGAGCCGCCACACCCAGTTTAGGAAATAAGAGATTTCCCTTTAAACAAATTGAGCCAAAAAGATGTTTACTTGCTGAAAAAGGTAACATCTATAGTAGTATGCTTTAGAAGAAATTAAAACAAAGTCTGCTAAAATGCAGCTAAACTTTGGCTTCTTGTAAGGAAGGACTGAAATAAAAACTATATTCCTCAAAAATATCTTTTCCCCTATTTTATATTTTATCATAAATCTACATGTTCTAGTTTGCATCCTGTTGCTTTCACAAATACCACAACCAAAAGCAATGTGGGGAGGAAAAGGTTAATTTCTTGTGTCTCTCAAGTTCCAATCCATCCCTGAGGGGAGCTAGGAATGGAAGGCACAAATCTGGAGACATGAAGTAAACAGAACCATGGAAGACGCTGCAGTCACAACCAGTGCTTACTCAGCCTGCTTGCCTGCCTGCTTCCTTCCTGCCTTCCTTTTCTCCTTCCTTCCTTCTTTCCTTTCCTCCTTCCTTCCTTCCTTCCTTCCTTCCTTCCTTCCTCTCCCTTCCTTTTTTCCTTCCTTCCTTCATTTTCTCCGTCCTTCCTTCCTTCCTTCCTTCCTTCCTTCCTTCCTTCCTTCCTTCCTTCCTTCCTCTCCCTTCCTTTTTTCCTTCCTTCCTTCCTTTTCTCCTTCCTTCCTTCCTTCATTCCTTCCTTCCTTTTCTCCTTCCTTCCTTCCTTCCTTCCCTCCTTCCTTCCTTTTTCTTCCTTCTCTCTCCCGCCCTCCCTCCCTCCATCCATCCATCTCTCTCCCCCTCCTCTTTTTTTTTTTTGTCTATATATCTTTATTTGCAAATGTTCATAGCAGAGAGTCACTGGTCTGGTTGGAGCCTCTGGCTTCTGCTACACTACTGATGCTGCGTCCTCACTGGGTCTCCTCTTGGAATTCCTGTTGTTACCCTGACCCCAGTCAGCTTACTTTCTCAAGTGACCCAGGACTACCTACCCCAGGTGGCATTGTCCCCAGCAGGCTGAACTCCCACATCAACCATAATCAAGAAATGCCTCACAGACTTGCCAATCTGATGGAGGCATTTTCTCTTAATTAAAGTTCTTCTTCCCAGATGACCCTGGCATGTGTCAGATGGGCAAAAACTAGCCAAGGCACTATGTACTTACACATAATGTGTATACTTGCTTCATGTTTCAACAAGTCTACACAAATCCCTTCAATCCATACGTGGTGAATTAATCTTGTAACTTACCTTTTTAAAATAACTATTTTTATTTTTGTTTTTTATTTTTGAGAACTGTATTTAATTCCACACAGATTCATTCACCCCCTCCAACTTTCTGTTCTCTTTTTAAAATTTAATAGGCCATCAACTCCAATTTGTTCTTTTCTTACGCTTCTGGGAATGGGGCTCTGCACTGGAGTGTGGTGGACCTACCAGAGCCACACCTTTAGAGGAAACTGATTCTCCCTTCAAAACCATTAACTAACTCTAACTGGGCATAGCTCAGTTAGAGGTGGGAACTCATGAACCAACTCTCTTAACATTCCGTGCTAGAATGTTGGCTGGCTTAATCTTGTGCAGGTTTGGGGAAGGCAGACACAGCTTCTATGAGTCCAGTGGTCCTACCAGGTCCAGAAGACCGTTTTTCCTTGGTTGCCCAGATCGTTGGCCTTTGCAATCTTTTTTCCCCCTTCTTTCATGATGGCCCCTGTGCCTTTTGGAGAGGATGTGATATAGATAATCCCATTAATGGCTGAGTCCTCCTCAATTACGTGTTCTTTGCACTTAAATGGATTGTGAGTTCCCGTGTTAACCACCTTCCACTGCACAGGGAACGTCTCTGATAAGTCCTGAAAGCCACACTAACCTATGAGAAGAGATATACTAATCCAGGGGGCAGTTTGATACTATGTTTGCTTAGAAAAATAATAGCAATAGGCTTACCCCTGGTGCCTATGAGTTCCCCACCCATGGGTTCTTGGTCAGATTTACAATGCTAGGCACGTGTTTCCCAAGGAACAGGCAGAAAGCAGTTGGCTACTCCTATTTGTGCCATTACTGCACCCGTGAACACTTACTGGAGTCCGCAGGCTCACAGCTGCGTAAGTCTATTGATGACTTCTCCTGCCCCCTCCCCCAGAAGTCTGCATAGCACCTTCTAGTACTGAGAGATAGCTACCAGGGAAGAAGCTTCCTGGTCAGTACTAACTTGACTTTTCCATGTCTTTGTGACCAATGTGTGGTGTCATTAGCAATCGGGTTTTTCCATCTAGGTCCAATGGGCAAGCAAGAGCAATGACAGTAGCCTGTATGGTCAGGAGGGTTTCTGTGACAGCTCTGATCAACAACCTGAGGGAAGGTGGGTCACGCCTGTCACTGGGTTTGGAGGCATGGGTTTGCATGCAGGTAGGGAAGAAGGGCAACTATGGCCTTTTGAACAAAACACAATTCACTCAAAGAACATTTTCTTGGGATTAGTGTAAAATGATTTTGAGGCTGTTTATTTCATGCTCATCACAATTCCTCATTTTTTTTTGTTTTGTTTTTATCCTTTTCTTAAGTAAAATGTAGACAATGATTATTAATAACTGGTAAATGTTCTCCATACCTACTCCACACTGCTTATGTGTGCTTCTTTGGAACTTGAGAATATGTTATGTTACACAATAAAAGGAATTTTGCAGATAGAATATATAATTTGCAGACTTCCATAGAGAGATTGTCCTGGATTATCTAACTAGCCCTAGTCTTGAAATGTGCGAACTCTCAAAATGGGACATCTTCCTGGTCAAAAGTAATCTTCATTGGAAACTTGGCTGTATTTCCAATCACCCAGGAGACTGGCATCCCTCTGGCTGTGTCTGCAAAGGTGATTCTGACAAAATTGAAATGAAACAATAGGATGAACCTAAATAGAGGTGGCATCTGGAAGATGGAAGAAAGGGGAAAAGCAATAAAGTAGAAAATGCTGGCTTCCATCTTCTTTCCTGGCTTACCACAAGGGGAGCCATGTTCTCCCACCATCCCTTCCCTTCCATGAGGGGCTGACCCCTCTGATTCTGTGAGCCGACATGAATCTACCCTCCCTAAAGTTGTTTTTGTCAGAGCAACAAGAAAAGCTAATACATTCACGAAGTAGGAGATACTTTAAACACGACAGGGACCCACCCTAATAATACTGCTTTCAGGGAAGGAGAGTCCAAGACTCAAGGAATGTGTACACCTAGCAACTGGAATGACCCAGCTGACACAGCAAGAAAATGAGAGGCTCAGTCTTGCAGCTGGTGGGTACTAAATTTTGCCGTCCACTTCAATGAGCAACAAAAATTCTCCCTCATAACTCTGGCACGCAGCTCTGAGACGCCATGATTTTAGCGTGGTGAGACCTCTACTGGGTTTCTGACCTGCCGAACAGTGAGGTAATGCGTTTGTGTTGCTCACACCTCTAGATTTGTAGTTCATTGTCATGGCAGCAACAGAAAGCCAGTATGAAAGTGCTGTTAAACCTACTTCCCGGAGTTGATGGCTGAAAGTGTGTGAGATACCCTCCGTACATGACGGTGCCCAGGCTAACTGTTGCCCTTGTAGTTGTCAGCATCAACAGGCTCCACCCCGCTACTGAACTGAAAACTTTAAAAACGACAGTCGTACAAGGGCATTTACTGAACACATGTGTAATATGCAGTACCGTCTGTGCCCACAGAGACAGAGTGCATTCTTAGGCTATGTTGTATATGGCTACTATCTTGGTCTTAGTTACTTTTCTATTGCTGTGAAGACGGCAACTTAGAAAAGAAAGCATCTTGGGGGGACTAGTGGATCCAGAGGGTTAGAATTGGTGACCATTGTGGCCGGGAGCACGGCAGCACGCAGGCAGACGAGCCCTGTGCGGGGCAGTAGCTGGGAGGTTTCATCTGACCCATATGCCTACAGCCATGGGAAGGGGAGAGGCAGTGTCGTGGACTTTTGAAACCTCAAATACCACCCCAGTGACAACATGTCCTCCAGCAAGACCACCCCTCTCAGTCCTTCTCAAACAGCACTGCCATCCAGGGAACAAGCACTCAAATATATGAGCCTCTGGGGGCCATTGTCATTCAAACCACCACAGATACTGTCAAGAAATTTGAGCCCGTATGCGTGTGCATGAGTTCATATGTGTGTTTGGTATGTGGGTGTATATACTTGCTCACATTTGTGTGGGTGCATGTGTTCACAGGTTGGTGTGGAGGCCTGAGATTGACATCGGGTGCCTTTTTTTTTTATTTAAATTACTCTCCTTGTATACCAAGACAGCACCTGTTCATGCATGAAGTCATAGCTTGTTGCCAGCTTGCTGGGGGTATTCTTGCCTCTGTTTTCATACCCTGGGATTATAGGTGGGCAGTTCCCCAGTCATTCACACACCATTAAAAGGAGATTTATTAGATTGGCTTACAGGATGTGGTCAGTGCAGTCCAACAATGGCTGACTCACACTGGGGAATCTGTCTTAAGGAAAACTAGTCAGCGTGGGGGAGTTATGTGGCTCCAGTAACAAAATACTTGACAAAAAAAAAATGATAAATGTGTTTCACTTGCTCCTTTTTCGAATGCTACAGAAGAAAATTGAGATAGAATCTCTCAGAAACAGACATGGTGATTGGAGAGGTTAAATGTGAATGGTGAATTGTGCAGTTTACTTATGATACTGGTTTGGAAGATGCCCCCTGCTGAACTGTGAGCCTGGGTCAGATCAGGGCCTCAGTGAGCTGTCTCCCTATGTACATCTTGTGTGGTAAAAGAAATTGAAGAATACCCAGTTGAAAAACAAAGCTTTAAGTACAGCAAGCGAAGTCCTAAAATTCTGACCATATTCCCATTCTTTGAAAATAGTAGCAGCATTCTTTGAAAATCGAAGGTGTCTAGCCTCGTGTTTGTAGAAATGCCCCCCCCCCATGCTGCCAACTTCACTCATGTAGCCAGATCCATTTTTGTTTCGGGCAGAGAAAATGCCAACTGTAGCCCCCAATGAGTAGGAGGGTAGGCAGATGTGGAGGACAAGTCAGTATCTTACAATATTGAAGTTATTTCTTACAGTTGAAGCTTGATGTCGGTAGGATGTGTGGTCTGAAATGCCTAGAACTTTTGTTGAACACCCAGACTCTCGTTCCTCAATTTATTTTCCAATACAATGTGTATTATGCTTTAGTCCTACATATCCTGTACAGGCCCACGTGCTAAAGGTATGGTTTTCCTGGTGCTATAGAAAGTCAGTGGAGCCTTATGAGGTGGAAACTGTTCAAGGATGTTGGGAAGTTAAGGGTAGACCCTTGAAGGAAGTGTAGGGTGACTTGGCCCCTTGCTGTTTCTCATTGCTCCTGGTTGTCATGAGGGAGACAGTGTCTCCCTCCTACCATGAGTTACTCTGTGATATGCTGCTTCATTACAGATCTCAAATTTCTGAAATGATGATCCAAGACAAAACTTACATTCCTTAAGTTGTCTTTCTCAGTGTTTTGTTATAGTGACAGACATTTAAGTCAATATGTTTGCTGGAGTTTTAGGATGCTGTGACCTTGGAAGAAAGAACATGTCTTGGCTGGACAAAGTTAAAGAAAACATGTCTTTTCCCTAATGACTGAATTCCTTAGCTAAGGCTGTTGCAGTAGGCAGATTTTCTTTTCTTCTAAGAACTTGTACTTCCCTATTCTCTGCCTTTTCCTCTTTTTTTCAAAACTCTTTGGTTTCCAGAGGCATAAGTACAATAAGTACTATTGTCAACCATGCCTCTACAACATTTGTTGGTCTGCTTTCTTCCTTGGCTAGTACATGGTGTGCATGACTACTTCAAAGGAAACGATGTCAGGTGGTACCTGCAGAATTTGTGGGTGAAGAGGTCCCGAAGCCTTTCACCAAGGCATCAACTAGTGACCTGTTTTTTTCACTTCACTGTAATGTCCTTTCCTTCTCGACCTACATGCTAAATTTCCTAAGTTCTGGTTGCTAGTTGTAGGAGGAGTCCACTCATAATTAGCCATTCCAGTTATATCCAAGATTTTCTAGACTGGAAGTAATAAAAACAGATAAGATATATCTTATAGTCAGTGAACATTTATAACCTCATTTGCAACCAGTCCCACGATACACGATTATAAGAAGTATGGCAGAAATGCAGTCTCAAGGCCCTTAGGCTACCATTTGCTGTAAGAGTATATATTATACCTACCCATCACTCTCACAACTGATTACAAGGCTGAGGCTAATGCTTGGTGTTCCGTGTACGTTCATGGAATATATACATTAAGCTTCTCAGCTTTACCCTGGAATATGGCACTTGGGAGGTCTAAGGAAGCTGGTAATTTCTCATATCAAGAGTTATTTGTGACCAACAGAAGCCTATTACATATGACTGAGCGTTTGTACTGGATAAAAGAGATTTTCACACAAGGGTAGAAGATCAAATGCTCTCTTTCCTCCTCTGTCCCAGATACTCTGGATATTCGAGGCCCGAGTCACTGTTACATTCTAAGTGTCCTCTTGATACTTTGAAAGGTCTCTGACTACATTCCAGGGAAGCCTGGCAAAGGAAGCCTGGCTTGACAGGGGCTCTATCTTCCACAATTGCCCCGCTAACATGTTTGTTATTATTGATGAGGTAGAAATTTTACCGTCTTGTTTAGGATCCACTTATATTTAATTGACTGGTCACCCAGAAGTCATTGCAACAAAATACAATAAATAAGTTAGGGAATTCCTACTGGCTTTGGGATCGATCCTTCATCAGGAGCACAGTGAAAATAGTACCTGGGCACATTCATGATTCACACTAAGTGTCTTCAGAATGAAGACTTCTGCACCATAGATTTATGATTTTGACTTTCAATGAGGGTCTATCTCTGGACTATATCTACTTTTCTTTTGACAAAGGCTCTTGTATCATGCCTCTCTCCCCCTCTCTATACTGATCTACATGTCATTGTTATCAGAACAATACCAGGCTGCCTACTTCTCAAAAGCCAGTGCCTGCACAATGAGAGCTATTGCCCAGAAGGAAAGAGAAGGGTAATTTCTTCAAAGCATCTTGGGAACAGGGGTCAGGAGGTACAAAGTTGTTTTATAGAAAGGCGGAAGAGGAGTGGGTAGGAAGGCTGTATGTTTAGTTATCTTCATTTGCATAGAATGCCCACTTCTTTCTTCTCTGGACAGGATATTGGAGGGGACCTTGAATTCCTAGGGCTACTTCCTGTTCAAATTCATGGCAATCCACTGGCTTTGTGCTACTTCACACTGGACAAAAGTCCAGGAAGAGCATTGCCAAGGTCGCCAGATGATCCAGTTTCTGTGCAACCTAGATCTTAAGAAAGATTTTAGCAGTTAAGTCTCAACCATTTAGGAGGAGCTTCTACATACTCTTCATAGTTAATCTGCCAAGTATGTCATACGCCTTGCAAGCAGATCAGGAAGAGGGGGAGGCGCAAATGGAGGGGTCTAACTGAATGGGAAGGAGAGCTGTCAAAGGCTGCCCAGTACCAAGCTTATGACAGTTTGTCTTCTTGCTTCCAGCTGAGATCAAGCATTAGAAACCTTTGCAGATTTCCATGAAGAGACTGAGTGATTTGAGAGTCTCTATAACTTTCCATTTGGAGATTCTGTGAACTTCTCTCCTTCTTCCTTGGGGGCTGGGGGTGTTAAGAGTTCTTCTCCAGGTGGTACTCAGCTTTCACAATCCAAACACAGGTCTCCTTCTTCTCACCATCTGGCCTAAGTGTCATTGAACTTATAGCCTCTCCTGCAACGGGTCAGTCCATGAAACTGCAAATTTTACCTGAGGAGATCTGAAAGCTTCTCTGAGGATAGCATTTAAGGATAATTATGGGGTAGAGAAGCAGAATGGTCTGAGATCTGGGGGAAGGTGATTGGGCAGCAAAAATGAGGTAATTCATGGTCTGCACACACATAATCAAGCTGCACCACTCTTCAAAGGATGCACGCTCGGAAAATGGCAGCTCCGTATGCTCCGAAGGTGGAAATTTAGCCCTCCGATATGAAAGGGTTGCCACTAGATACTTGTGCAGGCCCAAATGAATGGCTACTGGTTTCATCCGGTTTGAGCTACATCAAAGTTACTGAGAAAAACAACCCAAGTAACTGTTATCTCTGTGACCCGTAAGTCAGGACTGTTATCGGTAGCAAAGCCAATGAGAGTGAGTGTACGGCTTCTCTATTGAACTCTAAACTCGGTGATAACAGCAAATAATCAAAGCCTAGTGAGGCTCGCAGGCTTATTTAGATTTTCCCTTGATTTCCTAAGGATGACGGCAGCCTAGGTGGGGGCCAGATTACTACATTCTGCTTTGACGTTTAATTCCATACCTTGAAAGGTCCGGTGTCCTTTTGTCAAATCTCCTGAAGCCCTCAAACATGGGGTGACAGACATTGGCTTCTGGCACCCAGGCAGACACAGGTTTTATGGTTTGTCTTTTCTGCGTTAAAGTTTTCCATGTTGCTAAATTCAGTGGGTCTGAGACTCAGGTGCTTACTGCAGTTCAACTTGAGATCTCTCTGCTCTGCGAACTGCCTGCTTGACCAGACTACCTTCTTGGGCACCTGTCCTGTAGCTGGATCAGTTTCTCCCAGTGCTGTTCCTGCCCAGTCCTGGCTCCATTCCTCTCGTCACTCACTTTCACTGCTAAAGTATCAGCATGCCTTCCAGCAGAAGCCGCACTTGTTCAGGGGAGAACATGACTCTCTCTGAAAGCTACACGAGACAGACTTTGAACTTGGACGTATCCCTTATGTGGTTAAAAAGGACCCCAGAAACATCGAATCCAGTTGTAGTATGGATGCAAAAACATACCCATATTTGCATACGAACACCAAGGCATCCCTCTTCACTCTGTCTGGTGCAGTGTGCTGACTTAAATTTGCATTGTTTTGATATTAAAAAGTAAGTATCCATGAGCTCCAGTCTGCTATGTTTCACTGGCAGAATAGCCTGTGCTGTCGTGGTGACCTTCCGAGTCCCTCCATCTATGGAGATATTTGAAAGTGTATAGAAATTGAGGTAGCCGGGACCTGGCCACCACATTACTATTTCCAGATTATTGTTGTTTTTTGTATAATGGAATTTTCATATAACCCAGAAAGATATCTCTGTATCTTCCATTGTGCCAGATACAAAGGCTGATTCATAGTGAAGTTCCCTGAATTGAAATATGCTACTTATAGTTGCAGTTTTCTAATGTTGCTTGTTGTGTGAGAAGTATATTCACTCTGTTTGGAAAGAAGTTTGAACTGTGTTTTTAGGGCGGGCTATTACTCAGTCTGAACTTGGAATTGCTGTTTGCATATAGTTTGGAGTTGGAGAGTTCACGATTTTGGCCATGCTACTATTTATCTCATATTCATTGACTGATGATCTTGGTCCAGGTCCTAGTGCATGTGCGCTTATTTCTGTTGAGGCTTGCTATTAATAGGTCCTCTCAGCATGGATGCCAAAGAATGACCTGGAGTAGACTTTAAATTAGTTTCCATATTGGAAGATACATCTTCTATGTCAGGATCGAGGCCACTAACTAGTAGTGCCAAGGACTAGAGGAGAAATGTCAATGATTGCCTCTCCCCTCTTCCATGAGATGGGGTGTTGATCAAAGCTAGCCAGTTCAGCATGTTAAATGCATTTGTTAGTTAGGAAACAAATGGCATCTCAGACGTTGATGACAGGTTCCAAGGTTTAAAACACCTCTTGTAAAACAGGCATGGAACCATTTTGAACAATTTCATAAGCAGGGTTTCTGATTGCAGCCAGAACTTCCTTGTAGCCTAGCTGCTGCTTTCTGTTCAGTGTCATCTAATTGACACCCCCTCTTTTTTTTTTTTTTTTTTTTTTGCTGGTTGGGCAATCAACAAAGAATAAGGAAAATCAAGATAAAGCATTAAGATGAGAAACCAAAATAAAGTTTTTTATGCTCACTTATATAACATGACGAATACTGATTTCATCCCAGTCGGTTCAAGAGCTGTTTTCTTCCTTTTATTTGAAATAAAAGCATAGAATGCCGGCACTTGCAGAGGCCCTAAAAATGATTGTTTCAACTCTGAATTTCATATCAATTAGGAAAATTCTTGGGCAAGCCTGAGCTTCCATAGGCTTCTGCTTTCTAACACTATTATCTGATTGTTGAAATAATGGCTGTGACAAAATAACATTGTAATTCTGCTTTCAGATATATGTATATATTTTAAATGGCCAGGAGAGCCAATCACGTGATTAATAAGTTGTTATTTTATAAAACAAAGGTTGCAGTAATGGAGTAAAGGATGAAATAATAATGGCAGGCACCTGCAAGAAGTAAAATGAGTGAAATATAAGATTTCCTCTTCATCATCATTGATTTTTATTGCAATTTCTCCTCCTCCATCATTTGCTTCCTGGAGATTTTGGTTTATTGCTAGCCTTTGATCTGGGAGTTTATGCTATTTAACTGTCATGCTATACAATAGAGAAGGCGAGTGGAAAAATACAAACGAGCCTTGTGACAAATGAGATTTGGACTCCCCCAGACTACTTTATCTAGAGGTGCAAACTAAGCTCTTAATGGAAACACTGACAGTTCTGTGCCTGCATCTTAGCTTCCAGATAGGCTGTGGCTGCGACGTGGCAGGGACAGGGCAAAGTATCAGGTCATTCATAGAAACCCGTCTTGCCGCTTTGACGCTTGAAATGTAAAAAGCTGAAATTTTAACTCCTGGCAGTGAGATTGCTATCGAGACACATGCTCAAGCAAGTCCCCTTCTTCAGAGCCCCTTTGCACGAGTCATGCCCTGGAAGGGCCGTTCTCCTTGTCCACCTAAGTCAGAAACATCCAGTGCTACTCTGAGCAACACTTTCTGTGTAGACTCAATGCCCAGGGGACAGTTGAGAGTATATTCATTTAAGGCTTGGATCCCAGTAGGGTGCTTTCAGTGACTGAATTCGGAGACGACACTGACACTTTACTTTAGTAACCCTAAGGTTGTTTTATAGGCTCTTGAAGGTTAACATCAATTTAAATACTGCGATAACAGTGGCCGAAAGTCTCTACCGGAGACTTACCCTGACTAAAGTTTAGAGTCTGCCTCATTTTTCTTATCAACCAGCTTCCCAGGCTTTCAACATGTGGCAGTTGAGAATGTAATATTGAGGTCAGAGGAAAACTGGTCCAGCGCCGAAGCAGCCTATCATTAGCATGCTGCTGATACCATCCCTAGGCTCTGGCTGACTGACCTCAGCCCTAGAAGGCATTGAATAATTTTCAGGCCCAAGGACAGAGATCATGTTTGTGGCTTTGAACTTGATGCCTTTATGTCAAATTTAGCTTTGGGGTATATCCTAACTGCCACAACTAATTGCCTTCGTTTCTGGAAATGTGGGTTTAAACCAGGAGACTATCAACTACCACTTAAGAAAAAGTGTATTACTAATGTTTTGCATCTCCAAAATGCTTTCATATGTACCATGTCCTCTAATTCTCTTGACAGTCCAGCAGGGCAAGCCAGAAGATGATTTTATTCTATTTTACAGATGAAAAAAACTGAGAGTTTTATAAAGGCTGAAAGTTTTCCCCAGGGTTACCACAGAACTGATGTCTCATCTCCTGGGTTCTGGACCAGTGCCCTTTCCATGTGCAGCCCTGACTGTTAGCAAGAGAAAGACCTTTGGTCAGCCAGTCCACCAGCTAAGTATGTGTACACATACGTTATCCAGAGCCATGCACTAAAGACTGCGTCCAAGGCATACATCATTTTTTCTCTTTGTAATTTTAAAATGACCAGGCAAATCATTTTATGTGGTAATTATATTAAAGGATATGTAATGATTATTTCGTACATTTTCTTGAAAAATTTGGTTAAAATTACATCCAATATTGTGCAGAGGTCTAGTGTAATCTTGAGATAGCTTTGTTAACGATTGCCAGCAGATTGGCATTTCAGTTACTTTTAGATAAATGACATAGGTAATTTCCTCTGTATTTCCTGAATAACTGAGTAAATGCATATATATACTCAATGCCATATGGTTTATATACTGCATTTATTTAAAAAAATCCATTTACTGGTCAGAAAGATAACTGATTTGATATCAATAAAGGAATTGGGAACATGAACAGATCTAGAATGAATAAGTAGATGTTTGAAGTTAAGAGCAGAGTCAACTACCAATTTTATAATTTGATGGTTTGTTATATAAAGACATTAAATTTGCCATCAAAGATATCTGAGGTATATCCCAGTTTTAGACCTGGATCTGGATGCTTTTGAATACCTTCCCTCTTTTCCTCCATGCTGTTTCATACCTGGTGCAACATCTGTATCACTTGTACCTTCTCAGCCCACCGCACAATTTACAACAGCCATGTAGAGCCTAAAGTTTGTCCCATCGCTTTCTCTGAAGAAAACACTAAAGGTAGATAGTTCAACTTTAGAGTTGGATAAATTAAACATAAGGCTCTCTTGACTAGTGCTGCTTTCATAATATGCTCTTCAACCAAATAAATAATCAATATATGGATAAAATATAGAACAAGTATAGCAGACATTATGGTGCCTATCCCTACTTCTTTTTACTGGCCATGAGTATTTAGAGTTCTTTAATTTTTTACAATGCTATATTATGCTATTAATTTGTCTGTGTGTGTGTGTGTGTGTGTGTGTGTGTGTGTGTGTGTGTTTGTACATGCATTTGCCATGCTGCATGTATGGAGGTCAGAAGATAATTCACATAGTCAGTTCTCTTTTGGAGGGCAGATCAAACTCAGGTCATCAGGCTTGGTGGCAAGTACCTTTACCCAATGAGCCATATTACTGGCTCTGGAGTTCTTGAGAAATAAAGAAATGCAGAGAAGTTTAGTGGAAGAAAACTCTTAGAAAAGTTCACACAATCCCTAGTGTTCCTTATACAATAAAGTCACATAATAGAGTATATGAAGCCTGATTCTAAAGCATTTTTTTTCATGTAGACTTTGAATATACCCATACAGATTTTGAATCTGTAGCAAAGGAAGATGTATAATTACTTGGCCTCTCCAGCAGGCACCCTGCATGTTAAGACATGATGGTATTAACACCACAGTTTGGGGTAACTACCACTAAGCAGACTTTTATAGGATGCCTTGAGGACTTAGCTGTCAGGTGAAACACTGACAGATCACAAAAGATGACAGTTGGCCATTTCACATGGACATAATGGTGTCAGAAGCATAAGGGCTGTGTCACTATGGTAATGATTTGTAGTGTTCTGGCATTTCAATGAAAATCATCACCCATCAGATAGGGAAGAAGACAGACCTATAGATAGTAGACTGAATCCAAGTTTCATAGATGTATAAGGGCTCAAACATGTTCTAAGCCATGCCATAGGGTGTCAATGAAATGTATGCCTTTGGGCCATAGTTTAGAAATAGTAAGCATCAAGAATGCCAATAAATTGGGATGAGCACACCAGCCATGCCACAGGAATAAGGACTCTCTTCCCATTTATTTGTTTACTCATCCATGCAGTTTTGTGTAGCTGCAGATTATGAGACTCTTGAATCACTTTAAAAGGATGCGGAAACGATGGTGGAGTACAAGATTTTGTTATCCACGTGAAACTTCCTGTACCATGAAATTCAGGTGACGCCCTAGTTAAACTATATAACAGGTTTTTTAAAAAAACAAGGAATTATTAAACTCTAATACTACAGCTTCTCTAGACACTTGGTTCCATCCCTTTCTTGGTTATGAGGACAGCTCGTTGGCCCCAGCATGCTAATTCTATAGAAGTGTGTGGGGGGTTGACTTGTTGATTGGCATGGCTGAAGTGACTTATATCCAGGGAGCAGGACTGTCTGGTGGATGCTGAGTTAAGTGTTCCCTCACTTTGTATTTCACTAAGTTTCCCCCTCCCTCTTTCCTGGAGTCAGGCCAGAGAGTGAATCAGTGTTTCCCAGGCTTTTATTCTTTACTCCAGACCCTATCAGTGACATACATGATCACATTAATTCTCTCACAAGATGATATGATGAAGAAGTGAGTCTAAAGAACAACAACATTTTGATATCACTGTATCTTTAACAATTGCTATATAAATTGGAATCCCCTCTTTAACTTTTTCCATATTTATTTATTTTGGAGACAGGAGCTTGTGTAGCCCAGCCTGGTCTGAGGGTTAAATAACTGAGGATTACCTTGAACCTTTGAACTCCACCTTCCATTTATTTTAGCGTTTAAATATTGGTGGTTTTTTTTGCTCATATTATCTACTGAATACTTAACTGTACATTTTTGACTTTAGAAAATATTTACGTTTTTTTTTCCTGAATTTTATTATAGAAGGAGAAGCATGACTTGCTGAAGAAACAGTTAGTTAAGCAGTAATCAGGATAAGGATAAATAGATGTTAAAATACACAGTAAAATTTAACTCTCTGTAATGCATCAAGCCTAGACAGAAAGCTGCTTTTGTTTCTATACTTAGACTTCTTACAATTGCTCTAAAAAAGCTGGCTTATTTTTGTAATCTTTTTCCTTTGTTCCTAATGGTTGGGTAGCAGAGGATTCAAGCTGTTTTTCCAAGCATTTATCCACAAATAACATACTGAGTGTTTGGAAAGGTTATACTGCTAATAGCTAACAAGTTAGAAGTCAAATTGGACAAAATGCAATTATAATTTTCCATTAAATAGTGGTGTTTAAAAGATTAGAAACACATTGATGAAACTGCTAGAAGTTTTGATCAGATGCATATAATTTATAAAATTAGTGTGAGTCATCACACAGACATTTAGAATTACCATTTTAGATTTTATAAACTTTAAACTGTACTTGAGAGAGAGTGTGTGTCTGTGTGTATGTGAGAGTGTATGTGTGTGAGTGTGAATGTGAGTGTGTGAGTGTGAGTGTGAGTGTGTGAGTGTGTGTGTGAGTGTGTGTGGTGTGTGAATGTGTGAGTGTGAGTGTGAGTGTGAGTGTGTGAGTGTGTTGAGTGTGTGTGAGTGTGTGTGTGTGTGTGTGTGTGTGTGTGTGAAGCACAGTTGTTTGCACACCATGATGCAGGTGTTGAGGTTGAAAGACAATGCTGAGGAGCCGCTCCTCTCCTTCCACCATGGTTTTCTCAGTTCAAGCTTAGATCAGGCTTTTGTGGCTGGGGGCTTTTAGCTGCTGAGCCACCGTCACACCCCCATACCCTTCTTAACAGCATGTGTATTAGGAACATTTGAACAGTACTCTTGGTTTTTTGAGACTGGGTTTCTCTGTATTGCTTTGGATCCTGTCCTGAACTTGCTCTGTAGACCAGGCTGGCCTCAAACTCACAGAGATCTGCCTGCCTCTGCCTTCTGAGTGCTGGGACTAAAGGCGTGTGCCATAAACACCTGGCTTGAACATTATTCTTAAGTAAGTTAGCAAGAATGCTTTGGGATATCTCTCGTGTGAACAATGCCCAGGGAGCAGGTTTGAGGAAGAAAAAGAACCTAGAACGTTGTAGGCTCTTGCTAGTCAGGTAGGAGAGGACCAATTAACAGTCTGCAAACAGACAGCTCAGCTGACAGCTGTTGCTGCCCATGATAACTCAGGTAAGATTCATACCCACAGAAAGGGATGAATCAGATGATCATATCTTAGTTATAGGACAAAGTCCTCCACAGGATTTACTGTTCCACTTAAATTCACACATCAGGAACAGGAAGGAAAAGGTCTTTAGAAGGTGCTGAGTGAATGTGAATAACACACCTTAACACATATGCTTTCTCGGTTCCCAATTAGTCACTCATTATTAGAGTTAAATTATATAATGCATGACTAAGAGTGAAATTATGTAAACCGAACAATAAGCCAAACATTTGAATAGTAGGATTAACCTGGGTCAAAGAATGCACAGTGACTGAGTCATTAGAACATCTCTCTGATCACAACTGGCCTTCACGAATGTTTATTTGATGAACCCTCGGTGGCTCAGACATGTTCATCGTTTTAAGACTGATGCAAAAACAGTCATTTGACTGAACAATTTAATGTGCTGACTCTCCACCATAGCAGACATTTCTCTTCTTGGCATTGTGACGCCACTTCTCCATGGCAGTATTATCTGGGCTTTTTGTTTGTCCCAAGAGAAAAGAACTTCATCCATAGCTGTAGAAATGGGTCAAAAAAGGCTGAGATCCCAAGGAACAACCCGGACCAAGGAAAAACCATTATGTATGAGGACAGTAAATCCAAGAGAAATGGAGTTGAGGTCCACGAGGCCAAAACTACACCCGAACCTACTACTGCCTGCATACTTTAAATGATCAAAAATGCATTTGATCATTTATGCTAGGAAACCATTTTAATTGCTCCATTGCCAGAAAAACCTTTGTCAGCACAGGGCTCATGAGCTGATGATATATGCTATGCAAGTTCCTCATGACCAGTAACTGACTTGTTGGAGAAGAATCTGGAATTGAAGACAAGTTGGAGGGATATATGTTAGATGATTGGACATGCATTCTTCAATGAACCTTTGCCTTACAGTATATTTACTATCTAGGTAGACATTTTTAATTTAGAAAGCGTATATATGTACACATATATAATATATATCATTATTATTATATTGTACAGGAGCTCACTGTGTACCTGCAACTGACCTTGAACTTGTATGTACCCCAGGACTGCCCCCTGGGATGCTGCAAACGTAGATATGTGCCCCTCCTGGCACAAATGGCCTTCCTGGTTTCCCTTTGTGCCCGCTGACTACATTTTTGTTTCTTCTCCCTTTATAAAATTTTTAGTGCATCATCTCTGTATAGTTTTTAAATCTATTAATGTTCTCAAGTTTTCCTTATTTTCAGTTGGACAATGGGAAGTTGCAAAACGTGTTAGCCATTTAACAAGTCCGTGTTGAATTTAGGCTCTGCTTTCCCGGATGGTCCACTTCTAAGTCTGTTTTTTTTTTTTTTTCTTTTTTCTAATTGGGCTGTGCATTAATTTCATCTCAGTACTTTTAAAATAATGGTTCCCAAACTTAGTGTGCTTCAGTTCACTTGGTAAAACTTCTTTAAAAGATTTCTAGGCCAACCCCAAGTTTCTGACTTAGCGATTCTAGGGTGGGGTCCCCAGTTTTGCATTTATAACTGGTTCCAGGCCATACTGATATTGTTGGTCTGCAGACCACTGTTTAAGCATTTTTTCCATCTTTCTGACTTAAATCGGAAACTTCTCAATAGGGGAGGGTGTAAGGCTCCCAGATGACTCTAATGGAGAGCCAGGCTGAGAAGTATTGCCCTAAACAGAGAAGCACGGCTGGGTTTTATTTCCTGCTTAAGAACTTGCAGAGGTTCATAGTTCCAATAAAACAGTCCCTTTCACATCTCACATGAACCCCTTGACCTACACATTCTACCCCACTAGGAAAAGTCAATAAACTTAAATGAGGGTAAGGACTAAAGTTGATTACCCAGGAGAATCACTGGCTGAGTACCAATGCTCTCTGCTCTCAAGAACCGTAGATAAGTTCAGGAGAATGTCTGTAATTATGTTATTAGGGTCCAACCAGCAAAGGTGAATAGTTTAATGAGGGGAGTTAGATGCACAGCTGATGCAGGGGATTGGGAGCTGCAGGGAGAACCAGAAGAGGTGCTGGAGTTAACAGAGCCCAGGAGCCTGGATTTCAGGAAGGAAGCTGGAACCAAGATGGGCTTCTTTAGTAGTAGCTATGATATTAGCTGGTGGGGAGGATTCAGTGGGCATTTACTGAGAGTTCCAGCTTCTTGTGTCTTGGAATAAATAGTTGAATAGAGACACACAGATGGTAACAAGCAAAGTGAGAATTTATTAAGGGTATATACTTCCCAGAGAGGAAGCAAGCTAAAGTAAGGAGAATGTTCAGTAGCTTGAAAGCCCTGCTGTACAAAGAATCTGGTCTTTAAATATTTAGCATCCACCCTCTTATGTATGTGTGTTGTATGTACATGTGCCACACTGTATATTGGAGTTCGGAGGATGATTCTAGGGAGTCTGCCCTCTCTCTGTCTTTGTCTCTGTCTCTGTCTCTGTCTCTGTCTCTCTCTCTCTCTCTCTCTCTCTCTCTCTCTCTCTCTCTCTCTCTCTCTCTCTCTCTCTTCACACTGTGGATCTTAGGATCAAACTGAAGTTGTCAGGTTTGGTGGAATTGAACTCACATCATCAGGTCTAGCCCCTTCATCCACAGAGCCATCTTTCAGTCCCTGAGTTCTGGTTTCTGCTTTACTGTAGTGTGGATTTCTGACTCATTTTCAGGGAAGCGTCTTTCTGTGTATGCTTTTATCCTTGTAGCTCTACTGTACTATTTCATGTGTCACATGCATCATTAGCATCTTGCATTAGTCATGTTTCTATTTCTGTGATAAAATACCACGATGAAAGCAACTCACAAAAAACAATGTGAGCACAGCAACTCTTGTAAAAGAAAATATTTAATTGAAATGGCAGATTAAAGTTCAGCATTTATTTCATTATCCTCATGGTGGGACCTGGTGGCTTACAGGCAGATATGGTGCTGGAGGTGGAGCTGAGAGTCCTACATCTTGACTTCCAGACAACAGGAAGTGGTCTCAGTGTCACAACTGAGGGAAGCTTGAGCAAAAGAGACTTCAGACTCCACCTCTGCAGTGACACACTTCCTCCAACAAGGCCATACCTACTTCAACAGGGCCACATCTCCTAATAGCGCCACTCCCTTTGGAAACCATTTTCTTTCAAACCACGACAGGGGCCATTCTCATTCCAACAATTGCACATCTCAACTTTCCACCCAAAGGTAAGCTGTTTAATATTAGAATGAGCCACCTTTAGCCACTCTGGATTTTCCCTGCATCTACAATAGTGGCGCTTATCAATACAATGCCAAATTGTATGACTTTGCTCAAGGTCTTCCAGACCTTTCTCTTTGTAGTATTTTCCCACCCCAGCTGGGGGATGGGACAGGCAGCTGCTGCCAGGGATGCCCCCAACGTACAGAACAGTGCATGTGGGGACATAGTCCACCGACCCTTTTTTCCCCCAGAGTGAAACAAAAATGTTTCTATGAATTATATATAAATTGCCCAGGAGTAAAAATCAATATAATAATTAAGACTTTCATAACGTTTTTGGGGGCTTTGCTGATATAATTTCCAAATTGTCTTCCTTCTATAATTATTTCTAAATGGTCTTCCTTCTTCCAACTATTGTCTTTCTCTGACCTCTCTGATGCAGTTGCCTCATAGAATGCATTCAAAGTGTTATTTCTCTGGTTGAAGCACTGGCCTCCTGAATGTGGTGATTCCTGCCTCTTTCTCTAGCTTTACCTGGAATTCTTCATTTGTGTCAACTTTTACTGATCTACAAATCAATAATTTTTGAGTCCATGAAGACTCCGGTTTGCTGTCTGGATCCTCATCTTTCTGGTCTCATTTTGAAACATTCTTCTCTCTGGGTACTTTTACCACACAATTGGAAGTGAACCTCTTACCTCGTGGCTCTTTACTATTTCCTGGTTTGTCCTGCCTGCTTTTTTTTTTTTTTCTTCTTCTGTTTTCAGTCACCATTGCTTATCAACTAAGTCCACCAGAGTCTAGGAAAGAAGCCACTGGAGCAGCCCCTTTAGCCTACAGATTTGGACAGACAGGAAAAGCAAGGCATGACTCTGAGAATAAGGGTCAAGAAGCAGCATACCAATCTTAGTACAGGTTTTTACAGATGAAACCGTGAAGAAGATCAGTCATACATGCCATTGCATTCTTTCCTTTTCTTTTTTTATGCAGTCAAGTTTCCTGCATTTGGGGAAGCCTCAGGGGTCAGCTCAGCACATAAGGAGTGCAGTGAATAGGACTCACCCCAGGAGGGTCACCTTGTGATCATGGTGTCTCCCGTGCCGGGTAAGGATTACTTACTTATGTATTTTATGTATCTGAGTGCTCTGCCTGAATATATGCTTACATGATGCCACTTCTTTCTAATAACGGTTGGAATCTTTCTTTGGAGATTTTGATATAATCTTAAAGTGTGCTTGTGCATGTAACATGTATGCTTTTCTGTGCACATATGTACTCTCCTTCGATTAATTAGTAACCTACTCCAAACACTATCTAGCAGTCTCTTATTAATGTGCAGTTTCAATCATCTCTGGTGAACCACGGTCTGAAAATACTGACTGGAAAAGTCTAGAACAATTCAAAAATTTAAATTGTACAGTCAGTACAATTCAGGTAGTGTAATAAAGGCTCAAACCATCAACTCCATCTCGTGTCAGCACAAGAATCATCTCACTGTCCAGCATGTGATGTACACACTATTCTCCCATCAGTCAGTTAAGAGATATGGTGACAACATCACAGTCTTTGTAGACAAAGTTCAGTTTTTTCGGTGGTTTGAAGAATCTACTTGTGTTTTAGAATGTAGCCTTAGAGTATAAGCTGAAAACACTGCGGTTAGGTTTTACAGTAAGATTTCAAAAAGATTCTTCTAGTATCTAGTACCTACTTCATTAATCCCTTTTTCTTTACCAAAAAAGACTTCTCTAAGATTGGGATAGCATATATATGGACTTTAGGACGCACGGTTGTTCCTTTGACTTTCTTTTAAATCATGGAGGGATTTGCTATGCTTCCTTGCTTGGCAGGCTTTAGACTCCCAGACTGCCTCTAAACGGGCCTCTTGTCTTCCTTATTGACAGAAGCTCCAGGCTCCCCTTTTGCATTAGTCACAAGAATGCCAGGGCTTGCCTGATGACACTCTTTTGAGTCCCACTGTAAACTTTGTTAATGAAGCCATTATCCGAATGGTATTTGGAGTTAATTTTCCTGTTAATTTATCTTTCTGCCCCATTTCCATAGGATCATCAGAGGCTCTTTCCTGTCCAGATTGACTGATAGTCTTGTCCACGAATCTGTAAGTCCGTTAGTCTCCAGAATAATCACGATGTTATAGTAGCATGATACATACTTATATGAAAGTACATTATATTAGTTACCATTCATTAATGTCACAATAAAATTATGTCTTTTCTAATAGGGTCATTTTTAGGAACCCTTCTAACAATTCTATAGCAAGGAATAACTACCCAGCTTTAGTCTGGACCTGAGTGGGTGGTCAATACTGTCTGGCCCGGATTAGTGAATTGGAAGCGTTAGCATCATATACTGGTCTTAAAAAGTACTGTTCTTTAGCTCTCCCAACTCCTTTACAATCCAAGGGTCTTGACGTATTAAGAAAGTATTCACTAAGGGGCTCATGGGTAAGACTGGACGTCAGACATAAGGTGGAGGCTGTACCTTTGTTATTGTCCTGGGTATTTGGGTCTTTGCAGGAGGGTGATCTGTGGACTTGGAACTGAATATGGATTGCAGTTGGGGTGGGATGAGCAATCGAATTTTCCCATTCTCCTAATTCCCAGTGGTGGTAGCGCGAGCAGCTCTCACGTAAGTCCATTGTTCTATGTGAGCGTCATTTCTGGTAGCTGTGTATGACTCAGTCTTGCCCCTCTGGCATCATCCATTTCTCTCTCAGGCTGTTTTCTCTGTATTAACCACTGATTAGATAAGCAAGAGTGATTCTGTCTCTCCAACTTAATCCTACTAAATGCAAAGGGCAGCGTTTCCCTTGAGTTCCAGAAACACACTTCACACTCTTTAAAAACCCTGTCCAGAGTGGATCTCTGTGAAGTCAAGACCAGCCTGGTCTACAGGAGCTAGTTCCAGGACAGCCTCCAAAGCCACAGAGAAACCCTGCCTCAAAACAAACAAACAAACAAACAAACAAACAAACAAACAACCCTGTCCAGAAAGGGGAGGAAATTGAGCTGGACTGCTAGACCTTTGGCCTGCTAAATTTGTTTATGTACTTCAGGTCATGATTTTAACTTATTTTTACTTATTTATTTTTATCAATGTCATACATATATTTGAGGTTTACACAATCAATTAATTTCCCTAGAGGCATACTAATAGTTTTTAAAATGTTTACTCCCCAGTTATTTTCCTCTCTCCTCCCCCCCTGCCTCCTTTCTTTCCTTCCTCCGGTCATAGCCTCTTGAGTGGTGAGAGTTTGGATCTATATTTTGAGATCTGACATCCATAGTCTTTGTAGATAGTTTTCAATTTCTTCTGGTCTTCATATTTTTATTTCTAAGCAGCATTTCTGTGTTGTTATATCTTGGGGTTTTCCCACTTTGGTTTATTGTGTTTTCACTTTGTGTGATAGATGACAAAGTATCTCTTCTCTACCTCTCCTTTATCTCCTTCACTCACTCCCGTTCTCACCATTTTTCCATGGGTACCACATCTTGCTAGTCTTTGGTACTCACTTGCATTTGCTCTCATGGGCTTTCTGTCCCTGTAACAGAAGAGCACAGTACTGCAAGTGAGTGCACGCACAGAGACAAAGCACAGAGGCTGTCGGCTCATGCTAACTGCCTGAGTCATGCAAACCAACCCACTACTGAAGCTGGACCCCGTGACCCGCAGTGCAACCCTCATTAAACCCCACTTCCCAACGCTTCTTCAAGAGGCATGATGCTTCAGCATGTGAATTCTGGTGGGTACAGACCAATACCAACTGGGCAGACATTCTTGACAACTGAGCCATATGATTTAAAGGCCACTGTTCCTTCTTCATACATTACAATTGTGCCCCCCACCCCCACCCCCGCAGCACTTTCTTTGGCTAACTCTTCTGGGTGCCTCTGTCGACCTCTCTACTGATTCTCTGGCAGAGGTATGAATCCAGGGTTGGGATTTAGCATCTCATTTCCTAGCACTAGCATTTTGTGCATAACCTTGGTGTGGGGGGCTTCTCTCTCTCTCTCTCCCCTCTTCCGTTTGAGTAATCATTTAGCTGTGTGTTGATTTTATTCTCACAGCCTAGAAACTGGTTTCTACTTAATCCCTGTTTACCACTAGACCTCAGTTCTGAGATACGCCTGTGGTTCCCTTCGCGGTGTCTTTCTAGGGCCTGGGAGCTGCAGTTCTTCCCTGGAGTCGGGAGTCTGTGGACGTTCAGAATTGAGAGAGCTATCCTTACACAGATTTCCAACACGTTCTTATTTCTCTCCTTCAGAGACCCCAGGTGTCTCGCCTTCTGGGGTCCTGCACTTTGCACCGCTGCCTTTCTCTTGTTGTTAAGTCAGCAACCACTTGTTCTGCTTTTTAGCTTGTGTAACTTTGCTGCTGCCATCTGCTCCTTGTTCTTACATGCTTTTGCTCTTTTGACGTCTTCATCATTATTATAGTTTGGAGGCACTTGGGGAGGGGAGAAAAGACAACTGTGTGTGCAGTTGGTCATACTCACTTCAAAGTCTGGTCATTGGTATTCATGTCATCTTTGCACAGGCCACTTGGTATAATTGACAAATAGTTGATCCTTTATGCTGAAGGGTTTGGACCCTTTTAACAAATCCAGAAACTTAACCATAGGCATCTGCTAGGTATGCAGACAAAACTGTTAAAACTCATGAATTTTGCTGGCATGTTTTCTTAGACTCCTAGAACATATCATAGTTGTTTCTTTTAATTTTAATCCACCTAGATAGTCAGATTAGATTAGATCACAAAATACTGATTTTCCTTTCACTTCTTTTAATGTGATATGTGCATGGCCTGATTTTGTTTTGCTAGGCCTTTTGGTATTGTATTTTAGGTACTTATTAATTCACAAAGGCATCTCAGGGCATTACTATGATAAAATGTGCAGTATTTTAGCTAAGCTCTCAGTGAAAAAAACATCTGAATTTAGCAAATTTTTTTCCCCAAGTGATTTCTTCAGGGATGGTGACTGAGTTTAAGAAGAAATTAACTACATATAACAAAATACTAATAATTGCAAGGCAGTGGAGCACTCGAAGGAATAGAATAGATTTTAAAGAAATCTCTAAACAGAAGACCAGTATTTACTGTTTAAAGTCTCACGTGTGTACAAGGGACCTGTGATATTTTCTCACAATCTACGTTAATCAATAACATCTTAACTCAGAGATTATTTACAGTGAATTTTCAGGTTTGTTTTAAATTGTTTTACATTTGTGTATCTATTTATTTATTTGCTTATTCTCGTGTGTGTGTGTGTGTGTGTGTGTGTGTGTGTGTGTATGTTGGGTGCACTCATGCTATGGAATTCTTATGGCAGCCAAAAGATGCCTTGTGGGAGACGACTCCCTCCTTTCATATTGTAGGGCCCAGGGGTTAATTTTCATATGTAAATGTTCAGTTAAGAGATTTTATTGCAGAAAGCATACACGGAAGTATATGGAAGAGCCTAGTGAACCCCTGTGCTGCCCTTGTCTTTCTCAGTTACCAGCATTCTGTTCTTCACCATCTTATTTCTTCTTCGCCCTGTGATAGGTTCACCGTATCCACACTTTTCTTTATACAGCAATCCAAATGTTGTATAAGTTCTCTTGTAAATACATCAGTATATATTGTGATACAAGGGTTTTCTTTTTGTTTTACATATGTAAAGCAGCAGTCGCTTAACATTTATTGTGAGTATCTGTTTTCTTACTTATTTCAAATGCTACTTTCCTTTTGCAATGTTCGCTAAGGATTCAAAGCCCACACATCTATCATAATCTCTTTTCATCTTTAGAACTGCCATTTCTCTGTAGAAGGAACTGTCACTGTGTTATAGTCAGCATTTTACAGAGTGTGTTTAACCTGTTCCTGTATTTCCCACTTTGCTAATTGCATTAGCTTTCTATTGCTATGACAAATTTGGAGAAAGTTAACTTGAAGAAGGAACGATTGATTTGCTTCCAGGAGTTTATTTTGTTTTGTGTCTGACATTTTCAGTCCATGCTCACTTGGCGCTGTTGTTTCTCGGCCTATGGTGAGACAGAGAACCTTGGTGTAAGACATGGTGGGAGAAAGCTGTTCTTTTCATAGAGCCAGCCAGCCAGACAGACAGACAGTCAGACAGACAGACAGACAGACAGACAGACAGACAGACAGACAGACAGACAGAGATTTTTAGACAAAATATAGCCCTCAAGGCATACTCCCTAAACCCACTTCTCTTCTGTTAGGTCCTACCTCCTAAGGTTTTGTCGTGTCCCAATAGCCCATAAGATTATGAACCAATCCATAAATGGATAGTTCAATGGTGAACCAAGCTCTCAATACAGGAGGCGTTGGAGGATGTTTCAACTAAAACATTGACAGTTGGTGGCTATTTTCAGAAACCTGATTTGATTCTGGTCAAACTGTTTTATTATTATTATTATTATTATTATTATTATTATTATTATTATTTGGCAGAAACACCTGATAGATGATAATCTGCGATCTCTGCTACATTCATCATGAGACACCATGCCTTATTGTATATAAATGCACATATATACACATACACACATTTATCATATGTGTACTTGATACTTAACACCTTTAGTAAATTCCCTGTAGTAGTTTTATTATATATTATGTTTTATGTTTTTCTTAATGCTTGAAAAATGAGAACTTATGTTTTTTTTTCTTGCTTTTGTTGTGTAGAATTTTCTTGTGAGGAATTTTTTCTTCATATCATATTTGGTTACCTGGAAATGCAGACAGTATTAGCAAAAGCAGGATGACACATTTCCTTTAGCAATTCCAAAGGAGTTAGTTACCCTGCAACTTTTCCATGTCCATTTTTTTAACATGTTGGTCAGAATGTTTTCATCTGCTGTAACCTTCTTAGCATTTGGGATGAGTGTGCCATATTGGTGGGTGATGTTGATCACGGGTAAACTGTACATGAGTGGAGGTGGAAGATAAGAAGATAACCTTTATATTTTTCCTCAGTGTTGGGAATGATACCCAAGCCAAGTGCAAAGTCTCACAAATGAATCCTTTGCCCGCCACTGTCTTGCATAAAAACAAATGAAAGAGAGAAAACACATTACAAGTACCATATGCTTATCTAACTGTTGCCTTATTTTGGTTGTTAATATTTTTATTGTTGATGCGGTTTGTTTGTATAAATTTAGACAAATGTCTTTGTTAATTTATTTGGGTACTTTTCATGTATTCATTGCTAGCTGACTTGTGACTTGTATACTATAAAAGTTTCAAATTCATCACCTTCTTGTCTTTATGTCCCAAATGCTGGGACCCCAGGGGTAAGCTGCCACATCTGGCCTTGCCAAATATGAGCGTTAGAATAAACTCTAGAAAGGTGACCTAATGTCAAAGAATGCAAATGTCTTTGATTCATAATAACAGCACCGATATCATTCATTACTTCTAACAATATAATACAATATTTAATTGACTTTGTTCTTGAGATAGAAAATTTAGCTGTTAATGGGAACTTCTCCAACCATTTTCCATTCCTGGACATAGAAATGGTCGATTCCCATTTTTCCAAGTAGCTGGCACTGGGTCCTGGGGTTAAGAAGGCTGAAATTAGCAGGAGGCATTCCTAAAGAGTGGCTTTCTATGAAAGAAGTGCTGCTTCTCAGAGAGACATCTGGGCAGAAAAATTCTGCTAAAGAAATCGTAGCAGAAATCCCACCGGCCCCATGGTTTGCTGGAACTACTCATCATTTCCATTAGCAGAGCCCACCGGAAGGCAGTAAAGACAACTATGCAAATCAGTACTCTAAGCAAAACTCGGATTTCCCAAATTACTTCTTTTTCCCCTCTGAAACAGACGTTTGAGTGCTTTGCTTTATTCTCTTGGCCAGAACATATATTGAGATGCAATTTGCATACCATAAAACTTACCTACTTTCATGCAGCATATTCTGCATTCATTTTATGTATTTGTGTACCTTTTATTATATGTTTTAGTACACTGATGCAATTCTGAAACCATCACTAAAATATAGTTTCATAACATTGATACTGCCTAGTCATTTTTTTAAAAAACAAGATAGTAAATCTCAGTCATAGCCTGGGTTTGATGGAAAAATTAAAGAACTGTAACATGGTCCTATGAGACCAGATTGTAATATAATAGAAATTTTGGGTGCACCCATATTTATTGATGACTTTTAATAATTGTATGGCTGACAGCTCTACTAAGAGAGTTGTTCTAGTTTCATAAAATGAACTGGGTTCAGAGACTTCAGTCCACTTCCTGGAGAAAATGTGCTGGACCTCTTCGACCAGTCTTCAAGTACTTTCCTTTCTCCTTCTTACAGTTCCAAGTTAACTTAGCTTAGTTTTGGTATTTATAGTTGTGTAAAACCCATCCCCTTTGTTATGTATGTGTAAATAACTAGTATAGTTGTTAGAAGCATATTATAAAAATTAAACATTTCAACATTATTTAGTCTTTGCCTAATCAACTTTATATATTTGTGTCATTATGTACACAAGAAATTATTTTTTGTATTTCCAAATTTTGAAATTTAGACAATAATTACAAATTTTTCTTTTTCCCATTTCTATATTCCTTTACGATCTTTAAATTGATACCTATTTGCTTTAATTTTTATTAAATAAAATATACTATTAAATGACTATGTGGCATCCTGGGAAACTAACATTTTAACATGACTCTTGTTATTGTCTACTTAGTACCTAAAAGAATCTTTTATGTAAACACTTTATTCTTTGACAATTTGTACATAAATATAATGTGTTTTGATCATAATCACTTTTCATTTCCATCTCTTTGTTGTGGGAAGGGTTTATTTGTGTCAGAGAATTTATCCAGATTCTTTATGTTGTTTTTTTGTTTTCTATTAACTAACCCTGTTAATACTCGGCTTTGGCTATTAATGCTTTCCTATGGCTGATATGTCACCTGGTACTTGATTTATTGGGTAGCAGTAGGTTTCTGAGAGCTGTGTAGAGATTACTGTTTCAAGTCCTAGACTACTTAGTGGGTGATGGTTTTCTGGTTTAAAATAAGTTTTGAGATACTCAGAATGTCTATTGACTGACTTGGAATCAATGAAATGAATGTGAGATCAGACTCTTCATAGTTAAGAAATGTTTTTGTATTTATATATATCTGGGGTACTTTATTTGTTTAAAGTGTCCCTAAACATGCAGTATATTCATCACCATCAACACACACACACACACACACACACACACACACACACACACACACACACACACACACACTGTGTTTTGGGAGTCACATTGTCCAAAGAAAATAAGCAATGATAATTGGTAGGTGATATATATATCCTCAATGGGATATTTTTTTTTTACCCAGCCTTGGAATTATTGCTTGTCTTGGGAATTTGATCTATATTATATAGAATTGGAGATTTTAAAAGTTCTCCTTTCATACAAATGCTTGTCCTTGTCTCTAATAGCAACTAATTATGTGTTATAGTTTTTCATCAGGCACTCCTGAAGTTAATAAATTTTCTCATTTCTAGTACTAGAATGAGTTATCAGTGATAGTTTTGGGGTTCATCAGTTTTTGTTTTTGTTTTGTTTTTCTGTATCCATAGGTATTTTTCTAATAAGCTTGGATACACAAATCCTATAATGCCAGTCAAGTCCCAATTTTGAACGACTTCCTTGAATTATAGATTTATATACTTAGATGTTGGTCATATCCTTGCATCGTTTAATCATCTAGCTGAATATCAGTCTGATAAATCCAGTACAATGCCTTCAGACTCAGAAGACCAGGAAACTTTCATATTTACTATAATGACATGACATGTCATGAGCTGAGCTTATTATTACCCAGGAGGAAGTCTGAGAACTAACTGAAATCAGTGACTATCAGAAGATATATATAATCTCATGTCAACAGTGCCGAAATTAGGATCATGAGTGTTTGAGAGTTACTCCTCTGGGTTCAAATGAATAGGAACAGCTAGATATTTGGTAGTTCAGTTATTATAACAGTATTTATAAATAATTTGTATCTCTTGGGCAAAAAGAATTTAATTTTATCCAAAACTGTATTCGACAGAAAAAAACTGTATTTAGCAAATTTTTAATTTGCTATCTGCCTACAACTACCTTCACATTCTTGTGTACTATCTCTATTTATTTAATGTGTGATGAGAAATTGGCTTGAACTAGGTATGCACTGAGATGTTTAGCACATTGAAATACTGTTCCTTCAGAAAACAGTTAGCTTCTTAGATGGTCTAATAAGAAATGGGATGCTTGGCATTGTTACCAAGTAAGACTAAATGAACTTCTGTTGTTGTTGCTGTAGTTATTGTTGATTTTAGACTCAAATGAGATATTTTATAAGGGATTTAACACATTAGAAGAAATATGCTGTATGGAAATGTATGTTATAGACCCTGTATTGTGATGTACCCCAACACTTAGCTATAAACAACAGTCACTGAGCACATAGTTATGTCGATGGGCGGTTGGGAGTAGGCTCAAGCAGACATTTGCTTGTCTGATGTTTAGGAAGGATGTAGATAACTTTTATGATGTAGATAATATTTGGGATGCAGATAACTGAGCATATAGAGGAAGCTGCCAATGATGTGGTTCTACATTTTTATTTACTTGGCCTAAAACACAAATGTTAAGTACGTTTTATTTAATTTATCTGAAATTTGATATTTCATCAATAAAACTGCCATGAATAGACGACTATGGCTTGTCTTTCAACCGAAGATAGAGAATATTTATATTCCACTTGTTCACTATCCATTCATTCACCAAATTTATTAAATAGTCAAGGAAGTCAAATTATGCTCTTTTGGGCCCTAAGGGGATATACTAGTTGAGCCGGAGTGTACATTTGAAATTATACTGTCCAGTATAATAACCAATGGCTACATGATATTATTGAAATCTTGAAATATGTGTATGATATGTATTTTCATAGAAAAATGGGTTTATTGAATATACTATTAAAGGGCAATAGGTTAAGCAGTAGTTACTTACAGCCTGTTTTTTACCCAAACAAATACCATCTAAGTCACCTTACATCATGTTATTAGACAATGAGAGATCAAAGAGAAGTTAACAGTCAGAAGAGGGGGAAAGAAGAGGAAGAAGGAAGGGAGGGAGGGAGAAAGAAAGAAAGAAGGAAAGAAAGAAAGAAAGGAAGGGAGAAGGAAGGAAAGAAGGAAGGAAGGGAGGAAGGAAGGAAGAAAGGAAGGAAGGAAGGAAGAAAGGAAGGAAGGAAGGAAAGAAGGAAGAGAAGGAAAAGGCCTCTTATTACTTTCTTCATTTTGTATTGTGTTGGCAACAGGATTCTCTGAGTTAACATTTCTTGATTTTGGGTGAGTGTAGGTTTATAGAATTTATGATATAATTACTTTCCATTGGCCAAATATATTGTTATGGACCTCACTTTCATTACTTAAAAGCTTATGACATATGTATTTTGTTATATATTGCCTTAAATCATTTTAAAAATAGTTTAAGTCTGAATTAAATAAAATATAAAACATTGTTTCTATGAGAAAATGCATTCCAAGTTTCACAGATCCAAGTTATAAAAGAATTTTTGGAACACAGCCCATTTATAAATTCAGGAATTTCTCATATATTTTGGGGAGTGGGAATTCTTAAATATCTTATTAAAAGTTCTCCTTGGAGAGTGTATTTCCTAAAAAGAAGGGTAAAGTTTAGGACTGTTTAGTTTTGACAAGATCTCACTCTAGTCCAGGCTAACTTGTAACTCGTTATGTCGGTGGAACTTTTAGCAATTCTCCTGTCTCAGTTTCTTCTCCTATGCTGTGATTACAAGCATAAGCCTCTATGCCTTCTAAGGGTAGTATACAATTAATTTAAAAAACCCAATAATGTGTTGTTTCTGCAATTAGACTTCTATCTTCAGCATGAGATTATGCTTTACCATGGATTTTGGAGTTACAGACAGTTGTGAGCTGCCATGTGGGTGCTGGGAGTTGAACCCAGGTCCTCTGGAAGAGCAGCCTGTTCTCTTCTGAGTCATCTCTGCAGCCCTATCTTCCCAAAATTTATTTCTTCTTCTGAAGACCTATTTTGTTGTCTAGTTCGAAAATGAACTGAAGTGTTTGTGAATGAAGAAGAATGACACCAGAGTTTTATAGTTCAGAACCTTGGGTAATTAGCTTGTTATGGAGGGAGATGAATCCTGAAGGTACTGGGGGCCTTTGCAGCATCTTAGACAGAGATGTGACATGACCATATTTGTACGATGGAATGACTCATGCATATGTTTGAGAGATTACTTTATTTATAGTGATGGGGAAATGAAGGCAAGTGAGCCTGTATTTAATAGCACCAAATAAGAAATATTCTTTGTAGTAAATAGAAATTTTAGAGAGCTTGGGGAAATAGGCCAAATACAAACAAAACAAAACAAAACAAAAATCCAAGAAGCCTGAGACAATTTGACATAATTTATTCCAACTGGGGCAAGGGAGTAAATCATAGTGGTGTTCACAGAGAACAGGGGTTAATGTGAGAGTCGGGGAGAATTAATAAGTCAGTGGGTGGAAACTGAGATACCTGTGGAGTAGCAGAATTGTTTGTAGATTTATTGGCCTGAAGCTCAAGAATGGAGACACGTTTGGCAGATTGTTAGGTTCTTGGTAATCATTGAAGGCATAGATATAGATAAGATTTATTACAAGGGCGTGTGTATGGAGAAGACATTGGACAGTGGAGGCTGGGGGTTAATAGTTTTAGGTGGGACAATAGCAGGAGGGAAATAATGGAAACAAGATCAAGTAAATGGGGAAAATATCAAAGGGATGAGGCGTTGAGAGGGGAAAGTTGTAAGGGCTGAGGCTTTCTAACGCTGAAGGTCACAACAAGTCAGGTAGCAAACAGAATAAAAACAGTACTTTGGAATTTTAAGTTGGTGTATGGCTTCAGGGACTCTCAGAAACATGTGCGGCAGAACAAGTGATGAAAACCAAGTCACAGCATAGAAACTGAATGAGGGACAAATTGCTGGACACAGTGAATTTAGACTCTGAGTTCTGAAGGGAAGGAATAGGAGTGGCTACTGTGGAGAAAGGCAGAGCAGAATCAAATTTGTTCTAATGTTGAAGTTTATGCCTCTAATTTTAACCACGAGCACCTCGACAAGTGAATAGTAGATATCCAATGACAGAAAATCCCCAGTGTGCAAGGGGAGGCAGAGTTCAGGGCCGAAGTCTCCTAGGTGGCAGGGTTGGTGTCTTTCCATTGTGACTGTGTTGAAACTTTAGACAGGTCCGTAACAATAGGGTAACTTATATGTGTCCTTCATCAATTAGTCATCTTCATTTATTACCAATGGGAGTTTTAAGAAATGGTTAATTTTCATTATGCTCTCAAGAAGAGTGTCTCTAATCGCAGTCTTCATAAAGTCTCCAGTGATCATTTTCCCTTTCCTTGTTCTTCGGATATTGTGTCTCTAATTGCAGTCTTCATAAAGTCGCCAGTGGTCCATTTCCCTTTCCTTGTTCTTTGGATGTTGTGTCTATAATCGCAGTCTTCATAAAGTCTCCAGTGGTCCATTTCCCTTTCCTCGTTCTTCGGATGTTGTGGCTCATTAAACATGTTCCGCATTAATTGAGCCAAGATTATGCTTACTGTCAGGGATATGATGATGGACCAAACTCACTGCCCTTGAGACACTGTATTTTCACACAGGGCCTGTTAGGAGTGACTCTCAAGGTCCTTTCTGCACCTTCTGCTGATAGTGACACAACAGTCTGCATACAAGGGGGGGCGGGCATACGACGTAGACCTTGGTGCATCTTTCTGTTTGGTGTGATGGTAATCAAAGCCAGCACCAGCGTCTCCTTAGCATAGACTTTAAGCACTAGTTTCGTGAAACAATCCTATGAATTGCTCTTGAATTAAACTTAGTTGCAGGGGAACAGAGGGAGGAGACTTCTGGGTTAGCTTTCTGTCATTGAGCAATAAAATATCTGAGAAAATCAACTTAAGAGTAAAAGCTCTTTCGTTGTGTATTTTCTGATGTTTGGCCGGGGTTGGCTAACCCAGTTGGTCAGGATCTGTGATAGCACAGTACAACTCTAGAGAACTTGATGTAAGAGTGTTACTTACTGCATGACGGTAAAGAGAGAAGCACAAAGTGACAAGGTCCCAATATATCCCCCAAAGCAGTGGCAATCGTCCTTTCTAATGCTGCGACCCTTTAATACAGTTCCTCATGTGGTGACGCCCAACCACAAAATCATACTCATTGCTGCTCCATAACTGTAATTTTGCTGCTGTTATGAATCGTAATGCAAATCTTTTTGGACAGAGGGTTGTCACAGGGGCCAAGACCCACAGGTTGAGAACTACTGCTTTAAAAGCTTGCCCCATTGACCTAACACTTTTCTACTAGGCCCATCCAGCCTTTCAAGGTTCCAGGACTTCTAGCACTACAGTCTGGGGTCCTAGATTCCAACAGAGGATGCTTCTAAGTCACAATCACTAAAACACAGTCCAGTTATTCACCACTGTAATGCTCATAACGCTGTTTGCTCCCTCTCCCCACAACCAGTAGCTAGCTGAATACGCTGAGGATAAAGAAGTTATGTAATAGTTTTCTTTCAAAATATTTTACATTAGGGAAAAGTGCAGCATTTGAGATTCAGAACACCCGGGGCCATCAGTAACCACTTGCATAGCTTACCAGCTGAGAACATATTTAACACTCTCTACAAGATGAAGATAACAGCTGTCCTGCCTATCTGTTAAGTTCTAAGTCTTGTTTCGTGTTGTTCCCTCTAACAATACAGTAAAGGAGACAGTTGCTTGTAGCTCAGGCATGTTGTGGGGACGCTTCAGGGTAGTGTCAGAATCTTAATGTACTTTCCATCTGTTCATGCCTGAAGTTTTCCCAGTTAGGGAAGACAGTAGTGTCTTAATTTTGCTTAAGCTTAGCGTTGCGAAGGATGTTCCTGTCCTTTGCAACAGAAAGCAGCCCAAATCACTGATGGTTGGCTTCAGAATTCAGACGCTTGCTTAGAGGCCTGGATGAAATACACACAACTATAAGGCACCATGAAACGCTCTCACAGAGCGCCTTCTGGTCCACATCCAGGGCCTTCAGAGCACAAACATGTGGTAACAACACTGTAGTCATGCTCTCTGTGTTACTTGCCACACTAAATCTCAGCCCAAGAAGATCTTCCAGCTCCCATGGGAACACCTATGTGATCACAGCATTAGTAGAAAGAATGATTTCTCGAATTATTATGATTGAGACTGTTGGGGGGGGGGATACAACACGTGTGTGCTAAATGGTAGAAGTTAAGGATTCTTCTTGGTCTCAGGGAGCAGGAAAGACATCTGAGGGCTGTGAAATCTGACTTCCTTATAGTAAATTAGCACTTAGCAATCTTGTTCACTGTCAGTTGAGAAGGAGTCATCCCCTGCTGATGGATCATTTACGACACTGAATACCTTTGCAACCCTGGTTACTCTTGCAATGGACATCAGTGATTGACATGGTAGGGCGATCTGAGTTATACATTACTCAGTAATTAAAGTTTTCTTTTGCCCTGACTTCTGTGACTGAACACATACTACTTAGCCTTTCCTCTTCTCCATTGTTTGAATCCGGAAATGGCAACAATAGCAGTCTCAGTATTTTGAAAGAGCCTAGATTCAACACTAAGCAACTGGGCACTAAGTTCATTGTATTTGGTACCTGGCAAAAAGAAGCCAGCATGCAAAATGAACAACAGTGTTTGCCCTGAGCTTATTGATAGAAAGGCTTTAAGAAGCCAGATCTGTCAATTAGTTCATACTTTTACCAACCTAATGTTAACATTTTTGGGCTTTTTGAAGAGCATCATCTTTTCCATTAACACAGAAACAAGAAAATATAAGCATTTACTGAGAAAGTATAATTCACAAAACCCAGTTTCTGTAGAATTAAATGATGACTGTGTGTACATGCACACACTGGAAATTGCCTCTATTCCTGCACGCCTGATTTCTTAGTGCCTTACTTGGGTTCATGGCTCAGGTAAATACTCACCAAGCACCTGTAACCCTTGATAACTGTACTTTCTTTTTATCCTCCTGATGTCTAAAATCATGTTCCCATTGACAGGGATGAATTACATTCATCAGACACGAACTATTTGGGCCATTTCACTTTATGCTCAGCAGACGTGGTACAGCGAATCTCTGGGATCCTGTGGAGCCGGGTGTGGAGCTCCACTTTGAGCCTTGGCAAGACCCTTCAACCCCATGAGCATCAGTTTCTTCATGGGAAATTATGAATTAATTGCACCCCCTTGTAAGATTAAAGGAGATAATACACAGATGGGGAGCCTTCTGCAGTATACTCACAGGTGCTGCTACGGTTGCCACCTATGACTCAGGGGTGGAGAAAACAGAGTCCTCATGGCCTTGTCAAAATGGAGTAATTGTATTAAATCAGCATTGTTTCAATTTATGGTCAATTTTGTACAGGAGCACCTGCCTGCCCTGGGGACATTTGAGCATGCCAGGGGACAGTTTGGTTCTGACTTCCAGGGATGGGGTAAGTTATTGGAACTAGTAGGGAGAATTAGAAGAACATTTCTTTATAGAGATTTTGCAATGCACAAGAAATACCTGCCCCCCACCCCCCACCCCTCACTCCCCACCCCCGCCTTATCCCTCATCTTTCATTGAGGAGCTTTCTGGTCCTAATGGTGGTAGTGTAGAAGTTGAGAAAGCTTTAAGTAAATTGAAAGGAATCCTTGTACGGAGGAATAAAAGGGGTCCTCGTCAAGAAACGAGTTTATCAAGTATTTGTTGCTCTTCTGTCCCAGATCTTCCCCCATCACCTTCCAGGTGGAGCTGTCCGCAGTTCACATGGCACTGCTACGTAAGTTATCCTGTTTCATTCTGACAAGTGCACAGAAGAGCAGGCTGGATTGGCATAACCGGCCCCATCTGCCCACACCCCCCTTCTTCCAGGGGAGGATTTAGGCTGAGAGGTTGACTTTCTCACAGAAACAGATTGTAATTAAACCCAGATGTTCTCCCAAGCACCGGGCTTCTGCCACTCGCTTCTGCCCAGTATTGCATTTCTGTGGGGAATGCAGGAGGCGTGTTAGACATGGCTCCTCCCCACAAATTCTTACTGCTCACACCCGTGGGCAGTTATTTATACCTATTGGGCTGTAATAGATGCTCCTCCTCTCCCCCCCTCCCCCAGCGCTGCAGAATGCTGCCATATACAGAGGCCTGAGGACTTCTCTGCCGCCCAAATCTTCCGCAACATAAATGTAGTAACTAGTCTTCAAAACAAGGGTGCTGCCCTTTCTTTACAATCTGTCTTTTCACAGCATATGCCACCATGTTCCCTTCCCCTTCCAGTCAGTCCTCCCACATAGCCCAGATGGTGCCTGGCCTGCTCCTGCAAACGTCTCGTTCCCTCTGCTTCGTTGTCATGCCCATCCTCTTCCGAGAGACTGAGGGTGAGGAGCTGAGGTTTACCGGTGGAACGTTTGACTTGAAGTCCAGATGTTAAAATATACCAAAATGCAGCACACAAACTCTTGTTTCCCTCACAGCAGCAGCTAGTGGCGTGCCAGCATCTGAGGTAGCCGTGCAGTTCTGAGACGCACTGACTTTCAATTCAGATCTTATGGAAGTTTCAAGAATGTATTTCAGAAAGACAGAAAGAAAAAAAGACAGGCAATGCTTAGTCACTGCAAAGATGCCTAAAGAACAATGTACGTCCTTCCTGAAGCACGTTGTGTTTATGCTGTCAAATTAGTCTGATATTATTTTCACAAATGAGGAAAACTGATTTAAGCTCACATTCAGTCACAAACAAGTGGGGGTGGGGGGAGACAGCCCAAACACCAGTTGATAATCTCTTGCACAGAAGAATTAAAATAGATTTGTGATTGATGTAGTGAATATTTATTATCAAAAAGTTATCAAAAGACATTTAGAAAACTTTGTGAGCTTCCTGATGTTGTCATTAAATTTGCTCTGACACATTTTATCCAAATGCATGCAACCATAAGCAACATGATTGTTATTACCAAATATTATGTGAGTATATGTGTCTATCATCTACTTACCTGTCATCTATTTGTATATATGTCTATCATATCTCATCACTCTATATATCTATAATGTATTACCTATCTACCCTCTATCATCTATATATCTATCATATGTATACACATATATATATATGCTATAAATATATTCCATCTATCTTATCAGCTGGTAGCACAAACTTCTCTGAGGCTTTGGTTTGCTCTCATGCTTATTTCTTCGTGGAACTATACCGTATAGGAAGCCATTGGCAGTTCAGTGATGCTTCACAGAGAGACAACTTGGAATGATACAGACCTACATTGGCTTTCTTCCTGCCTAAGGACATGGAGGAAGTCGAGTGTAAAACAGAGTCTTTCTTCATTTATTTTTACATGGGTGGCTTTGGAAGTTACTTGAAACTTCTGTCCTCCATAAAAGACAGAACTGGAAGCAGTGTAAGATGCAGCTTAAGCAGAAACTGCCAGCTGGAACTGCTTTCCTGAGTCCACCGTCTAGCCCTTGGAGTGGGCCCTTAAGCCAAACTAAAAGCACGTCTTATACGTCTTAGTGTTGTCAGTGCAGGGCAGATGCTCAGGGTGCTTCTGGCCTGGCCTGACCACCTTTCTTCATGCTGTTCCCCTGCTCAAATCACTTTCATACATTCCCACTGTTTCAGTGAGATCTGAATCCTTAACATGCTGTATGGAGCCCTTCAAGTTCTGCCTTGCTCTCCTGCCTCAGCCCGTACCAACAGCAGCTGCCCCCCCCCCGTCAGACCTCTGTGCACTGACTCGCCTGTCTTGCGCCCAGGACTTGGCACGAGTTGCTCTTTTTGAGGCTTGAAGGGCATCGGGGAAGGCAGGGCTATCACCCTATAGGCTGCAAAGAACAACGGTGGCAGCCTCACTTGTCAGTCTGAGAAACCCAAGCTTTCTAGGTGGGGCCCCTGAAGCACGGTGACTAGTTTTTGTGGGATGAAGTACTTTGGGAGGCCTCCTCTTGTTTTGTTTCTTTTATGGTAGTAAAGGAGAACACACTCTAGCGTTTGACATTAGCGTTGAAACAAGTGGCCTGCCAATGTAAAGAAATAAAATAATTTTCTTTTATGACTTCCTTGTGAGTATGAGTTCATTGACTGAACAAATGTTTATCAAGAATCTACCAAGGTCCAAAATTATAATGAGTTATGATTCATTTTCTTTGGAGTGTAAGCTCCTATGGCAGGCTATTGGGACAGAAAATTACAAATGATATGTTAAGAAAGTTAGGGACAAGATGTTGATACAAGCAAGGAGAGTTCCCACTTTGAGTAAGCTAGGTAAAAAGGCCTGAGTGAGGATGTGATGCGATTTAAGCTGAATTGAAATCTCATTCCCATTTCCCAACACGAAACCATTGATTATTTTTTATAGGAGTTATCTGACATATCAACACCCCCACCCCCATTTCTTTGGCCACTAAATCTTCTTTAAAATTTTAACTAGATTGGGAATGCTCAGAATGAAAGTTTTCAGTGGACTATATATAAAAGTGCTTGTGAATTTCTAGTGAGCCATTTTTTCCCTTTGGTTCATTAGAGGAAAAGAAAGGGAAAAAGAAATGGCACTTGAATGGGTCTTCCAGGAAAAACAACGTTTTTAATCTTCCCGGGTAGTTGCTGAGGATTTCAAAGTGGATTTTGGCTTTGAGAAGTCATGCAGGTAAAGTGTTTCTGCGCAGGGTTCGGTTGAGCAAACGGAGAACTGCATCTCATTTAGCCCCTCCATCCGTTTTCGCCTTCTGCATGTTTCATGGTTCATGGAGAAAACAATTCAGGGAAGCGGGATTGTAAGTCACAGAGGCTGCATGCACCCTTCAAAAACCAGTCTCCCAGGCAAAGCTTCTTTCCTGGGGCGGCAAGAGGAGTCTGGCTCCCACCATGCAGCTAGGACAGTGTTTTTGACAGAGGCAGGATTCTAAACACAAGCTGTTGATGGAAGATTTCGAATAATTTGAAGAATATATGTAAAATCATTATTTTCTTAAATAGAACTCCGCTTAAGACATTCCCTACTCGTGGTGTTTGTTTGTTTTGATGTGGGTGGGTCTTTTTTAGGACAGGGTTTCTTGGTGTTACAGCTCTGGCTGGCTTGGAACTCACTCAGGCTGGTCTCCAACTCACAGAGATCCAACTGCCTCTACCTCTTGAGTGTTGGGATTAAAGGTGTGCGCCACCAACACCGGACTCGCTGCCCATTCTTTTAACTGACTTACCATGTAGAGAGTAATGATTCTAGTATGAAAGAGTAAGTGGTTAAAGACTGACTTTGACAAACTGAAAACGTATCTACCTAGGTCCAGAGTATATTGAGTATAGAGAGGATTGGGAAAGGCTCCAGGTTGCCACTGAGATGAATAAAGATCACATAGCATGGTGTTTAAGGTTGTATTAGTGAAATCTATATCCAAGCCATGAAATTAAATGGAAAAACAATGGGCCTGATACTGCACTTTCCCTTAGAATCCTTTTCTTTCTTCTTTCAAAGCAGATGTACTTTGTACTAATACAACTTTTTCTAGCAGCAAGATCCCTCTTTAACAGGCTACTGAAATGATAATGAAGAATGAAGCTAGTACATGCTATCCTTTGTGTGCGTTATATAATATGCCTAGTAGATCCCTATGAAGCCATACTTATCTAATTATAATGAGGCCACCTCCTTGAAGAATACATTTGTCCCTTGCATAACTAATTAATGAAGACTGGAATAATTGATGGTGAATGTAACTGAAGTATGCTAGTAATACTGAAGTGTAATTTCTACCCACCATTCACCAGCCATACTAATATGGATTGATTTGATAAAACAATAGCTCTGCCCAAATAGTATTCGTTCCATATGGCTAAACCCTCAAAACCATTATTGTAGAAATTTGAAAATATCGGTCATTTAAAATAATGTCTTGTATTTTTGGATAACAGTGGTCTATTTCTAAGGGTAATAATGTGGTATGTGAGTCTGAGCTCAGTTTCCTCCCTTGTAAATGGGGGAAGCTTTGCTCTCGTTCAACACAGCAAGTAAGACCTGCACTGATTGTCGCTTCCATGATTTGAAATCCAAGCCAGTTGTAGGGATGCATGCAGCGGTGTGGTCACACCAGTTGGCTAGCCAGGCCTGTGTGTGCCTGGGTGATGACAGTACCGAGTAAGCATATTTTTAATAAAATTGGCTAGAGGAGAGCAAGACCAAAATAAGAAAGAAGCCATGATAAAGCATGCTGTGAGTTATGGGCCTGCCTATAGAAAGTAATAAAGTTGAGTTAGCTTGTAAGCAAGAAGGGAAGGTGACGCCATAGCCATCCCAAGATTTCATAAGCATGATATTACAGTTTGTGTTTGGGAAGCAATGAAAGGTCAGGGATGGCTAGCCCCATCTCTGGTCTCAGGTCAAGTATTCTTGAATGAAACTAGCCTTTTCCTTCTGCTTTTAAACCTTTTGTTTCTTATTTAATCCCCTTTTTTTTCCTGCCTCACCTCCCTTCTTCCCTCACTCACCTCTTCCCCTCCCCCTTCCCTTGCTGCTGCCCTGTCTGCCCTCTCCTCATCCTGTCTCCTCCTCCCCTCGCTCTCTTCCCGTCCCACCTTTGTCTTTTCCTCCCTACACACCCTCCCAGCCATGTAGCCCAGGCTGCCCTCAAGCCAGTGGTCCGGCTCACGTTCTTGCTGTTGTGACCACATCTGTTTTCCCAGCCTCACACAGCACAACCATGACTTACAAATTTGTAGTTAGCCGAGGTCACAGAACCGCTAGGTAAAGAGAGCAGCCCGTTGCTAGAAATTCATTCAGATACTGCACATAACATCAAGCTCTTTAAACTTATGGCATTAACTCTGGTTTTCTTGAATTGTTCTTTTGTTAAAAAAACAAAAACAAAAACAAAAAAAAACCTCATCGATTTATGCAAACACAGTTCTAAAAAGATCTTCCCATGTTAGGAGTCTCATTTTGAGCTACTTACTATGTGTTTTTCAGTCTGAGGAGAATGGGGTAGCTGTGGATGACACCAGTCTCTATGGTCTTTTGTCTTCATCTTGATGAAGGGAGAGGAGAGAGCTGAGTTCCTGCAGCTGTCTTTTATTTCAGTACAAAGATAATGGTTGAACTTTTGCTGTTCAAAAGTGGACCAGAACGGGAGTCAAGGAGATTTTGCATCAGTTATTCAGGGGTATGCACAGGGCTGCAACAATAGCATCCTTACTGAAGGAACTTAGCTCACCTGCTATGCTAACTTTCTTAGCTGAAGGGTTGTGATTGTGGGGAAGGTAAGTGCTGCTAAATACTCAATGTTCAAGCAGAAACACTTTAGCCAGCCTTACAAAGAAATGCAAAGGGTTCAATAGCGTGGGATTCTTACAGGGAAACTGGTATGCAAAAAAAAAAAAAAAAAAATGAAGTAAAAATCCTATTTTTAACAGAAAACTTAGTAGGGGCAAAACAGAAGTTATTTTAAATTATTCTCGTTATTTGATAAAGTAAAAGCAAAAGTAAAAGATAGCACTAAAGACTAACATTCTATTTACTTCAAAACCTGAGACTCGCTTAATTTGCATGGACTTCCAATGATTGGTTGCTCTCAAATAAACCCTGGTTTAATATCAGGAACAAATTACAAATTCATGCATTCCTGCTGACTATGAATTACATACGGTTTCTAGAACACTGAACACAAAGAACTGTGTTCTGTGTCATGGCACAGACATGTTAATTTTTAATTAATTTTTTTTTCCAGGTCAGTTTACATAGTGTAACATTACCTTTGTTTTATCTACCGTTAAACTTAATTCACCCAACAGCAAAGGATCTGAACTGGTAACATTGTCTTGATAACAGATAAGACAGGGTCATGTGGTAGGAATGGAGGCTTCCTTCGCTTTTTAAAAAGAAACGTTTTAAGCCAGATGCCCATTCAAAGTCATTTTTTGCACATCGCCAGTTTATAGCTCATTGATGACAAAAAAGAAATTGTTTCAAGCAGAGGCATATTTTCTCCTGTAAGATAAAAGGCATCTTTATTTGTGGACACGTTGCCCTATGGAGGGGATCTTATAATCGTGTTCATTATTTCCCTCGTCCTCAGATGTGTGCAGCGTCTACATTGGAAGACAGGACCAGAAGAGTATCGGTGACAGTGATGTGGAGAAGATGTGCCGCCCACCTTCAAAGCAAGAGCTTTGCAAGCGTTAGACCTCTCAGTACCTTGTGAACTAGGTAAGCGATTGTGCAAGCTCTGCATTCCCTTTGCGCCTCCGTGTATCTAAGGTAAGACTGCTCTCATGATTATCCTTGAGTAGGCAATGGTAACTCTGAATTTTAAATGCCTAAGTTTCTGCCAAGAGGGACCATATCTATTCAGTGTTTTACAAGATGTGTTAATGAGGAAAATGACCCCGTTGTTTCATAATAGCCCTTCTATTGTGACTATTAGAATGGCCTTGTCCACAGACAAATGTGCAGGCAAAGTTGTGTTTCGTGGTATGCATATCCATAAGGGTGCCTTTCATGTCCTCACATAACCCACTCAGAGAGTGGGGGCAAGTGCTCTCAGGAGGTCAGTTCAGGTGTCTTTGGCAAAGACCAGTAGACATGTAGATATATTACTTTCGTTTGTGTAGATGAGAGGGTATCAGCCACACAAGGAGAAGATGTTATAGACACCAAAAGAGTGAACCGTCTGGATATGTAAATAACTGACAGGGATTTTAGCTTAAAGAGAGAACGGACAGTTGGCATAATTTTGGGAGACATGGTATAATTCAAAGAAACGTTGAGATGATCTGAACATTGGGTGTCATGTGAAACATCTAGATAACCGAAGATTTTGTGCCTTGATAGCGGTGACCCGTTGTTTTTGCATCTCATGCATTTATCATTAACTAAAAGAAACAAGTCAATCCAGTAGATGTTTCTAGCTGTTAACTATGAAACCTCGGTTGCTGACTCATTCCTTCCCATTGCATCATGGGTTTCAGAGACACATGATGTAAGAAGCAGGCAGAAAATACCACTTCTCTTTTCTCCGTGAAGCTGCTGCGTAAAGCATTGCTGGGGATGCTTCCTTATGTAGTTAGCACGGTTGCTATAAAGTTAATTATTTTCATTATTTTACATAACTTTTGAATATGATATCAAAATATTTTCCTCAAGTTGATGTAATTAGATGGTCAGTCTTATTTGCGCTGTTGTACTGACTTACAGGAAACGCAGAGATAAGTAAGAACAAGTGAGTAGAGTGGTCTCTATGTGACGAAGTAGTTTTCTCATTTATATAAAAGCAATTGAATGAAGCTGAATCTGACACTGGAGTCATATGAGTTGTTGGGGTCATGACAAGCGCCCGTTGAACCCATACCTCACATGATGATCAGATTTAGAATGTGTTTGCCTTGCTGGGAAATTGACCAGTGTCCTGGTAGCACAGGTTCGCTGATCCAAAGAACATAGAAGCAGAATTAAGCTTTCCTGGGTTTGGATCATAGCCCTCCTGATTCTTAGTCTTGTCATTTGTCATATACTTACATCATTCTTGAATTGCAGTATTTTATTTGTGAAATGTAAAATTCTTAGAACAGAGCCCTGGCAAAGGAAATTAATTAGTAGTAGTAAATAAGCAATAATAAAGGAAGGTAATAATGATTACTTTTTCTATGTAATTATCCAGTAAAGCTTAAAGTAGATGGTAGTAGTCAAATGTGAAAGGAGATATTTCTAAATGATCCTTAAAGGTATAGGAGAGACACTAATGGACATTTATCTTTGAACAGAGAGGTTTTATAAACATTTCACTGTGTACATTGAGTACACAGGAAGAATTAGCAGCTTTTCTTTACCTATATGATGTAGAAGCCTAAGATATGTATAAGATTTCATTCTACAATTAATATTTTCATTAAAATGCTGGAACTATGGTCAATATTTTCACAGATGAAATATTAATAATCCAAGTTGAGAAAAGTAATATGATGAGCTAATTATGGTAAAGCCTTAGTGTTCTGAAGCTTTGGAAACTGACTTTACAGATTGCATGTCTATAGGTAACTCCATCTACCAGTTTGTAAGTACACTACTTTCTAAAGCTTGGCTTGCAATTTATTTGTCTGAAAGTCAGAATGAATTTTCTTTATAAAATATACTATAGATATTGGTTTGTTTTGGGTTTAATCCCTTTTCACAACCAGCTTCATCCATAACAACCAAGCTGAAGGCAGTTGTTTTCAATAGAAGGTAGAAAACAAAACTCCAGCAACACTTTTTTAATTCTAGTAACATACATTTAAGAATACAGAACATTTGTAATACATTCCAATTAAATATTTCCAGTTACATAGCCTATCATCACATGAGATTGAAAGAGAAAGAATTCCTTACTTTCTTTTGAATGAATTTAATTATGTGTGGGGAGCCTGAAGGGAACCTCTATGGGGGCAGTCAGTGAAGAACTCCCGGCCTTTGTAATGGTCCCGGAGGTTTAATTCAATGTATGCTTTTTAGTGGAACCCGGCCTCACGGAGACTCTGTGCTACATAGTTTTCTGAATATAAAGTTGAAAAAATAAAACAAAACCACTGTTTCTATGGGCTGAGTGTGAAGTTTGGACGTTGAGCACATGGTTAGCATCACCTAGGTTACCTGGTGCTAGAGTCTTAGTGAGGGATTCTTCAGGTCGTGGGGACCTGTGTGCTGCGTGCTCTTGGGGCTCTGTCTTGATAACCTTAATCAGTGAGGTAAGACTCAGCCTAGAGTGGGCAGCACATCCTCTGGGGTTATGACCTGCAGTGAATGGAAAGGAGAAAGCGAGCTGAATGCAAGCACCCATTTATTCCTCCTCTACTCTTGATCGTAAATGTGACTGGATGCTTCAAGTTCCCGAGGCCTTGATGTCCCCACCATGATGGACCATAACCTGTCACTGTGAGCTAAGTAAAATAAGCCCTTTCTTTAAGCAGAGTCTTCCCACAGTCAGCTCTGTTCCACCAGCTGTCTTCCAAATTACCACTCAGAAACTTAATATTAATTAAAATTGCTAAGTCTATAGCTTAGGCTTGTTACTAACTAGCTCTTAACAACTTAAATTACCCCCCCCTTTGTTTTTAGCAGTTTTTCAAGACAGGGTTACTTCTCTGTGTAGTCCTGGCTGTCCTAGAACTCACTTTGTAGACCAGGCTGGCCTCAAACGTACTGAGATCCGCCTGCCTCTGCTTCCCAAGCGCTGGGATTAAAGGTATGCGCCACCACTGCCTGGCCAACCCATATTTTTATCTATGTTCTACTATGTGGCTCACGGCTTGTTACCTCATTTCCTACATGCCCTGTTTCCTCTGCATCTGGCTTGGGATTCCTCTGACTCCGTCCATCCTTCTCCTTCCCAGCATTCTCTCTGCCCCGAAAATCCTGCCTAGCTATCGGCCAATCAGCTTTTCATTAACAACAAGAACAACACATTTTCGCAGTGTACAGAAGGATCATTCCACATCACCTTTTCCTTGAAGTTGATTTTGTCAGTGTATCATATCACAGCAACAGGAAATGAAACTAAGACAGCATGTGAAGTCATGGGTTTGACTCCCCAGCAACAAAACATATGAAAAGAACACCATCATTATACTTGCATACCAGTGAACATCAAGTCCAGCTTCAGATCACAAAGAAATCCTCAGGGTAAACAGCAGAGAATTACATCACTTGCCCTGATAAGGAAGAGCAGAGCAAGGTAGTCTAGGGTCAGTGAGGGTTCGGGGTTCATCTCTTGCTCTTTTGCTGCCTATAGCTTCTTTTTCAAGATCATGTGTTGATCAGATCAATGAGACGTTCTTCAACTGTAGCCATTGCTTTTGGTTCTAAAACAGCAGAAGGCAGAGCGACGAAAGTATGGGCATACTCGTGTGTATGTGTGGGGGGGTGGGTGGGTGGAGGAAATAGGTGTCTTCTTCAGACTTTCTATACCTTACCATTTTTTACATCTTATATTTGGACACTTTATACTGAAACTAGAGCTCACAAATACAGCTACAATGGGTGGCTAGAAGCTCTAGGAATCCTTCTGTCTCTTCCCACCAGGGCTGAGATTGCAGGCAAGCACCACAGGATCTGGCTTTTTTTTTGTGAGTGCTGGGGATTTGAACTCAGTTCTTCATATTTATATAGTAACTACTTTACTGATAGTCTCCTTTCCATCCTTACTTCTCATTTTAAAGGAAAAGTGCAGGCCACACATAACTTCTGCTCCCCATTCACCCATCTAGAACTTAGCCATGAGGCCATTTATGTAGTCAAGAAAGACTGAAAAATGACCTTTTAGCTGCCTAGCCATGTCTCCAGCTAAAATTCAGGGTTCTGTTTACTACAAAATAATAAAAGAATGGATTTGTGGAATAGCCAAGCCCGCATAGCAGTCATAAGACAGTTCCAACATAGAAACTGATTAATGGAAAGAATTATAGGACTGGTCACTGGGAGTGAAGGATGGTCACTTACAAAGGACAACAAGAGAACCAATGCCCTTCTAGATGTGGAAAGGTCTCTGTAAGAAAGATAGGGTCTGAGGGAGCCTGTGCTGGTGCATGAGACATGAAAACCCTCGAGGCAGTTACGCATAAATATCCTTTACTGAGGCTGAGCACAGAATATGAAAGAAAGCCTTTGAAAAGAACCTCAGAGCCTCCCTGGAGATGATCACGTGTTATGAAGGCTCTCGGACGCTTGGCTGGGAAACTGATTTAAGAGCATTGAAAGCAGCAGGCTACTCTCTTTCCTACTAGGGACAGGATATTATGGTAACTAAGACTAAGACTAGAGACCAGCTACCTAGTGTTGACTATTAATTTTGTCCTTTACTTGTGACATGGGTTGGGGGAAATAAGTCAACTTTCTAAAATTCAGTTTGTGTTCATTTGTGAACAGGGATGATAATACTCTATTTGTGAAGTGCCAGGACATTTTGTGACATACAGTTTATTCTAGGGAAGCAATTTAAAATCTAAAATACTCACTCTGCTCACACAGTCAGTGGTTCACAACATTTTATAAAGTCTACTTCTTTATTACCCATTTCTCTTTTCTGTTGTACTTGCTGTGGAATAAAAGAAGGTTCTCTAGTGACCACCTTTCATTAGCCATATACAAAAGGACATTGGAGACCCTGGCTTAGCAAGGATTGAGGGCGGATTATAGGAAGTTCATGGACACCCAAATTAAAGAATGAACGGATCCTTATTTGTGGAGCAGTCACACAATGACAGTAAATAACCACCTCAGTCTTCTGTCCCTGGAGGTGAAAGACTGCCCTGCAGGATGCTAGGACCACAACCCAAGACAGTTCCGGGGAGCCCTGCCTCTTCTTTATGAAAGGTCACATTCACACACCAAAGCCACACCCTAAGGCCCTTACCTTAAGTCTTTTGGTAGAACAACCTGCCACTACAATTAAATTAGATTCCAAGTCACCCTCTGATTCTAACCTGTAGGAGGGTGGGCGTTCCATGTTTCCTTAAAAAAAAAAAAAAAAAAAAAAAGGGTGGGTCTGAATTTTAATTTGGTATAGCCATTTTTTTTATTTTTTGCTTAAACTTGCTAAACTGCTATTTGACACATTGTAAGTGGAGTTCTCAATTGGTCTAAATAATAGAAAACCTGAGTCAGATATAGAGGAAAATGCTGAACGATCAGAAAGAAGCAGCAAGCCCAAGGCACCTTTCCCTCCTTAGCATCTCAGTGGACAAGAGAGCGAGTCCCTGCTTCTTCCCACGTGTATCCTCTCTCTGCCCAGCCATCCCACTTCCTGCCTGTCTCTATAGACCTCCAGATCTCTATAGCTAGCTGGTGGCAAGCTTCATCCACTCATCTTCAGGCAGGCTTTATTTGTGCAAGCAAGATATCACCACGGCATATCGCAGGGAGTAACAATGTCTTAGAGGAGTGTGTTGGAAATGAAGCGAGGAGCACCCAGTGCTTAGCTTAGTGCTGAGCACATAGTCAATGCCTGGTAAGTTACAACCACCATTATTACCTGGACTGAAGACAGTGATTTGGGTTACAAGTTGGACTGTAACATAGCTCGAATTCTAGTTGGTCTTAATAAGAAGAACCCAGAGTCAGATTTTAGGGGTTAAAGCTGAAAGATGAGAGAGCAAAGCAGCCAGCCACTAGCTCTTTTCTCTACCTCAGACCATATGGGCCATCCTGTCTCCAAGTAACCTCAGACTGCAACTCTCCAGCAAACCTCAGACTACCATGCATTCCTGTCTCCTTCCGCCTTATATTCCCCTTTCCACCCAGCTGTAGCACTCCTGTTTCCACTTCCCTAGTGCTGGGATTAAAGGCATGAGATCTGTTTCTCTTTTAGACTAATTCACTCTCATGTAGCCCAGGCCAGCCTTGAACTCATAGAGATCTGTCTGCCTCTATGTCTTCAGTGCTAGAATTAAAGGGTATACCGCCACTTCCTAGCCTCTAAGGCTAACTATTGTGACTGCTGGGGTTAAAGGCGTGTCCCACCACTGCCTGGCCTCTACGGCTGTGGCTAGCTTTGCACTCTGATCTTAGATCACAAAATATCACCACACCATACTGCCAGTTAACTCAGCCTTCTGAATGCCAATCACATAGGAAGAGTGGGGATCAGTCTCCACTATATAAAGACAGGTGAGTGCAGTTTATGGAAGCAACATGTCTGGTAACCAGGAAATGAGTTCTTAGCTATGGCTTCCTTATAGATTGTAGGCTTCCAACCTTATCTCAACTTGAATCCAAATGCATCCACTGATTTTACTTTCTTTTTTCCTTCCTCTCATCATCGCGAGGTAAGGTCTCAAGGGGCTTGCTCCTGGAGCTCAGGCTTCTCGTTGGCTGTGTAGCCATAGTTGACCTTCCTCTTCTGATGCTGCTTCCGTCTCTCAAGTGCTGGGGTGACAGGTGTGAGCCACCACACCCATCACAGATACCAACTCCCAAGGAGCACTTCGGCCGTGTGCAAAGATCAAAACTGAAATTTGGCCGAGCTGAATTTCTGATCACTTCACTAAGTGGAAACAACAATTTCCATGAAGCGTTCTGTGAAAACAGCGCAGAACCAGCAGATTGTAATAGCATGTGAAAGTCATGTTTCAACTTATTTCTTGGAATTTCTGGGCAGAAGTGAGAATCTCTTAAATAACAGCACATGTTAACATGGCCATAATCAATTATTTCAAAAAGCAGAGAGGGTCCCCTGAGACCCATTTATCCAAACTATATTGAACATTCCTGGGAAATTCTTAGAACTGGGTCTGTCAGTGCTTCAGCTTTCTGAGGCTGAGCCTTCTGAGGTCAGTAGGTCATGGTCTTGTACAATTACCAAACTCCTTAGTTAACTTCAGATGAGAGGTCTGATGGTGGGGGTGAGACTCTTAGGGTGCTGTGGGATGAATGATTACAGCTTGCTAGCTGCTGTCTCTCTCAGGGACTTTTATGGACCTGCATGTCCAGAAACATGCATCCCGATGAAGAAGGGCCAGTGGTATGTAGTGTGCTTTACCTGGTACAGACATCCACACTGACCAGAAGGAGAGTCTTGCTATTTTCAATTTTGCTTTTTCACTCATTATAATAGCTACATTTTGGGGAAATTTTAATATCCTCATAGTAAGCTTCAACTCAATTTTGTAGTTCAAAGTTAAAACTTTTGATCACCTCATAGAATTTTGTTCTAAGTAGTTTAAACAGTTTCCCCCATACCATATCTTGGAGTTATTTTGAAAACACTAAATTGAAACAAGGTTTTGTTAGTATTATGTTCTAAGAGACAACTTCAAAGGCATTCTATATTTTTGTGTGCAGAAACTGAGGCAAATGGGATCTGGCCAATGCAACTGAACTTAAAATGACTTAAAAAAAAAAAAAAGAAACAACAACAAGCAAACAAAACAAAAAGCAAAACAGCAAACACCAACACAAACCCAAGAAAATAAAACAGAATGTTGAACTATTCTTGGAGTTCTTGTGTAATAGACAGGACAATGATAGTATATAATTGCTAAAACTGGGCAAAAACACTTGGAGTAAGCCATTGTAAGCCACCAATGTAATAAACAGGTAACAATTTCTACAAAAGGCTCATTTCATTTGGGGCCAAAATTACAGTTTTGCAAGGGTATAAAGAAGTTCACCAGATGGGAAGCTGCCTGAATTTGAAGCCATATATATATCTATCTTTTTCTTCTGAAAGAAACAGGCATTTGTTTCCTGACATGTTATCAGGAAAATTGTTCATTTCTATTCCTCATCTGTCACTCAAAGTTGTCACTACATTTAGTGGCTATTTATTCTGCACATCATTTCCACCTCTAATGGTGCTGTCAGCCTGCCTGCTATTCACATGCCAGCAACACATTTCTTTATACTTCAAACACAACTTCTGGAAAGTAGCTTCCTCCTTCTGTTCTGTACTCCACCCAGTCCCTGGGAGAAGTTCTCGTCTGCTCAGCCTCCTTTCTGCTTCTTGTTGCTATCCGAAATGGAAACTAGTGATATCCTCTTGATTAGCTTTGTCTGGTTTTCAATTATTTCTCAAGTTGAATCACTCAAGCATACTGATACAGCCATGAGCGTCCATTGAGCCTTTCCTGGGACAGAGGGCACAAACTCACATTTGAGGAGGGCAAAGGAAATGTGTAAGTTGCCCTGTAGCTCTGACATCATAAATTTCCCTTCTATAATAACTATTGAGAAAGTATGGAAGCATCTTTCATTTCCATATTGGCTGCAGTGTGAAGCATAGGCTTCGTAAGAAAGTTTGAAATCCATCAAGTGCATGATTAATTCACATTATTTTTTCCCAAAGCAAAGCCAAAAAATCTTTAAAAAAAAAAAAAAAACTGAGCAAATAACAAAACTAAACCCAGCTTTTGAGTGCTTCTTTTACTGGAAATATGATGCAGAATTTTCAATGCAGTTTAAACTTCTCTTGCCTGAAGATCCTCTTGATGGTGGAGTGAAAATTGAAGTCATTACATACAATAGAGCTATTTACAAAGATTGTTCTGAAAAGATTTTCATTAAGATTCCTAATTTAAATGTTTAGAGTTACAACCTATTTACCAAAGAAAATATTAACCGGCACTTGAGGAAAAAAAAAGATTTTAACATAATTATTTGAAGCAATCATGCTAATACTACAGAATGTCCTACCTAAATGAACTTAACAGCAAAAAATTGCCCGACGGCTTTAGAACTTTTGCTTCCAAAAGAAACCTTTAGTGTTGGATTTCATTTTTTTTCAGGGAACAAATGCTTCATGGTATACTCCTGTAGTAATTTTCTAGCTTATGATTACTGAATCCAGTCACAATGTATTCAGTCAGGTAGGTCCAGAAAGGCTAAAAATCTATCCATGCTTTCTGAAGAATGTACTTCTCCCCATATGCATGATGGGGACATTGTACGTGATATTGGATACAAGACTGTAGTTGGGTGAGACTTGCCCAATAAAAAGTCTCCTGGCCCCATTGTGCTTCATGTACAAAACCAGTTATACCAGACACCCCCATGTTCCTTTCCAATTCAAACATTTTATTTAACAACTTGGCAATTGATTTACAATGCACACAAGCATGGGGGAGTTCAGAAATCCAATTTCAAAGTTGAGGTTGGTACTTTTTGATGGAGAGGGGAAACAGGTTACAGTACACAGTATTCAGCTAACATGAGGAGACCGGGAGCATTATCAATCTTAGAAATAAAGCTGTACTCTACATTAGATAGTGGACTACTCCTGGAAACATTAAGTAATGCTGGTACCTTGAGCTCAGGGTAACTATTCTTTCTGAACCAGTGTTTCAACCTTGTCTATGTTGACATTTGGGGATGAATGTTTCTGTATTTTAGAGTGCTGTCCTGTATATTTTAGTATGCAAACCATATATCTACAAGAAGCCAGTGCTATCCTTTCATCCTATATCGAGACAACTAAAAATATCTTCGCATTAACAGTGCCTCACTGGGAATCAGTCTCTAAGATAAACTAGCATTCTTTGGCTTCCTGTTCTGAGGGTACCAGAGTTTTGTTATTCAAACATGTTTGAACCAGATAGCCAAAGTCCATCGGTCTTGAATCTAGTTCTATGAACAAAACTACCAGTAATATTAGCTATTATTTATGCTTCAGTAAGGTTGGACTATATGTTTATTTGGGCCAGGCATTACACAATCTAAGTTTCCTGAATTTCGCAGCAATGAAGTGAACTCCTGCATTATAGAAAAGATAGTATCTCCATATTATATGGGTACTTTCTCTACCCTCAGGGGCTATCTCTTCTGGCAGGTGAGACATACAGTCCATGAGTTTAAAATGGGCATCCGAACTTTCACAAAGTCAGAGAGTGGTGTTGAGAGCCCAAGTTATGAAACCTGAGAGTGAAGGGATGATGAGAAATGTGGAAGAAGACATCCTTGCTGAGGGAGGTGCCACAGGGAAGAGGCAGGAGGCAGGATAGCGAGGATGTAAGGCGAGTGATGAAACCGAGGAAGATGGTGGGCACAAAATATCATCCCAGCAGGAGGAATACATTCTGCAGATCTGATGAGCAGCATGGTGACTAGAGTTAATAACAATGTATGCTTGAAAACTGCTAGGTGAATGGAATTTAAATGTTCTCACTACACAGACACACAGCACGCACGCACGCGCGCGCGCGCGCACACACACACACACACACACACACACACACACACGATGGGGGATGTGAGGTAATGGATGTGTTCATCAGCTCTATTTAACCATTTTGAATGTGTAAACATTCCAAAACACCACACTGCACTTGTAAATATATACACTTTTTTTTATCTGTTACATACAAATTTTGAAATGAAAAGTTAATTATTTTTTAGAAGACTGTCCGAGGACCATGAAGGATAGTTCACTGAGGGTTTTAGCTGTACTTCTATGTGTATGTGGCATGCATTACTGCATTTTAAGAGGGGCAGTGGCATGAAAGGGTGATCCATTCCTAGGCCAGGAGCTTTGAAGGACAGTGAGTGAAGATTTAAAATGCCATCCTACCTTCCAAGGTGGCAGCCGAAGGGTGGTTTTACTACTTTTCTGCTTCTGATTAAAAGGGTGACCAGTACCAACCTGAAGAGTCCATCTCACCTTTACACACAGCCATTTCTGAGACTAGATTATTTGTGAGGGAACTCCCATGTTAAATGTTGCCTATATTGTTGCAAAATCTTGACAAATGCACCTGCCTTGAGTAAGGCCAGTGTTACTCAGCTGAAGCAACCACAGAGAATTCTGAGCAGAGTATAGATATTGAAGTCGCACCAGCTTTGGGATGAGTCTAATGCCAAAGGGTACTATTCTTATGACCATTACTATTTTCACCTGTAATAAAAAAAGGAAATAAAGATAGTTTGGATGGAATCAGACATAAAGCAGGCATTTAGGAATAATTAAATATAGCTTAAAAGTTCATACCAGAGTTTCTGGAATTTATTTCTTCTCCATTTGGGGGGGGGGGGTAACAGGTATTGAACTCAGAGTCTCATACATGCTAGGCAAGCACATGGCCATTGAGCTACATACCTGATTATATTGGTTTTAACTTTATATTTCAAAACAAGATCTCTTTAAGTTGAGCAGGGTAACCTTGAATTCCCCTGTACATCACGTAGTCCTTGAAAATTTTATTCTCCTGCTTCAACTTCTTGGTAGCTGGGATTACAGGTCTTTGCTACCTGACCAGGATATCTTTTATTTTAGTAAGGACTCAATAATTGTAATTTTATTGTTATCCATGCTATAATGTAAATGCTTCTCTTTGGTGTCTTTAAATATATACTGTAATCTTCTTATGGCTGCCTTTTGCATATAAATATATGCGGTGAATGCATAAAGGGAGGAAATTTATTACTGAAAGGATAGAAGGAGGAAAGTGCATAGTAGAGAGAAAGGTCTCAAGCTTGCTTTTGTTGTAAACCAAATGCCAGGTGATGAAAAGCGTGTGCCAAGTTTCTGGGTGGGAGCACGGGGAAGCCGAGCCGGGGACCTGGAGCTTATCCTAGGAGAGCATGCAGTGCTTGGAAGAAGTCCGCAGGGCTTTTCAAGTTTGGTGTACTAGCTTTTCAGTTTGCTTTCCTATGTCTCCCCATTCCTTATCAAGGGAAACGAGAAGAGAGATCACTAACAGTCCAAATACATTCTGTTCCTTCCAACCTGGGGAAGGCATAGAAAGGGGCCTGTCCTGATCCAAACTGAAGTTGAAGTCTTGTTCCAGGCTTTATGCAGAGAAATCTATGGGAAAGAACAGCCCTGGAACAAGACTTCGACTTTGCCATAGATTTGTCTGCAGAAAGAAGTGAGATGGATGGAGGAGGTGGATATACAGAAAGCCCTTTCAACCAGAACCCAAAAGGAGCATAATTAATCAAATCTGTTAAGCCAAAGCAACTCTAAGCTCTGGGGAGGCCAAAGAAAGGAAAGCGGGGTCCATGAAAGAGAAGAGCCCAAATCCTGAGAGCTGGAAGTCCTGGCTTTTAGAAGATGGGATGAATGTTAGTTTACCAAACCCAATGAAGCCCTCCCAGTCCCCCCCTTCTATGCCCTATCATAGTCTGCAGAGCTCCATGTATCAGGGGAGTAAAGAATGCCTTCTTGTCAAAGGCAGGCCTAAGAGTAGTTTTAAAATGTTCTCTTAAAGTGGAGTGGTGGTGGTGCATGCCTGTACTCCCAGAACTCAGGAGGCGGAGGCAGAGGCGGAGGCAGGAGACAGGAGGCAGGAGGCAGGAGGCAGGAGGCAGGAGGCAGGAGGCAGGAGGCAGGAGGCAGGAGGCAGGAGGCAGGAGGCAGGAGGCAGGAGGCAGGAGGCAGGAGGCAGGAGGCAGGAGGCAGGAGGCAGGAGGCAGGAGGCAGGAGAGGCAGGAGGCAGGAGGCAGAGGAAGAGGCAGGAGGCAGAGGAAGAGGCAGGCAGTTTGAAGTCAGCCTGGTGTAGTGAGATATTCACTAGAGATATGGCTCAACAATTAAGAGCACTGACCTCTCTTCTAGAGGACCTGTGTTCAAGTCCCACCGGCACCTATGTGTCAGCTCACAACTGTTTATACCTCCTGTTCCAGGGAATCCAACACCATCACACAGACATACATGCAGACAAACACCAATATACATGAAGTGAGACTAAAGAAATTATTTTTTTTTTTTTTAATGGGCTGGAGAGATGGTTAGGAGCATTGATTGGCTACTTTTCCAGAGGACCCAGGTTCAGTTCCCAGCACTGGCATGATAACTCACAGCTGTCTGTAACTCAAATTCCAATGAATTCAACTCCTTCACAAGGACGTGCAGGTCAAACACCAATGCATATAAAAAAGAAGAAGCAGAAAAAGAAAAGGGCAGTGTCTATGGTTTGAAGTAGAAGAGGTTTCCCCCTTAGTCCTTCTATGGTTTGAAGTAGAAGAGGTTTCCCCTTAGTCCTTCTATGGTTTGAAGTAGAAGAGGTTTCCCCCTTAGTCCTTCTATGGTTTGAAGTAGAAGAGGTTCCCCCTTAGTCCTTCTATGGTTTGAAGTAGAAGAGGTTTCCCCCTTAGTCCTTCTATGGTTTGAAGTAGAAGAAGCTTCCCCTTAGTCCTTCTATGGTTTGAAGTAGAAGAGGTTTCCCCCTTAGTCCTTCTATGGTTTGAAGTAGAAGAGGTTTCCCCCTTAGTCCTTCTATGGTTTGAAGTAGAAGAAGTTTCCCCTTAGTCCTTCTATGGTTTGAAGTAGAAGAGGTTTCCCCCTTAGTCCTTCTATGGTTTGAAGTAGAAGAGGTTCCCCCTTAGTCCTTCTATGGTTTGAAGTAGAAGAGGTTCCCCCTTAGTCCTTCTATGGTTTGAAGTAGAAGAGGTTCCCCCTTAGTCCTTCTATGGTTTGAAGTAGAAGAGGTTCCCCCTTAGTCCTTCTATGGTTTGAAGTAGAAGAGGTTTCCCCCTTAGTCCTTCTATGGTTTGAAGTAGAAGAGGTTTCCCCTTAGTCCTTCTATGGTTTGAAGTAGAAGAGGTTTCCCCCTTAGTCCTTCTATGGTTTGAAGTAGAAGAAGTTTCCCCTTAGTCCTTCTATGGTTTGAAGTAGAAGAGGTTTCCCCCTTAGTCCTTCTATGGTTTGAAGTAGAAGAGGTTTCCCCTTAGTCCTTCTATGGTTTGAAGTAGAAGAGGTTTCCCCTTAGTCCTTCTATGGTTTGAAGTAGAAGAGGTTTCCCCCTTAGTCCTTCTATGGTTTGAAGTAGAAGAGGTTTCCCCCTTAGTCCTTCTATGGTTTGAAGTAGAAGAGGTTTCCCCCTTAGTCCTTCTATGGTTTGAAGTAGAAGAGGTTTCCCCCTTAGTCCTTCTATGGTTTGAAGTAGAAGAGGTTCCCCCTTAGTCCTTCTCTCCTCTGTTGATCTTGCTTGCATATTGTGAACATCCTGAAGCTCAACCTGCGCAGGATATTATGGGTTGCTTATCTACTTTATTACCCAGAAGGCATTCTGAAACTGATGTTCACTAACTATGGCACCCTATTATCACAGCAGACACTTTCCAGAGACCAAGCATGACCGCAAACACCAATTCAAGCATTGGCTTTGGAAAGAACACAGCCTTTTCACTGTTCAGTTCTTATCTATGTCTTGACTTAAGTAAATGCTCCCTGGCTCCCTTAAGGTTGTTTGCTTAGAAATACAGTGACATTATTGTATTACATGATAACTCATTAAAGATGACATAATTCCATCTTAGCATTCTATTTTAAGCTATTATCCTTCATCTTTTTTCCCCTTTCAATGCCCATTATATAAACATTACCAAAAGCTCATTGGTCTGAATGTTATTTTTAAGTAAAATGCATTATTCTTATAAACTACAGGTTTGCTTAAAGTGAAAAACTGAGATCAACTTAAAGGAAAAATGATATGTAAGTGGCTAAACTCACAGTCTGACATATATAACTGGCAGCTGCTAAAAGTAGTATTTTTAAATTGTGCCTAATAATGCAGGAAGGGATTGCTACAAAACATAAAGGAAAAAGGCAAGGTGCGAACCCATGTGGATGATGTGATCATAAGTAGTTAAAAACATTCAGAGGGAAATACCAAATACTAAGAGTTTCTATCTGGGACAAGGTTATGGTTGAGTTAAAATATTTTTCTTTTAATGTTTCTGTGCTTTGCAAACTTTTCATTTGAAGGCATCATATATAAATCACAATGAAACTTGTAATTTTTTGCTTGTTTCTGATCTTGTGATAGCCTTTCAAGTTGCATCTAATTTTGCAGTCTAACTAGAAACCTCCTCTTCATTTACTTGCATTTCTCTCTTTCTTTTCCTTTGTTTTGAGTTTTCGCGATAGTGCAGAGTCTTAAGTAGCTCAGGCTGGCCTTCAACTCACAATATTATTAAGCTAGCGTAGAAACTCCTGATCATCCCTCTTCAAGAGTGCTAGTCTTGCAAGCATAGTGTGGCCATGCCTGGTTGTATCTTTTCAGTACAAAGTGTCTGTATAGACCTCATTAGTGATAGATTTAATTTTGCTTTCTTATCACTTGTGTATCTGGCTTTATGTGTTTGTAAACAAAACAAAAGAGATTGCACAATGTTACAAGCAGGTTTTCCTGCTGGCTCTAAGTAGCACACTGACACACTGGATTAGATACAAAGCTGGTGGCCTGCTATTAACATTTCTTATTGGCTAGCTCTGTCTTAAATATTAACCCATTTCTATTAATCTAAGTTTCCACCTGGTCTCAGCTTACTGGACAGAGGGCCCAGAGTTCTACTCTGCTGGTCCTACATCTTGAAACTCCTCCTTACTACTTCATGAATCCTCCTTGTCTCCTAGTCCCACCTATCTTGCTTTCCTATTGGTCAACAGTGCTTTGGCGGTAAAAGTACCCTCTGCCATCTTTGATAGACTGTGGCTAATACAGCTGTGGATTTCAAAGATGGCGGCAGGGAACATCTACCGCCAGAACTGAGAGCTGTGCTCACTGCCTTGGTCTATGCTACTACCATCCAGCAGCATGCTGCCGCCTTGGAGATGTGGTCACTGCCATTGCCGGCTCTCGTAACACAAGGTCCTACATGTGTCTCCAGGCAGTGTTGGCACTCCTTTAATCCCGGCTCTCCGGAGGCAGAGGCAGGTGGATCTCTGTGAATTTGAGGGCAGCCTGGTCTACAGAGCGTGTTCCAGGACAGGCTCTAAAACAATACAGGGAACCCTGTCTCAAAAAACCAAAACACAAAACAAACAAGGTCCTACATGTGAAAAACAGAAATACTATTATTTTTTTTAAAAATCCTCATGCCTAAAGAGTGGAACCTTTAGGAAGGAACAGAACACCTCGAGCTTATAGTAGAAAATCAAAGTCAAGGGCAGCATAGGAAGGCTGGGGAGCAGCGGCTGGCTTTGTTACAGGTACTGTCATGTTGCCTCCTGGACTAAATAGCTTAAAAGAAGTGGAAGCTCCAATGTGGCCATGTGCCTTAAGCAGGACAGCGAGTCCATGCTGGTGAAGTCTGTCTTCTTCTGTTTGACTTGGTTGTAAATAAGTCTATCTGGTAACATGTGCACACTCAGAGGATGATCGCACAATTGAAAAATCTGTTTGGGAATGCATGTGTGCTGATGCAATTTAACGAGCATGGCAAATCTCTTTGACTTGTGCAGACTGCATATACGTTCCCTGTTGTTGGAGCAAAACTTCTTTGATTCTTTTTTAGTGTACAGTTTTCAGTTCACCACGCCTTCTGTTCAGATTCTCACTGAGTGCTTCCACCTAGCTGGTACATCTTAATATTTTATACTACTCCCCACACACTGCCGTTTTGGATCCAGCAATGGCTTAGTACATTTCATTATGCTAGCATTATATGTAGATGGATAATGGTTAACGAGACAACAAAGATTTCTAGACAATCAAAATAATTAGTTGTGGGAGCCCTGGCTGTGATCTCATGTGCATCTTCATAAAATCAAGAAAATGAAATTGTCCTGTTTTGCAGTTAGCTTTTGGACAAGAAATGTTGTAAGGTGCATGTGTTATTAATGGTGCTTACATAACCACTTCCTAGCAGAGGAAGCTTAAGTGAGTAACAGTTTCCCTAGGAGTTTAAGGTACAGTCATATTCACTGCGTTCCAAATTCGTTGCTGAAACCAAGACACTGTGGTAAGGTCAACAGGAAAAGCCTTTGTGTGGAGATTGACAGTGACCGTCACATATCAGATGAAGTATTTGATAAGATCAATACTAACAAAGTGGGAAAAGTTGACGTACCACCAATAGTACTAAAGCTATCAGAATTTTTCTCTTGTGTTTTGTCGTTGATGTTACTATTGTTGGACAGGCCATGGCTTTGTAGCCCAGGCTGGCCTTTAACTCATTGTAGCCAAGGCTGATACTAAAATCATGTTTTTTCAAGCTTAGTTTCTTGAGTAGTTTCAGATTCAAACCTTTATACCTAGCTTACCCGTTTTAAAACTATGTTTTAGTTAGTAAAACATTATCTACATCTTTAAATGCGTTTCTTTATGCATTAACTGATAAATTATCTACTTATGTCTCTGGAGTTCTGACAATTACAACCATAAATAAAAAGAACGACCATTTCTGTTTCTTTCTTCTCTTCTTTTTGCTTCAATGCTATAGTAACTTATGTACAAAAAAGACCAATACAATGAATGATAATGGATTAAGGAAATAGGTTTGGAGTATAGAGGGAATCATCTACAAAGTATTTAGGAAGTCAAAACTCATATGAAATGGTGGCAAAGGTAGTTAGTGTTCTAGTATCCTACTGGCTGCCCTTTCACAAGGATTTGAATTGTTCACGGAGCAATCACCCCTGAGTTTTGATCCAGAGCAGTGCGGTGCACAAAGGAAAACAGCTGTCAGTAGTAATTTCAGAATTTATTAAATAATTTACTCACATTTCTTAAAAAACAAACAAACAAACAAACAAAAAATCCCCCAAAACTAAGGGAACACATAGCTCTGAAAATTTTCCTCATAGGGTATGTTGGTGGAGGAAGAATGTATTCATATTTTACTCTGACATGGATATAATTCTCCAGCATAAAGAAAAAAGCCTAATAAAAGATTCCTCCAAATTCCATCTTTCTGTTTATGGCCATCTGCCTCCAGGCCCAGCCTGTCCCCTGAGCCATTTCTTCTGGACCAGCTTGGACTGGTTTGACTTCCTCTGCCCCCTGTCTCCTCCTCTTCATTATAATTGGCTTAACATACTTTACAGATCACTCTCTTCTTCCTGCTACCATGGAGGCATTGTTCTCTGCTGGCTCTGATGGTTCCCCGAGTCAAAGCATTGTTTTCTTTTGACATCTTTTCTCGGGAGACAGAGATGGAAATAGTGGTACAAACCATAATCTGAGCATGCTGGAAAGACTCCAGAAGGGGGTAGCTTTTGTGTTGTTCTTAAAGTCTACCAAATGCGGACTAGTGCTCAGTGTTCCCATGCTCCTGCCCAGTTCTTCCTACTGGAGGATAGCTGCTGTCTGGCCTTTCTGTGTGCCTGTGGCTATCCACTTCCCTGTAGCTCAGGAAATAGCCTTCTACTGTAGAAACATAGGCCATGACTACATACACTTAAGATGTCATGCAAGAGACAGATTAAAGACAAGAATTCACATTACACATTTCCCCCTTCCTTCGTTTACTTTAGTATTACCCAGCACTTTTTTCCTTTCTTAAATTTTTGTTATTTTTGTTGGTGTTTCGGCCTCATACAGGGAGAAGAAAGTGAAATTCTTTCATATTAATATTCGTGACCATGTAATAAGAGAAACCATCAGTGGTCACCAAACTGTTGTATTTCCTGAAATCTTTTCCATGAGAAAAACGCGCATGACTATCAGTAAATTCTCGAATAGTTAAGGGGGCTCTATTTCAATGCTGGATTACATAAAGCAACATACGTGGTTTTGATAATGGCATGGAACATAGAAAATAATTTGATTCATATTATAAAAGTCTCATTCAAGTTCTTTCCCACCAATTCCATCCCTGAACCAGAAATGCTAATAAGCTGGAAATGGGTGGACGTGAGCGTTTGCCAGCTCCTGTTTCTTCACTCCAGTGTCAGAAACTGATGGCTCAAACAAAATCCAGCAGGCGATTCATTCTCATTTTTATTGAATGAAAATGAAGTCTGCCCGATTCAGAGCACAGACTGATGCAAGGTCCTGTTCTTTATAAACTGCATATCTGGCCCCTGCATAATCACAGAGTGGCTGGAGATGATTCATCTGAAAGACCTATTTAAGGAAGCAAGGAAAAGCCATGGGTTTAAAAGTGGCCCGTAATCAGGTGCTGACAGTCGCATGTTGAAAGGCTCTATGGAAAGCCCAACTTTCCGACCACAGAAAGGGACCTGTTCTGTTCAACAATTTCGAATGAAGAAATTTGAAGAAAGCTGACCCGAGATGAAAAGGCCTAGAAACAGTTTCGGCTTTCATGGCTGACACCGAGAAAGGAAAGAATTCTACTGACTAGATTAAGCAAATGCATGTCAAATTATGCATTTAATTTGACTTCCCATGAAGATTTGTAGAGTTTGTAAGAAGGTAGGAAAGTTGAGCTTTGCTGTCAGATAGGCCATGTCATATGCCCCGAACTGAGGAGCCCCACTGGATGCCACACAGGTGCTCTGCCATTCAGGTGCAGGTTGTTTCCACTGAGGCTTCCTCGTGACCTCCCACGTGACTTAATTCTTCAGGCATTTCTTCTTTGTTGCTCAACAGCATGTGACGATTTCTTTTTCATGCTAGGCGTTTTGCTAAGTTTGGGGCTATACAAGCATGTCTCCTGCCCCACTAAAAAAAAAAAAAATGTACAGCTTAGTGTCCCAGACAAGAAAATGGACTTTAATTGTGTGCGATGTGCCAAAGTGCCAAGACAAAAAATACAAAACAAAACAAAAGCCAGATGCTAATTGAGACTGAGGCGTCTACACAGGTTTCCCGGAAGTACTGGCTCATGCATGGGCTGGTCTTTAAAGGTAAGTTCTTTACCTAGATGAAGGAGAGACAGAGTGTGTGGCTGATAACTGCATAGATTCTACATTGAGACTGTCTGGGTTCTCAAGCCTTCGTATGTCAGCGATTTCACATAACCTTAGGCAAGTTACCGGTCCTCTCGGTCCATCGGTTTCCTCCATGAGTGGGGACAACAATGGTGCTATCATTTACTCATTGTGAGGTTGGAAGGACAAAAAACGAGTTACTATTTTGAAGGAAATATAAACAATATGTGTCATAAACAGTATTATTATATAAGGGTGATGGATAAGAGAGGTGACGGGCATCCTAGGCAGCAAATACAGCAGATTCAGTGACGTCACAGGCTATGCACGACACATTCAGGAAATGATAAGGAATAGAGTGTAGGCTCACTGCTATGACAAGTTAAAAAGATAAGGCTGCAGAGAGTTGGAGGCTTTGCTAAAGAATGTGGTTGCTATTCTAGATATCACGAAGAACACAGACATATTTTAAACAACAAACAAATGATAAGACTAGATTCACTTTTTATTCTTTCTTTTTTCTTTTTCAAGACACGGCTTTTCTGTGTAGCTGTGACTGTCATGGAACTCGCTCTGTAGACCAGGCTGGCCTGGAACTCACAGAGCTCCACCTGCCTCTGCCTCCCGAGTGCTGGGATTAAAGGCGTGTTCCACCAATGCCCGGCCAGTATTCTTCTTTTTAATCAGTATCTCAGAGGATCCCTGTCTCCAGAGGATGCTATCTATGGTTTGAATATGAAGTATCTTTCACACACTCATGCTTTCAATGTCCTAGCTGGTGGCACAATTTGAAGGAGATTGTGACAATTTCAAAAGGTGGGATTTAGCTGGAAGATTAAGTATAGGGTTCCTGGCCCTTTCCTCCTGCTTCCTGTCTAGCAGGATATGAGTAGGCTCTTTTGGATGGTCACACTGCAGGGATATTGCCTCACAGCAGACCCAGAAATACAGAACCAGCTGACTATGGACAGAACCCCCTTAGACCAGGAGGCAAAAGAAATAATTTCTCCCTCAAGTTGTTTTTCTCAGGTCCTAACAATGAGAAAAGCCAAGGATACAGAGAACTTTTGCACCGGGTAGGCCGGTACTGGTACCTATCCAAGTGGAGATGGATGAGAACTCCCACAAACGCCTGGTGACCCACTGGGTAGATCCACAGGGGAGCACTTGCCAGTCTTTACTTGGCCAGGTGACCGGTTGTATTGCACAAGAATTCGAAAGAGGAGCAGGTTTGCATGCGAGGTCAGTGAGATTATAATTTTGCATGTCACCAGGAAGCAGGTACTGTGAGATAGTGCTGGTCAATGCCTAGAGATCGGCAACAGGGACCTGGATGGAAATTATGGGTCTCATAAGCAGCCGGTGAAGCTTTGCAAACTCCCGGTCACCAGTGAATATGGGGAATGTAATCAAGTTTACTTGTTATTTTATTTACTTAATCATTCATTGAAACTAACAAACAAATTTTCATGGAGTTTGTGTCTGTGTATGGTGTAGTTGCATATGAGCATGGGTGTGTGCACAGGTGTACAGTCCCATGAACCTCCATAAATAGGCCAGAGGAAGATGTTAGATATATTTCTCTATCACTTTTCACCCTATCCCAGTAGCTCTAGTGAACTAGACAATTATTTTGGCTGCTGGCCAGTAAGCTCTTGGGATCCAGCTGTCTTTGTCCATTAATGCTAGGGTTCCAGATTTTTACATGTGAATGCTGTGACTTGAACTCACGTCTTCATGTTTGCCAGGGAGTACTTTTATTCATGGAGCCATCTTCTTACCTCACTCCACCCCCGACAAACCAAGATTTGGTGTCTGCTTGTGGCACTCACCATTTGGCATGCTTTTTACATGGATGAGACTGTGACGAGAGCAGAAAGAGAAAGACGAAGAAGAGGAAGGAGGAGCCAACAGTGAAGAGTGTGTCAGGTGATGCCAAGTCTCCAAATGAGATGATGAGTAAAAAGGGGCCTCTGGCTTTAGTTCAGAATAGGTCACTGGTAACTAGAGTGTATCCTGCTGAGTGATAGACATGGAAACTGAGGTTGAGCTGTGGCTTGAGACATCAATGGGTTGTAAGGAAGTGGAGGTCATGAGAAAAGGGAGACATAGTTGTGTAAATGCAGAAATGGCTACAGAATCCTCTGCCTGCATGAGTGCACTTTGCAGTTCCTTCGCAGCCATTCCCATCAAGAGGTCAGGCTGGTTTCTTAACTGTAAGCTAGAATTGCTCATGTGATTTCCTGCGTCCAGTCTGGCAGTAACAAAAAAAGTGTTTGTATTTTGTGCCTTATTCTTGCTGCTCTTGGGGACCCTTTGATTACAGTCAGGTAAATGAAATTCTATACTAACTTGCTTGCAATCCCTGGCTAACAGTCTTGTTCACCCACAGGCAGCCAGTAGCAATAGGTAGTCATTCCAAATACTAGCCATCGATTCAGAGCCTGGCCACTCTACATGCTGACTTAGGGCACCCAGCTGCTCTTAGATAAATTGCTGGGGAAAGGCCAGATCCAATTAGTGATAGACAGGAAAGTGAATGTTGTTTCAAGCTTTGCAGTTCTGAGGGCAATTTCTTACATATCACAAGTTAACTTATATAACAAAATTTTATTGAATGCCATGGGTTTTCAGTATCTCAGTTCTCCTGGGGTTTGTGTCTACTTTTGAAACTTTGGACTGGGTTAGGGAGTTAGAAATTAAGGAATTGATTTTAGTAACTTCCTAACACACTGTTCCAGACAGAAATAATAAATTATAGTGTCAGAGAGTGGAGTGGCAAGGGCATATAACATCATTGATTTATTGCACAATGTAAGTGATTTTTCAAAATAAACATGTTGAACAAAAGAAGCTAGATGAAAGAAACAAAATACATACTCATTGTATTTCTTTTTATATGCAATTCTAGAAAACCGTATGTACTCATGTACAATAATAGAAACCAATCAACAATAGCCGGGTGATAGAGTCCAGGATAAAAGGATAAACTACCAAGGAACATTAAAAATATAGAGGAGGATGGTAAATGAATACATCAATTGCCTTGATTCTGGGTGATGAATTCGTGGGTAAATACTGAGTGTTTACAAAGAACCATCCAACTGTTCATTTTAAGGATGTACCATTTAATCGCCAGCACTCAGGAGGCAGAGGCAGGTGGATCTCTGAGAGTTCCAGGCCAGCCTCTAATTTCAATGTTAGGTAAGGGAAGACATGAGAGTCGGAGTTTAAGGCCTCATTTAGATGCATAATGAGCTGGTTAGAGGCTAGCTAGAGTTACCTAAGACTGAAAACAAAAAAGATAGCGCTAGCAAAAATATTCAGTGGGTAAGAGTACTGACTGCTCTTTTATGTTTAACTCCAAGCACCCATATGGGCTCTCAACCGTCTCTAACTCCCAGACCAGAGGAAGACAATGTCCTCTTCTGGCATCCTTCCGCACCAGGCATGCATGTAGCATTCAAACATAAACGCAGCTGAAGCACCCGTGTACATAAAATAATCATAAATTTTTAACAAATGTTATGTGGTTTGGTATACTTTAATTATATCTTAATACAGCTCTTAAAAGAGAGTAGGGGCAATCAATAAAACTTTCTTAATTCATGAAGGGGATGTAGATGCAAAATAATCCCACAAATAACCCACAAATTAGTGTTGCCTAAATCTCTATGGTGCCTGCGTAAATCCAACAGGGGATCACCAAGTGTCCAAGCCCCAGTTCTCCAGAGGCCCACGTGAATGTAATGAACTGTGTGGACTTGTACACTACCTTATGTGTCACAGAAACATTGCAGATGCAGAAAGAGGATTATAGCCTGTTATCAGGAAGCTATACCTGATACCCCGGATTGATTTACAAGCTTGACAATGATTGTATAAATGCTGTCAGGGGAAGTGTCTTTATGGGCTGGGATAGCAAGAGGAGATGGAAGAAGATAGATTTGAACGACTCAACCTCCCACGAAAAGGGAGAGAAAGAGCCCCGATCCCAGACATAGTGGCACCTGTGATCTGGGGCTGGAGCTCCGTTTCCTAAGCACGACAATGGGGACTTCATTTTATTTTTACAATGAGTTAAAATTCAGGAGTAAGTCAGATGACCACAAAACCGTTTCTTTCCTAGAATTTTCACAAGGAAACTGCAGCTTGCAATCACCTTGATGGGAAGCAAGGTGTGTCCAGTCCTTGATTGAGCTGGAGAACACCAAACTGGTGTTATGCCACAGAAGGGCGGTTGACTAGAACAGTTCTAGGGAATTAATACAGAAAGGCTTTATGGCAGACAGTTGAAGTTACTGGCAAAGTAGCTGTTTCAGTGGTCTGTGTTTCCTAGAAATGGATTCCAAGTAATTAAGTTACAGTCTTTTGCACACGGTATGCCACGTAGGCATGGTGAAGCCTGGTTATAGGTGTCATAACACTTGGGACCTCATTGTCTGAGCCATGTATGTATTGGTGTCACTTTCTTCCATCTGTAGAAACACCCTCCCATTAAACAGTTGTCCCATCAAATTTCACATTGTAGTTTTTGGTTTTTTTCCTTTTTTTTCACTTACGTTTTTAAATTTTATTCTTTGAGAATTTTATTCATGGGTATAATTTATTTTGTTTATATGCACTTCTCATCACGATGACCCCTCCATGCCTCTCTGGACTCCCCCTAACACACCTCCCTCAACTTCATGTCCTTTCAAAAAAACATTATAACCCACAAATTAGTGTTGCCTAAATCTCTATGGTGCCTGCGTAAATCCAACAGGGGATCAAACCAACTGAAATTCCAGCATGGGTGGGGGAGGGGCTCGTGCATTTTTTTAATTATTATTTTTTTTAAACCATCAGCTTCCAAAGGAAAACAAAAACAAAACTTTAAATCCTTTTATTAAGATCTGAAAACAGCCTTCTCAGCTAAAATTCTAGCTCAATTCTTCATGTTCGAAGTTCCGTGGCTTCCCGTGCACTCTCTATTCTTTTGCAGAAGGGCAATGATGCACCAGAAGCTGAGATGGATCAAATATGCACACATAAGCAGTGTGAGTGCTGGGCTTGTCGTGCTCTGCTTATGGTAATAGTGTTGCTCCTGGTTAAGATAGTTTCCATTTGAGGAGTGATTTCGCCTAACTTCATAGGTTAAGCAGAACAAGGCTTGGTATGTCGTCCAGGAAATGGCTCCGATGGTGAAACACGTATCTGATATGTTGGATGACCTGAACTTGATTCCCAGAGCCAATGTAAAGAAGGAAAGAAGGAATAGTGTGACCTGTGACCTGTGCATGTGATTACCAGTGTAGTGTCTGGGGAGGAAGATGACAGACAGGTGGATCCCCAGGACTGTATACAGGCCCTGAGGTGCCACACCCTAGGTTGACCTGTAATGTCTATACCCCTCCCCCCCCCTACACACACACACACACACACACACACACACACACAGAGTTCACCTTTTGAGAGTTAATTGCATTAAGAAGATGAGATCCTTCTCTGTGGTCGCCCATCCCTCCTCACACCCAACACCCAAATAGTTCCTGTTTCTGTTGAGACTGAAGCAGGAAGAGAAAGTGACCCAGCGATGCTGAGCAAGGGGAATTCCGTCCAATGGCTCCCGTCTCCCTAGGAGAAGGGTGTGTGGGCAGAGCGCCGGTTCCTCTCTTTTCGGCTTCTTCCCGATGGCCTCATGCTCCTTCCTGACTCTCCCTTATCAGTGCACATGGCCATGAGCAGGGAGATTCCTAAAGTTCTGTTGTCTCTCGAAACAAAACAGAACATTCCAACCAAATCTCAACAGGACCATTTACAACATTCACAATACAATTCTATTACATATCAGTTTCCCTGCCTGGCATTTATTTGAGGAAAAGGCTCTCTCGGATATGAGGGAGTTGGTTTTAGAAAATTAAATCAGACAGACTAAAACGATGACATGATTCACAAGAAGAAAGAAGATCATTGTGTGACAGGAGAATTATTTTTGGAGCACTTATTTTCATGACTTCCAGTGCACAGAGGAGAGAACATATGGACAGTGTTGCTAATTTAGGCCTGTGCTGGCTTCAGGCTCTGGATGTAGGTTCTACACAGCAGTTCTTTGGTCTCCATTTTTGAATGGAGGGCTTCAAGAGATGCCGTCTCAGATGGGAAGCTGTGCACCGCTATCAGGCAGCCGTTAACCTAGGCGCTTTTCACTGTGGCTACAAGCACCCTGCCCTTCATTCCCCATGTGTTCTGTGAGAGGGCTGGACGTGCACAGGAGCTCTGTGTGGGCAGCCTTGAGAGTGGGTATTTCGATTTGAAGATTCTGTTAGTTGCCATAGTAATTGTCACAATTACGTGGTTTGTTCCTTCTTTATGGTACACATCTTAAAAGCACCCAGAAAGCAGTAGGGTTGTGCCTCTCTCTCTCTCTCTCTCTCTCTCTCTCTCTCTCTCTCTCTCTCTCTCTCTCCCTCTCCCCCTCTCCCTCCCTCCTTCCCTCCCTCCCTCCCTCGGTCCCCCCCCCCTCTCTCTCTCCCTCCCTCCCTCCGTCCCCCCCCCTCTTTCTCATGCTTACAATCATGTGTGAATGCATTTTAAGTTCAAGGAAAACAACCAAAAATATCACTTGCATGTGAAGTGTGTTCATTTCCTAACCATGTATTAATGAGATTCTTTTTTCAGTAGAGAAGTTACCAGGAAGTGATTTTTGTTTTCTTTCTTTCTTTTCTTTCTTTTCAAAACAAGGAGCCCTAGAAACCAAGGTTACAAAACTGTGTGAGAAGACCAGGAAACTTCCTCTTGTTACGAATGTGTGGTGTCAGCAAATCCACTGCTGAGCAGGCACAGATCACAGTGGCTGCTGAACCCTCAAGCAGACTCTCTCGCTATGCCTTGTGCTGCTCACCCACTGCTCCAACCACCCCGCCCCCCCCCCCCCCCAAAGCAGCCCTGGGGAAGACTTGCAGGTGGCTTTGGGGATACCGCTTATTTGGCTAAAATATTTACATATTGAAATTACATGAACATCAATGTCTAGGTCTAAGTCTTTACAGGTTTCCTTATTTTTGATGTATACACACCTACCTAGGTACTAATTCTGAATTCAATATAGAAAACTGGTAATGATGTCTTCTTCCGGTCACGTCCTATTTCTAACTGGCGGGGTAGGGCTGTCTGTAACTTGGAGCTGTATCACATGGGAATTGAAGCACTACCATTGGTTGGCAGATTCCTGAAAGAAATAGAATGTAGAGACTGCCTAGGGTCAGAACGGCTGTGCGTGCTGTGTTAAGGGCAGTAGGAATTGATTGCATCTTCACTGGTGCCAATTAAGTACCCTGAAAGAATCCTGGATAAATGATTGCTAAGTGGTACTTATTTAATAATAAAACTCGTCAATCTATCAATTCAATATTAGTATTGTCAATGCTAGCCTCCATGTGGAACTATGGGCTTCGCTGCTGTTGACGGTTATTTCCAGTATTGGTATTTAAAGTGAACTTTCTCTTTTAGACTTTCATACTGCTACGTTTTAATGACGAATGAAGGGGTTTTGATAGCATCAGTTAAAATGACAATGCCTATCACTGTGTATCTATGAGAAGAGCCCAAATCTGGAACACTGATAGCATCAAACCCTGCCCAGGTTATATGTTGTTAGGAACTTATATTTGTGGCTGGAGGCATAGCCATTTGAAAGATAGTTTGGTAGTATCTTGTAAAACTAGACATGCCTTATTATGTTTAGATAATAAGTGTGATGTAGCTACTTGGTATACTCAGAGAAGTCAAAATGTACCCTCCCCCCTCTCCGACCTCCACACACATAACTTGGACATGGCTGTTTATAGTAGATTTATTATTAATTGTTGGAAACATTAAAAATGATTTTAGCAGGTAAATAGATAAACTGAGGTAAATCTAGATTATGAATTGTACTAAATATATATATATATATATATACATATATATATATATATATATATATATATATATATATATATATCAAACCAGGAAAACACAGGGTAGAAACTGAAATGCATGTTACTAAGTACCAGTCTGAAAAGGCTGCATATCATATGATTTCAGGTCTATTACTCCCTGCAAAAAGCAAAAGTTCTTGACATGCTAAGATTAGTGGTTGTCATTGGTTAGTGGGAGAGAAAGAAATGAATATGCGGATACTGAGATCTTTAGGGCAGTGGAAACACTGAGTATGATACTTATATCAGTGACTATATATCTTTATACATGTATAGAAATGCATATGATACATATATATATAAGTGCCTAACGTGCAATACCAAGAGAAGGTAGAGTGAGGACTTTGGGTGACGATGATGTCAAGATAGACTCATCAGATAATATGAGCAAAGGGGTCAAGACCATGATGGTGAAAACCCACAGAAACAGCTGGCCAGAGCTGTCGGGAGCCCACTGGCTCTGGGCTGACAGATGGGGAACCTTCATGGGATGGAATGCAGGTGACACTGGATGGCAGTTTGTGGGGCCACTAGCAATGGAGCCAAGGTCTATTGCTAGCCATGAAGTGGCTCTTGGGAGCCCATTTCCTGTGGAGAGATACCTTGCTCATCCTGGACACACAAGGGAGGGCCTTGGTCCTGCCTCGACATGGTGATGGGACAGACTTCATTGACTCCCCATGGGAGGTCTTACCCTCTCTGAGAAGCAGAGAGGGGGTTGGGTGGAGGGAAGGTGATGAGAGTAGGAGGAGGGAAGGGAGGGGGAATTGGGGTTGATATGTAAAAAAATGAAAGTAAATCTTAAAAAATAAAAATGGGCCCATCAATTCTAAGAACTATACCACTCTGCTAGAAGGATGCTAATCACAGAGGAGTCTATGCCTGTGGGAGGAGGGAGCAGATGGGGAACCTTTGCCCCTTCCTTTCAGATGTGCTGAGAACCCAAAATTAGTCTGAAAAGGTAACAGTTAAAAAGTTTAATGATAACAATTTAATACACTCCTGGAAAATTGTTTTCAGTGAAGCCATTTTCGGGGAAAATGATGTTATTGTTTGGCAGAACATTGAGCAAATGTTAAATTTTTCTTAAAGAGGAAACAATGTATAGTGAGACATAGTCCCAACTACTGTTTTTAAATTTTTATTAAAAGCGCTAATGCATCTAATTAAGAAAAACAGAGTCACCAACTAGTGTTAGCATTATAAAAAAAATTACTTTCTCACTTAAAAAAATTAAATAAACAAGGCATTCTTGTTATTTAAAGCTCACAAGAAGGGAGAAGTATCTTTTTTTTTTTTTAGACTCTCCCACTAAGGTCATGGGCCTAGTACTTTGAGTAACAGGCCAGTACTAAGTCCTTGAATATTATTCTAGAATGTCTTCCTGCTTGTAAAAGACAAATTATCTTGTCTCTTTATCCAAAAGATTTCATATTATGTGTCCTGTTCCTTTTCACCCAACAAATGTTCTTCTCTACTGCTCCAGCATTTTCAATAGCCATCTTTGCTATTATTCAATTTTATTGCACAAGAAAAAAAAACATGTACTTTTGGTGCTGGTTGTAATTTTGTGTTCATTCTTCTTAGTAAATTGAATAGCAGGTGATATAGATTAATGTATGGGAATCTCATTGAGAGTCTGATGGAATCACACAATAGTTTCAGGCGAGTTAACACATATAAGATGTGATCTTCCCATTCCCAGGAGGGCCATTTTGTGGTCACGAGTAGCATGCTAAGTTTTATTTTTAATAGATCTCATTGTTGTCGACAAAAGCATTGGTTTGTTTTATCTTCGTCCCTGTTACATATCGATTTCTTCGTGTTTTGTTGTTTGTCGAGTCAGGAAAGGCAGATAGATATGTGTCTAGTGTGTTTTCAGGTTCTTTGGGAGATATTTTGATGCTTCTCTCATAGCTTCTAGGACTATCTGTTCCTCGGACTGTCCTACTTGGTCCTAGCAAAGTTCAAAGAAGTGATGGGGAACCAAACCAAAAGGACATGAGCAAGACATTCAGTTCTCACTCCTAAGGAACTTGGGTTTTAGTGGTTGGAATAAAAAACAAAATAAAACAACAAGGAAAAAAAAAACCCAGCTGATGCTAAGTGAGGAAATGCATTCTCTTTATGATGATTAGACATCTTTCTACATAATATTTATTCGTCACAACACTGTGTTGACGGTATTACTAGTTTTGCCTTATATGGAGATAATAATACGTACATTTACAGGTTTTCTGAAAGCCAGTAACTTTCAGAAACAGAAAATGAGTACAAAAGAATATGGTAGAGAAAACATGGTATCCAGGAAGGTCTTTTGGAGCAAGAATGTTTGAGCAGCTAGCTGCCTAGTATATGTGTGGCAGCCAACCGCATAAGGGCCAGGGTAAAACATTTCTGTCTAGACCTAATAATAAGTACGGCGATTCTAGGCTGATGTGAGGAACAGAAGAAAATCTGCGTAGTTGGAACACTGCAGGAGGGAAACATGCTACACGTAAGCCACATCGTAGATTCATGGGAGAGGCCAGAGAGGAGTTTATGTCGGAGCCTCTGTAGAGGACCATAGCTGAGATGAATGGCAGTACTAGGGCTGGGCAGAAGTGGTGGACAGATTTGAAATAGATTCTGGAGGTTGAGTTAGCCTATTTCTAATGAACTTCATAAGAAGAATACAGAAAGAAGTATGAAAAAAACAATCTATAGTGCAAATGCACTAAGATATCCGAATGTAAATTGTTACATAAAATTATGACGGAAAGTTTCAGTTTCAAACATCTGAATTAATGATAACGGGAGAGGAGGTAGAGGCTACTGAGATTAGTGAGGGTTCAAATGCTTCTACATTAACTCTTAGGAAGGCATTTTGCAACAGCGTAATTCTTTCAATGTGAGTAACACTCATTTATTCATTTGTTTAAAAATGTCTGAATAGTGAGCAAAATTGTAGGTACTGAAGACAGGGCAGTGGGGGAAAAACCCAAACAAGTTCAGATTCTTGGCTTTAATGAAGTTTACCTGGTATGAAATTTCACTTCCTGTTACCTGGCAATGATCCTAACCCTGAGGATGCATACGTGGTTTGGCCATGCCCATGGAGACTGTATCCTATGCTTGCTGAAGATGCTGTATCCCGATACTACTCCATGGAACCATCATGGGAAGTCCTGTGTGTCATTGCTATCTCCTCCGTGCCTGCAAGGTTCTGGAAGTGATGGGAAACCAAGCGGAACGAAACCAAATTGAAATGAAACAAAAACAGATAGCTTTCTCACCCATAAGGAATCTGGAGGCGGGGGTCGGGGTGCAGCTAGCAAATGCTTTTGAATAGATTCCTTGGCTCATTACTGTTTAATCTGAGCTGACATTTAATTTTGGCCTTTGCAATTACAGGATGTTAACAATGCTCTCAATTAGGACCGAAGAAGTGTGTCTAACACTCTTGCAAAAACACATCCCACCCCCCCACTCCCCCAACCACCCCAGTGTAAATAAATCACAGAGGGTTTTCTTCTGGCTCAGGTTTCCGGCCTCTCACTTCACACCCACAGCTGTGTGTTTGAATATTCGGTAGCAAGGTGGGAAGGAGGAGTCAGTTGCCTTGGGTGGGTAGGGTGGGTGATGCTGACTGTGTACTTGAGCTTGTACTGGGTGAGGGAATCAAAATCCCAGGAGAACCTGCGATGTTTGAGCTCTGAAGCTTCCAGCAGAAAACACTTTATGATGAATTATCCTAAATTAAATTTTAATGGCCTCCACACTGTAGCTAGCACTCGGCAGAAGCAGTCTCCTGTGCTGATAAACGTCATTAGTGTGTAAGTAGGAACTCTTCTTTGGCTTCTGTTTCCCTTCGGGTTTTCTAACAGTTCCATGGATCCTTTTCTGCCTAATATGAGTGCCAATAAGCTTTTCTTCCCGACGCCCCCAGCCCCCAGAGTGTCTCCTGAGTTAATAGCTGGCTTTTGACTTGTCGCTTGTGAAAAAGAAGAAAATGTGCTAGTTCTTGGCTGAGGTGAAACCTTGCCTGCCATTCGCAAATGCTGGCTCTGCCCACACCTTGTGACCCTTCAACGTGCAGATCCACAGAGGAATGCAAAGGACCGGCCCGCCTCTACAACCTAGCAGACTCCTGGCTTAGTCGCCTCCGTGGGATGAAGGCTGACACAGGTTACCGATTGGCCTGTGTACACTCATGTGCAGCAGGGAAGCCTGGCCTCATACCATGGAAGGTGTGGAGTTTTGACTTCTCAATCTGCTCTTTCATTTGGCGAAAGTCTTCCTTTCTCCAGCCTACCTTTGTGGGAACACGGTGAGAGAACAGGAAAGCTGTTAGGGGCACAGGGCTTCTAAGAGGGTCGCGTGGTTCAGCAACCTCTGCTAGTCTAAATGGCCACAGCTCCAATGGCCTGAGAGGTATATGGACATCTCCACGCTCCCTCAGACACAAGCGGTAAACCCAGAAAGCTGGGATGTGACAGACAACCTCACGCTTTCCCCTTTAGGCCCTAGACGGAGGCACGGAGGTAACCATCATCCCGTCGAACATACCTCTGGGGTTAATTTGTGTCTCCCCAGCTTAGTGTTCTGGGTACCTATTTGTTGGCTTGTTTGTTTTTCTTAAGTGAGACCTTTGCCTTATCTCTGCTTGATCTCCAAGACAAAAAGTAGTAGAAACAAAAAATATTAAAGTCTATGCATTCGTTTTGTTTCTTCTTGATGTGATAAAATGGCTGTTTAAAACACCTCAAGGAAGAAAGGGTTTCCTTTAGCTCACAGCGAAAGGCTACAGTCCATCCTGTAGCAGCAGGAATTGGAGGTGGCCGGTCACATTGCTCCAAAGTCAGGACACAGAGACTGCTGGTGGGTGCTGTGGCTTGGCTAGTTTTCTCTGTTTTTATGTAGTCCAGGATCCCATCCCACCATAAGTAGACGCCGCATTCCACGTGAGGCTTCTCACCTCGGTCAACTCTGTCAAGACAATCCCTTACTGGCACACGTTACAGCTTGTTGCCTAGCTCAGTGGTTCCCAACCTTCCTAATGGGAATTAATGGCCTTTTAATACAGTTCCTTATGTTGGGGTGACCCCAACCATACAATTATTGTCCTCGCTACTTCATAGCTGTAATTTTATACTATTGTTATGAATTGTAATGTTAAATATTTGACATGCATGATATCTGAAATGTGACCTCTGTGAAAGGGTCATTTGACACCCAAAGGGGTCTCGACCCACACAGGGAGAACCTCTGTCAGTTGATTACTGCGCTGACAGTAACAGCCATCAGTCTATGAGTCACTTTGTTTCCTTAACCAAGAAGATTTCCATCAACTTGCAAGTGTGTTTTACGTGCTGTATAAGATTCAATCACAGTATAGCACCCAAGTTGGAAATTGAAGTCTTAGGGTTGCAGCTGAGATCGTGGTCTGTGGCGTGAGCAACCTCATGTGTGTAAAGTTTACTCTGCCTCTTCCCTGCCCTTGTGGACATGTAGTTAAATCGCTAAGCCTCAGTTTCCCTGTTTGGAGAGGGGATGCAGTTATTTTAAGATACGTGTCACATGCATCGTTGAGATGATAAAATGAATTGCATAAATAAGATCCATAGTATGGTGCCAGGTATGTGACAAGTGCAAACACCAGCAGTGACCTTCCTGAGTCCCTTTGTGTAGGCTGAAAACCACCGGGGAGCAGCATATCTGACGATTGGCATAGGAGAGCGAAGACCTTGGGCCTCTTTATGAAAGTAATGGGTATATTGGTGACTGTATAATGTCCTTTATTGAGACATTTCACATAACAAGTTGATTTTAGCAAGGGTTTGATAAGCATTGGAGGCACTTTTGAATAAAATACTCAGATCATGTTGGAATGAACAAAACCTGTATGCGTGTATGAGTGTGTATGAGTGTGTATGTGTGTGGTAGGGGGTGCGTGTGTGCCTGTGTATGTGTCTGTGTGTGTGTGTACATATGAACACACATATGTGTATGGAGTTTGTTCTACTCATGATATTTTTCTCTTGCTGTTCATTTTGCCTGATGACTCTAAAGTGATATTCTGTATATGTTTGTCACACATAAGTAAAAGAGTGTAATACTATTATATGATTACAATTCCTAGGATGATTGTAATGTCAGCAAAAGGTCTATTTTCTCAGTGTTGTTCCTATGAACGGTGTTGGATTTCAAGAGGAATTTGTAGGAACTAATGAGTGACAAAACCTAAAAATATAAAAAGTTATTGATTCAGCATATCAGATCAATCACTTATCTAACTTTCCACTAGCAGAAAATTCTCCTAAGTTTTTTAGGTGGTCTTATAAATAATTTTGAATTGGGCTTGCACCTCCAGAACTAGAACCACGTAGCCCTGAGAGCTTAGATTTGTTGAAAAGTGGACAAGACAACAGTCACCCAGTTTCAGCTTTGGCCCCTCAATTTGCAAGAGCTGATAAAATATTTGTCTTCTGTTGATGTTCGTCTCTTATTACCAGGTTGGTGTCTTCGCTCTCCAAGAAGCCCATCTCTGCTCCTGGTGCTTTAATGGGATAAATCCATTCTGATGTTGGCACATGGCCAGCTGGTTTGACACACATACACGTCTGAATGGAAGAGCAGCCGGAGCTTTAATTGGCTGGCATCCTCTAGTGGGAATTTCAGGCTATCTCCTAACGTTTGATTATGCAAGTGTTACTGACCAAGTCAGGAATTAATCATCTGTTCTTTTCACATTATTACTTACAAATTGAGAACTGACATTTAATGATAATATATTCTCCAATAAACTGTGCCAGTCATTTTTTTTTTCCCTCCGCTGAACCAAAAATATCTTTCCAATTAAAGGACAACTTGTGGTCAGGCACTCTCACCCCACAGACCCCGGGACCTGGTGCTTTGTCTTTGTCCCCGCTAGTCAGGACAACGTAACCTACGAGAGTGTTTTTTGAATAGGATATGTCTGTGACTGCTCCCCACAGCAAATGTCAGTGAGACTCTGAGGCTTTGGGGATAGGATATTTATGAGTCAGTGGCCCAAGGTGTTTTTATCTCAAAGAGCAGAATTGAGAGAATAAGAATGATCCAGAGAAAATGATACTGTAAGTGTGACTTTTCCTGCCTGTCCCTGCTTGCCTGCATTTTTATATAAACAACATTAGATCCAACTGACTGCAAGATGAGGGAAAAGAAAAATAAATGACTTATGTGAATAGGCTTTACACACTTCCATTGATTAAAAAGCCCTCACATTCACTATATTTCACTTTGAAATGTGGAGTGTCCTTATACCCCTCTCTTCTCTCAAAAGATAGAGCTGACATTGTAGGATGCGAGCAGCTGAGGGTGGACAATGGCCTCAGATACGGTAGTCAGTGTGGATGCTGATCAGAAGTGGTGCGAACTCCCAGGCATATGCGTGCAGCTTCTTTCATCAACTGCCCTTTCCACAGAGCTGGGAACATCGGAGCCCCCAAACTGAAATGTATTCATCCATACTTGCCAACCATATGGAGCAGGCTCTGAGATTCAAGGCAAGGGGCAGCACTTAGAGCTTCAGAAGATGAAGTAGAAAAGAATGAATTCAAAAGCAGAGAATGAGAGGTGGGAGAAACAGCTTTTCCAAGGATTGATTGATTAAGCAAGTGAAAGAGAAAGGCACAGCAGCAGAGAAATAATAAAAAGAGAGAAACACGCACGCGCGTACACACGCACACGCACACACACACACACACACACACACACACACATTCTAGACCAGGCTTGACACTTCAATGTGACCTTTAATATTCTTGGTTTTCCTGCAGCCTTTTAAAACAAAGACACGACTTGCACTTCCTTCACAGGAATATTTAAAAAGAACATTTTCTTATTTAAAAAACGAAGACCCTGCAAACCACCAGTGCTTCTTAATCACAAGTCTTCCCTGTAAAGTGCTCCCTAGCAGTTGGTAAAAGCATGATGGAGGAGTGTGTCCATAGTGACTCCAGTCACTTTCATCAAATCAACTGCATTCTAAGATTCTTTTACATACTCCCCACCTAATCCCAGCTATTTTCTCTGACACTTTTTATTTAAACTTTTTTCTTTCTTTTTTTTTTTTTTTTCTAAAGAAAGAAGTGTTGGCCTGGGCGGAGACCAGGTCAAAAAATAAAAAAGATTTCTTTTATGTATTTTTATATGCAATATATCTTTTAAGATGTAGTTTATTTAGGGATAAAAGAGTCCCTGGACATCTATAAATGTAAATCTTGCACAAATGAATAAACAGTGGCATGTGGTTGCTCTGGCTAGGAGTGTGAGGCATATGTAATGGAAAAAGAAATCCCACTGTTTGGAAACAAGTCCTCATGTAATCTTAAAGATTTATTGCTAAGTACTTACTCATCTTTACAAACCTTATTTTGATCAGTTTTGTAATTGGTGAACCTGTGTTCCACTGAGCACAAATGTTGCATTGAAAAATAAAGAACATGTGGCCAAATATATAAATAAGTAGTAAATTCTGTGACTTGGGCAATGATGAAAGTAATGCCTAGATATTAATCTTCTCTGGGTAATTACTGTGTAGTCTTCATTGTAAAAGTTCTAAGTCAGTGGATCTAGACCTTCCTCATGCTGCGACCCTTTAATACGGTTCCTCATGGTGTGGTGACCTTTGTTGCTTTGTCATGACTATAATTTTGCTACTGTTATGAATCTTGGTGTACACATCTGTGCTCTGTGATTGTCACCTCTGTGGAAGGCCCAAGGGGCCCCCTGGGGATGGCGACCCACAGGATGAAAATTGCTGCTCTAAGATCATGATTCTTTTTAGACAAGGCAGACACCCGGTTCTAATTTGAAGGGACCCCTCATTCTTAGAGGTAACACCCAGTTTTTAAGACTCCTCTTCAGACACCCAGTCAATGAGAAGGAAGCTGCTGCCTGTGTTATTTAGAAATTTGTGGGAAATCTCTACTGCAATATAGGAAACCATAATTTGTAATTGATTATGAGTCTTTAAATGAAAACAGTCCAATGAGCCATTTTATATGGAACACTTCCTGTGAGTTCTAAGCAATAAGTGGTAGCAGAATATGTCCTTAACAGCAAGTCTGTTTTCAATTACTGTCTCTTGCTATATCAACATCTTTGCTAATGGTCATTTAATCCATGCTTATAACCCTGGACTGATGAGAGGTTCGGTGGGGCTTGTCACCAAGCCTGCCAACCCCGACTTCAGTTCCTAGAATGGTTTTGTCCTCTGACCTCCACAGACACAGTGGTGTGCAAGCACTTGGTACTATCTCACCCCCAGCAGACACAAAGCAAATGCAATCCATTCTTGCTAATAATCTTGGCAGGTCACTGAATAGCTTCAAGCCTAACACTCTAAAGCACAAACGTACACATTCCAAAGCCCATAGGTTCAATTGTTTACAAGAACAGAACTCTTCAATTTAGGGTCCAATGGTTGATGAGACTGCAGAGCTCTGCAGTTCTTTGCTAAGACTGGTACTGAACGTTCTAAAAGCAAGAATTGTGGAGCTTATGGTTTGGAAAGACCTTAACACGAGGATATTGAAATCAGAAACATACAAATGTACTAGAATTTGTCATTTTGAGTACGTTGGGGATCTTTCTTTTCTTTATTCTCTTTCCCTCCTTAGCCCTCCTCCCTCCCTCCCTCCCTCCCTCCCTCCCTCCCTCCCTCCCTCCCTCCCTCCCTCCCTCCCCCTCCCTCCCTCCCCCTCCCTCCCTCCCTCCCCCTCCCTCCCTCCCTCCCTCCCTCCCTCCCCCTCCCTCCCTCCCTCCCTCCCTCCCTCCCTCCCTCCCTCCCTTTATCTCTTCCTCTCTCTCCCTCCCTTCCTCCCTCCCTCCCTCTCTCCCTCCCTCCACCTTTCTCCCTGTATCCCCTCCTCCTTCCCTCCCTCCCTCCCTCCCTCTCTCCCTCCCTCCCTCCACCTCCCTCCCTTAATCTCTTCCTCTCTCTCCCTCCCTCCCTCCCTCCCTCTGTCCCTTTCTCTCTTCCCCCTCCCTCCTTTTTCCCTCCCTCCTCCTTCCCTCCCTCCGTCCCTCCCTCCCTCCTTTCCTCCTTCTTTCCTCCTCTCAATTCTGTCCTTCCTTCAATTCAATTCTTTGATTTACAAGATAAAAACAGACACGAGGTGCAGTGCTAAGAGTCTCGAGCCCTGCTGCACTGGGGAGCATATTACATCCCAGGTACTCCCCATGCACATCCCATGTAATGTTCACAAAATGTCTTTGAATTTGGGGTTTTCATTTGCTTTCACTGATGGAGTCAGAGGTCGAAAAGGGGTAGAGCTGAGTTTGAACTGAATGAATTCTACCCCGAGCCTCAGAACTGTTGTAGCTCTGGAACATGGCGGGCAGCTATGCCCTATTTAGTAGGGTATTTGTGTTTCAGCCAAGTTTGTTACAGAGTGCATGTTTTTTTTTCCTGGAGGAACTATCCTTTGGTAAGGGTGTATGTTATGATGCTCAAGTTTTGCAGGGGTTGGTACTGTGTCTACTGTTTTCATTGCCGATGTGGTATCTGGAAGTGTGGGGTTGCTGAATAATGATTGAGTAGGTACCCATGAAAAAAATCATCTGTAGACACAACAGAAGCATAGTGAAAAGTGAGTGTAAGTGTTTGAAAAGTAAGATTACAATTAGATCAATTAATCACATATTTGAATTATTTAATATGTGTAAAGTATGTAATATAAATAATGCCATATTTAAAATGATAATTTTGTGTATTTTCGTGTGTGTGTGTGTGTGTGTGTGTGTGTGTGTGTGTGAGTGAGTGTGTATGTGATCATGTGTGTACATATATGCAGAGGCCACAGGATAACCTCAGGGGTCTTCCTTAATCGCTTTCCCACATAGTTTTTGGGAAGCATCCCTGAACTCAGAGTACACCGATTGGGTAGATTTGATAGCTAGCAAGAGCAAACTGAGGAATCCCTCCTTTGTACACCACTGCCACATGTTAGGTCCCTGGCTTTTATGTGGATGCAAAGACAGGATCTGGATGCTTTGTGTGTGGGGGGGAGTGGTGGGGTGGAGGAAAATGTTTATTGTAGGTAAAAGGGAAAGCATAGGCAGACACATCTGGGAGAGCCCAGAGTGACCATGAATTGCAACCAGGCCATGGGGTGGGGTGGGGGTGGGGTTGGGGGCGCCTGCTGATCAAGAGGGGCAACCTGGGCCAAGAGACTGGCAGGAGAGTAAAGTGTGGACCAAAAAGGGCTAAGCTCAAGTCTTTATGCTCGTGTGCTGGGCACTTTATTGGCTGGACCCTCTGCGCAGTCCTCAAAATAGTAAAATTCTATGTGATATTACATATCACACAATAAGTATCTGAAAATCAAATATATATCACGGACATGATAATGCTACCTTTTTTTTTAATAATGAACCTTAAATATTAGATTATTTCAGCAAGTTTTTTTTTTATCAATTTCACTTTAATATGTATAACTTAAAATTCAGAATAAATTTCCTTACTTTTAGCCATTACGGAAACTTGCTGAATTATTTTTACTGTGCTTATTTTGTATCCTCCTTCAGACTGATTTGGCAATCATGATTTGATCTCTTTATAGGTGTGTCTGTAGCTTTTTGGTGTTTTTTAAATTCAGGAACACTCAGTATCCACCACTGGATCTTTATCAGACATGTAGGGACTCAGGAAATTCTAGTGGAGAGAAAAGACAAAAGAGAAGGAAGAGGGAGGGGGAATGAAGACAGAGGGGAAAGGGGGAGAATAAATGAAGAGTGACAGTAAGTTGGTATTGGAGTTGAAGAAAGTCAAAGATCAAATGGCACAGATCTCCGAGTTCTGTAAGCTCTGAAAACAAGGAAAGTCCACACACATTCGCCTCTTTACTAAAGCTTATGTTCTTATTCAAGTAGAACTTACTGAGCACAGAGAAGTGCCAGTCCCTATCTGGCATCTAACAACTCATTTATTGCAGCGTGAGTGGGGCTAGCCAGGTGATTGTTGCCATGAATTAATGAGCCACTGCATCCCCAGTCCTGGGAGACACAGAGGACTTGGATCACATTGCTGATCTCTCCATTCATCCTGACTCAGTCCTGTGTACTCGTTTTGTATGTGCTTTAGTAGTGATTTACTCAGGTGCAGCGGAAGTAACTTTATCTCCCACACATCAGTCCATGTGTTGTTTCTACTTCTCACACCAGAAAACGCCAAGTTCCCACCCAAGGAATTACAAGTAGTGCACAGTTCCTAGAGATGTTAACGCTAGATATTTACTCTTTTTGCCATAGTCAATCAGGAAGCCTGTATTTATTAAACACCCCAAAGAATGAGCTTCTGAGGGAGAATAATCTTTGGGATTGTACTTCCGTTTCCCTTTCACTGAAGGACCCAATCGTCGTGTTAAAATACTTAACACAAATATACCTTCGAATGAAAGAACAAATGATTGAGTGGAGTCCATGAAGAGCTCTTTGCAAGTTTAAATTACACAAATGATTAGTCTTGTTACTCTTACAGTGAAACAAACAAAAATATTATAGTTCCTCCCTCTTAAAAATCCAAGAATCACGTAAATTGTGTATCATTTATTTACTTAAGCACCATTTTTGAAAAAAAAAAAATCCTGAGGTTGTGGGACAGGGAAATGAAAACACGTAAGATTCTTGATATTTTTGTGAGGATGACCTTGGTTTTGAAGATTTCTATCCAAAGGGTCCATTGGGCTTTTTTTTCTAATGAGGTAGAAATCTCTGTCATATGTCTTGTTCTTCTTTATACCTAGTCTCACTAGCTGAGCCATTTACATACAGATTGCTTAACACATGTGTGGTGCTTCCAGAACTTGTCAACATTTAACACATCCAGCTAGGGATAATCTGGTCTTGAATGTAGCATGATGTACATTGTGATGAAAAAACCCTGGGTTTGATGGGGAATCAAATTTATCATTATTGGAATCTAGCTCACTAGTAAACAACTTGAAAAACCTTTAATTCCCATAAACACCTGCTGTCGAATCTATAAAAAAGATTCCCCCCTTTTCTCTTACAGAATTAACAAGCGTTGTAAGGCCAAAAACTAGATATGGAAAGTACAAAGCTCAACCTTACTATGCACTAGGCTCTCAGAAAAAGGCTCTATTTCCTATATTCTCTCTACGTTGAGGAAGGAAGCAGGTGGAAGATGAAGGTCAGAGAGACTGCAGGGCTGGGGACTTAAATCATTGGAAGCTACCAGCAACCTTGACCCCTGAGCACATTCTGCGCCTCACCACATAGTTCAGAGCAATTACTCTCTAAACAGGTTCATCATTAGAACCATCTTGGAAGTTCGCCTGGACCTCAGGCTCACAAGCTGATCAAAGATGAGCTTCAAATTCTGATCCTGACTCAGACTTTCGTAATAGTCCAGAAAATCATGGCTTTTTGATGTGGAGGCTTTTCATTTAGGCCACATGACAACAGGAGACTGCACACCTCCCAAAGATCACGCTCGTGCAATAAATACTGTGGGATGAGCAAAACAGAGGCACACACAAGTGTGGGAGCCTGTGTTCATGGGGCTGTAGTCAGAACCAGCCGACTTGCCCCTGGTTCGTGGGGTGTGTGTGTGTGTGTGTGTGTGTGTGTGTATCAAGAAAAGCTAGGTAAAGACGTTAAGAGAAAGACAGAGACACAGAGGAGAGTCAGGAGGGCAATTCAGAGACTACTTCACCATTCTTAAATACCTTAACCAAAAAGTGAAGCATGGTAGCATATATATGGAACAGACTTTCTTCTCCAGTTCTCCAAGGATTTGGTAACTACACCTCCTATTTAACTTCTCGTTATCTGGCCTTGAGGGTCAAGAGTAACCACATCTCATACCCAATCTGTTGTAGATAAGACACCCAAGGCCAAGATCAAACATCTTACTGTAGCCACGCCTTAGACCTTTAGGTCTTATGACTTACTAAGGACAATTTTGAACTCTCTGACCTTCAGTCAAGATGGAGTGCAGCCATCTTTATGAGCCCTTACACAGAAGCGCTTTAGTTGGGGAGAAGATGGCCATTCTCTTAGAGGGTGTAAGGGTCCTAAGCACCTCTAAAGCAGTAACATTATTTGGGCCCAAAAAGGAAAATTTGCAGAAACATTGCATAGAGAAGATTCCAGTATTATACTATTACAGTGTGTCACAATAGTTCTGGCTGGGGATTATGAACAGGAGAATGCTCGGATTTGAATGCTTGTGTCCCTTCCTGCTGAACCTTATTCTCTGATGCAGCAATAAGAGTTAAGCAGGAAAGTGGTTGTAGTGGCATCTTACCCTGCCAGTGGACTTTCGGCGATGGCCACAGCTTATGGGCTTGGCTTCAGGTATGCAGACCTGACCCCATATAAGGAAGAGGAAGGAGGGCTTGACTGGCTCTCGTGGGTTGTGGTGAGAGCATCGGAAGGGCAGAAACACACCTACACTCAAGAGGTAGAAGCAAGCAGATCTCTGTGAGTTCAAGGCCAGCCTGGTCTACAGAGCTAGTTCCAAGACAGGGCTACACAAAGAAACCCTGTCTCAAAACAAACAAAAAACCTCCAAAACAAAAGCAAGCAAAAAATAGTTAAGCCATTAGGTAATTAAGCCGTGATGACTCTTTTTTCATAATGGATAACAGAAGGCTTGGAAGGAATGCTATGGGCTCTCTTGCTCTTTAGCCCCTATGATAGTGCAGTATTCTTCAGAACACAGGACACTCAAGGTCCCAGCTCAGAAGGAGGCAGCAGCCCCAACTGGAGACTCTACCAATGGGTGCCTAGACCTTGAGATTTTCTAGTTTCCTGAACTGTTTAAAATTCGTTTACACCAGGCAGTGGTGGCTTAACGCCTTTAATCCCAGCACTCAGGAGGCAGAGGCAGTCGGATCTCTGTGAGTTTGAGGCTAGCCTGGTCTACAAAGAAAGTACCAGGATTAGCTCCATAGCTATTGAGAAACCCTATCTCAAAAAACAAAATGAAACGAAACGAAACAAAACAAAAAGCACATTTACATTGTCCAGAAATAATCTAGTTGAGGGCTTTTTGTTAAAGCAGTACAAACAAACAGAGGAATGAACTCAGGCAATAGCACTGAAATGTTGGAGCAGACTAGGAGGGAGAAGGACTCAGGCTACAGGGAACACACCATTCAATGGCTTTGTCCTGTGGAGCCTGCTGAGGTCATCCAGTGAGGCTCCACGCATCTCTGGATAACTCTTTCTCCACGTGCCCCCAAAGAGAATCCCATCCTCAAGCGTACTCAGAGGAGTTTATGAGCCTAGCTGTTGAGTGAAAGAAGGGCTTGCCATCTGCAAATGTTGAGTTAGCTGAGACACCCCGGTTTCTTTAGTTATTTTTTCCCCCACCTCGTCTCTGAACAGGCCACTGTGGATTGGGAGTCTTAAGAGGCAGTTTGAAGATTTCTCCACCAAAATTTCTGACCTCAGTCCTTACATTAAATGTTCTCTGTCTGTCAGTCTGTCTGTCTGTCAGTCTGTCTGTCTCTCACACACACTCATATGCACACACATGCACACACACACGCACACTGACACACAGTGCTAGAGTTAAACCCAGGCCCTCGGATACATACAGTACATGCTTTATCACTGATCTGTCTCTCCAGCCCCTCTTGGCTTTGAAGCCATAGGAGAAGCCAACTCAGGCAGGCATAAGGGGAACTTACTGGCTCATAGAGCCGTGAAGCCCGGGCTTTGTTGAGTCCAGAGGTCTCCAATGATGTCACCACTGTTTGTCTCTCTCCATCTCTTGGCTCAGCTTTCCTTGGGGCTGGCTTCACCTTCACAGTCTTTCTCCATGTGGTGGTCCTTGGCAGCTCTGTGTTTGCATCATACTCACAGCTATAAATTTCACTGTGGAAAAAAATCTTCACTAGAGAACTGAGCTTATCGTAAGTGAATCATGTTGGAATTTGGAAGTGTTTAAAATCCTAAATAATTAAGTTAAGATGATAGAAATACAAAACATAAGTTCTGAATACCCCGGGTTTTGTATAAAAGCCCTCATAATGATGGTCTATAGTATTGGTGCATGCTGGTTTAAAACGGAATGCAGTTGCCAGGAAGCTGTTCTTCAGGAAGACTTACATATGTGGGTACTGGGGCTAGAGAGACAGCTTGGTGGTTAAGACCACTGGCTGCTTCCTGGTCTTGCAGAAGACCTGGGTTCAATTCCAAACACCCACCCATACATGGGAACTAAACTGCTCTTCAATTCTCTGACATCCCTCTCACCTCAAACTCATACTTTATAATGTGCTGTTTCCTTATTGCTTCCAATGCCTTTAAGTTAATGAAATAGGCTATGAACATGCTGAACTGAGCTTATGAGTCAAACTGTTAATTAATATACTTGTTATGAGTAGTTTCCTGCCAGTCTGGTCCCTCTGCTGCCTCACCAGTCCCAGATAACACACAGAGACACTGTATGAGAAATAATTCTGTGGGCCAGTTACTAGTTTCTTATTGGCTAGCTCTGTCTTGAATATTAACCCATTTCTATTAATCTAAGTACTTCCACATGGTCTTATCTTACCGGAGAGAGGGGCTGGCATTCTTCACTCCCCGTCCTCCATCTTGGAACTCCTCCCTAATACTCCTCTTTCCTCCTTGTCTCCTAGTCCCACCTATCTTGCTTTCCAATTGGCCAACAGTGCTTTATCCATTAACCAGTAAGAGAAACATATTTACAGAATGACATCTCCCATCATATACTACTTAAAATGAATTATTATATGGATGTATGTGTTGTATGTCTATTTGTGCACAGATGTGAATGCATAAATGTTCATGAGTGTTCGTGAAGCTCAAAGATCAATATTAGGTGTCTTTCTTAATGGCTATCTGCTTGTTTTTGAAATAGTCTCTCACTAAACCTGGAACATGATGATTTGGCTATATTGGCCAGCAGCCTTCAAGGATTCTCTTGTCTTGGGCTCCTCAGAACTGTGATTACTTGCACAGGCTTCTCTGTTTGACTTTTATGTCACTTTTGGGGACCCAAATTCAAATCTTAATGATTGCATTAGAAACACTTTCTGTTTCCTAACCCTAAAGTGGAATCTTAAAAATTGTTGGGCAATTATTTGTGTTCCTAAGTCTATTTTAAGTTATGTTTTGTTAGAAAACTATGGAGAGTATGTCTACTTCATTTTTTAAAGTTAGTTTTAAACTTTTAAACTCATGGCTAGTCTCTGAACATTTTTTACAATGAATCACATGAGTCTTCATCAGTGTTCCCACTTGCTTCTAAATCATCCACATCACCTAAGTGGTAAGCACTGCCGAGCAGCCAATATGGAAGGGCTTTTGTGAAATCGGTCATCTAGTAATAATTTCCACATTCAAGATGGGAATGGGAATGGCTTTGCTTTTATGTCTGGGATATTGGGGGGGTCATTTTTCTAACCCAAGGAAATGGTTATGGCAAGTAAGAGAATCAGTTCCGTGGAGAGGGCTCATGTGTCTTCTCACATATATGCTCCCTTTATGGCCAACCAGGAACAAAGCTACATAACAGCACATGGCAGTGAAGTCATTCTGGATTTTTTTCCCACTGGGACAGCATTTAGTATTCACCACTGACAATATCTTGAGAGATTTCTGATACTTTAATGATACTTTTTCATGACACACAGTGGTTCCTACATCTGTAGCCATTGAATCCAGCTCCTCACGATGAAAATGACCACCCCCCAACCATGAAATCACTTCATAACTGTACTTTTGCTACTGTTATGAATTGTAGTGTGAGTATCTGATATGCAGGATAGCTGACATGAGACCCTGTGGGGGTTGTGACCCTCAAGTTGATGAGAACCACTGCTCTAACAGTTTCTGAATCATTAAAAGGAGATTATAAGATGTGTAACTAAAACAACAGAGCTTACTGCCTTCTTGGCCTGAAACTACATAAAATGCATGAGTGTACCTTCTTTGAATTATTTGATCAAATGATATTCTGCAAGATGATGATGGACCGAATAAAAGGGACTTCTTTGACTCAACCCTTTCTGAATAAAAATACTTAAGTTTCTTTCACACAAAGAAACTCTTTTAGGTAGCAGCTACCATTCATTTCCATCAGCTCTATTCAGATTATGCCATTTAATCTTCGTGATAATGGTTTGAAAGAAATAGGATTGGTTTTCTTTCCCCCCCTAAATTATCCCTCTTACAGAGGGAGAAATTGAGACATAAGGATGTCAACTGACTAATTCTTCCCAGCTCATGAGTGGCAATCCAACCTAGAACCAGTGTACTTGCTATCGATTAAATCCATTGCCAATATTACCAAAGCTCACCGACCAGTGGGACTTTCAGATTTCGCTGTTGTTATCCTGAGTTGGGTAATAAAGACTTTAACACAGCTCCCATCAATGGGAGACCAAGTAAATAAGAATCTCATAGTTGTACTGTTAACAGTAATAAGCTTAATAACAATAATCCACAGACATCTGCAATCATAAAATAGAAACTTCATTACCATTTCAATGCAGTCACTGCAAACCCTCAGGTTAGCCAGGGCAGCAGCTGTATACCCTGCTGCTTCACAACACAAAACAGCAATTCATTCCAAATCACCACTCTCTGTCAGGGACTCTTGCTCTTCTGCTCCCTTCCCGTACACTCCTGCTGTTCGGATCTGTTGTTTCTCCTCCCCAGAAGCTTTTTATTCCCTGGGAAAGCTTGAAGGATTGTCTTGTAAAAACCTAGGCTGATCTAGCTTCTGATGTCCCACCATTCCACCTCCTCCAGCATTTTGGACATTCTCAACTTTCCCTTCCCTTTATAACCCATTGGCGCTTCATAAACAATTCTGGGAGGGGTTCGGAATACCTCACTCAAAGAGTGTAATTGGAATTCACAAAGCCTACGCTTTTTCCTGGCTTTGAGAAACAAACCAACGCAGATAACGAGCTTCCTTCTCTTGGTAGGAGCTGTGGATGTGAGAAAGCCCTCTCTCCATCCTTCCTGCCATGGGCCTCTACATCATCAAATTCCATATCACATTACAGAGAGCTCCCCTCTGAGAGTTTATGGCCCTGGAACAGCAGGTTGAAAACCAGACTGGGGGAATGAAGGATGGCCTTTGAGTCGGATGTAGCATATATAGCAGCTCATAGAAACTTCATACCACTTAAGAGTTCTGCTTAATAGGCAGTTTATTTTTATACTGCAAAATACTTACCTATTCTCTTTCATCTGTGGCTTAAACTTTTTGCAATCCTGAGTACAAATAAAGACTAGGGATGACTGTATATTTGATCTTAGTTTTATTGACATGTAAGTTCAGGAAAACATTGTCATTTGAATTAACTCTTTCAGTACAGAAAATAATCAAGAAATTTGTTCCTTCTGAGGATACGGAGCCCCAATAATTCTCAAGTTCAATAAGCCTCAAGGTTTCTCATCCTCTTAATAGGCCATTTAAATATGTTTTTGGTTTGTTTATTAACACCTTCTGTTGTGCTGTATGGAAGATTGTATGATTGTGTATGTATGACCACACATTTTTTTTTTTTTCAGGGCTCCTGGGCATTTCTTTGCAAAACACCTTATCTATCAGAGCTATATCTAGGGAACTTTCTGGAGCAGGGGGGCACCCTCTTGGAGCCTAATAGCACATACGACCAAAACCTTAATTCTTTAGGGAAACATTTATTTTGACATACCATGTATTTCCCCTAAGCTGCCTGTTACACAGACAGAGTTATTATATCAAAAGCAAATGCTAAGAACGTCAAAGACTTTCTTAGGTTCTGTCATATGCTGCAAAGATGGCTGTTGTGAGAAAAGGGGTAATAAACATAACAGTTGACTCACTTTCATAGACTGAGCTCATGCTTGTTAATATCAAGGATTAATTTAAATATTTGATTTTTCTTTTAATCAAGGAGTATAGACAAGTTGACTGATTTTACAACGTGAAAGCCGAGGCTGTGCTGTCATGTTATTGGGCCTCTTTCTTTAGCAATAGTTTTATACTGTGTGACATGGGTTCAAGTACTCAAGAGTGTCTGGGTGAACACAGGTACCCTTTATTACTACAGTCATCTATCTCAGTGTGCTCGGTTGGCCAAATTGTAGCGTTTGAATGATAAATGTTAGGAGGCCCCTCTGAGTAAGTCGTGGATGTTTTGGAGACATCTTTAAGAAATTACTTATTAGATGACAGATTTTTCACGATGTATGTGGACTCCCATGCTAAAGAGCTAAAGGGGGTTATTATATGAAAGGATTAGTATATGAAGCCTCGTGTCATCATCCCCAATTACTATCTTTAACATACCGCTGTCAGTTTACCATTTTCCCATGGAGGTTTTATTTTTTTTATTTTTTACAACTGACTGGATTCAACAAATGCCACTCATAAAAGGGAATGGTACATCTTATGATTCTGAACACCAGCTGTTCATGCTTGCACCAGAGTCAGTATCATATGAGACATGGATTCTGGGAGGAAGAAAATTCAAATAAAGACTGAAGCACCAGTTTAATTTCCCTGTTGTTTTACAGGGTCTGACATTCACCATTTGTGGATATAGAAGAGAAATCATCAGTTGGTTGAGATACTGGTTGTTATCTCTTGAAATCCTATTATTTTCTAATGAGAGACAGAAAGGAGTAGATCCAGAAGGGAGGGGTGGTGGGAAGGAACTGGGAGGAGTGGAGGGAGGGGGTAACTGTAATCAGGATCTATTAAATGAGAAAAGAACCTATTTTCAATAAAAGGGAAAAATAATTATAGTAACAACTAAAATACCATTATTATTATTATTATTATTATTATTATAAACATGCAGGTATAATGTTATCTATAATATATTATGTGTATTAAATAATAAAAATATAGTAAAAGAATATAATAAAAGTTGTAAAATTACTTTTTACTATTAAAATTAGAATAATGACAATTCAAGTAATAACCTCTTACTTGAAACAAGATGTCTGTGAAAAGTATATGTGCATATTATGTATGCTTACACAAAGCTTCAGTTTTGTCTAGAAAATATCAGATACTTGATATATATTAAAAACCTATGCCTGGTGATATTGGCACACACCTTTAATCCCAGCGCTCAGGAGGCAGAGGCAGGTGGGTCTCTGTGAGTTGGAGGTCAGCCCATTCTCAGCTCTCCTCAGTTGCCTCTTGTTCTCCTTGTATGGTTGAGGCCTGGTGGGCTTCTCATCGTGTTAATTAGTGTCATCCTTGTTGAGTTCACATCTGGGCGGTCGTGTTGATGAGAGTTTATGATGTAGCTTCTGATGCTACTAACTAGAGACACAACCTCACAGCAAATTTCCCGATCCTCTGGCTGTTACACTTGTTCCCTGTACCTTAGGTGTGGGAGTGTTTTGTGGTTGTGTCCATTGGAACTGGGGCTCCACACTCTGCATTCTGATTGGTTTGGCTTCTCTGTAGTGGTCTCTGTCTGTTGCAAAGAGAGCTTTCCTTAAAAAGAGATGGAGACTGCACTTACCTGGGCTATAAGGACAGTTTTGTTTATAGATTGATGTTATAGATTATGTTGGCTTAGTAAATTAGTGGTTGTTGATTCTCCTCCAGTAACCATGACTTCAAAGATGTTTTTTGAGACAAAGCCCCAGACGAGCTTCCAAATCACAACCTTCCTATCGCTCTTTCTTCAGTTCCGAGATTATAGGCATATACCACCATGATTGGCACATGCAATCTAGATTTATAGCCTTAAAACTGACAATGAAGATTTTCTTCTGAACACTTTTCACAATGACTCCTGGATAAGTAGATTTCTTTAGAGTGATCTCATTGTCAAAAGGAGAGATATATGTATGCCATAGCACCACTAAAATGCCTTTAGGTTGCTAGCGATGATTTATTCCAATCCAAAGGTCTTTGTCAACTTCCTTGCAGTACAGAGACAGACTAAATTAATAACCATCATAAAAAAAATGAAAGGTGTAAAATTGGCAAAAACAATTTGGAAATTGGGGGTGAAGGCAGAGCTCAAAATGGGGGGCATAAGAAGGGGATAATGAAAACCAGTATGTCTAAATTCAGTTTATTGAAATGTTTCAACAAAGTAAATCTGATCATTCATGCAGTTTGGGGGAAACTGCCATTTCGTTCTGGATAGAATTTCTATTTTTGAAAACTGAATATTTGCTAAAGTACTGGATACATCCAAAATTAGCTTGTAAAATGCTTGCAATATGCAGGCTGTCCAGATTCTGGTCAAATGGTGTTGTGTGCGGGTATTTAGTGACAAAATACCTTACATGGGTTCAAGTACAATTATGAAAATGTCTTCCACTTACTCAGGATTTCATTAGCATCTTTTGAAAATTTAACAACATACTGAGCTGTTATGAGCCAAAATATAATATATTCTTGTGTCTGGCAAGGACACCCAGCTTCTGTGCTTGAGAACCAAGGAAGGCTGCCCTAAAAAATAATATGTGAGAATGTTTCGAAGAGCAAAATCTTAGTGACGCCATGAGTGGTCAAGGACCTCACAATCTATCTCATGAGATGAAAGGAAATCTCAAGACATGCCTCTGGCATAGGTACCCTGTCTAGTAATGATTAAATGAAACTCTATGGGTTTAAGAAGAAGAGAAAAGCAAACACAGGAAAAGCAACAACAAAAGCACCTAGAAACAGCAAGATCAAAACATCAGCAGACAAAGCCTTTTGGTACAGTGTGTGGCACACAGTAGGTGCTCACAAAATGTCCTGTTGTTTCCTGATATGCTTTCCCTTTGGCCTGCGACTTGAAACACTCCTCCCCCTCCTCTGCGGGGATATAGGTATGTGCTTTCACACCTGATTGTTTCTTGGCATTAAAAAAATCTTTTTCATTAAATTGATTTGTTGATTGATCAGTTGACAGATCGATTGATGTATGTGCATGTGTGTATGTCAGAGGATATCTTACAGGACTCAGTTCTTAGAACTCAGGTTGTCAGCATCGACAGGAAGTGCCTTTACCCACTGAGCCATCTCATGCCTTGACATTTATTGGGGACAGGAAGGGTAAGGTAGAGAGAAATTAGAAGAGAAGACTGTGGTTTTCTGGGATCTCTTTGTCGAGGAGGGAACAGCATTTACCTACCTGCATTCTCAAAGGCCTTAGGTAAAGCACACTGAAGGCTTCCAACAAGACCAAATGCAAGCATCCACCACAGCCAGCCTGACTTAGTGTGTGGAGAAAGGAAAGTCCAGCTTCTCCACTAAAAATCATTTTGTTTGTTTTTTTGTTTATCTATTTTTACAGCATTAGGGTTCAAATACAGGGCCTCATACATGCTAAGCAAGCTGTTTATTGCTGATTTATACCCCAAGCCCTGTTTTATTAAATTATAGCTGAAGCGTGAAACAAATGGATGGTGATTTTAAAGATTATCTGTAAAATAAATATTTTACTAGACAGAATCAGTGAGTGGGGTTCTTACCCCCCCTTAACAACTGTACCTGCCAGTGAGTTGATTCACACAAACACACACACACACACAACACACACACACACACACACACTCACACACCACACATACACACACTCACACACACACACTCACTCACACAGCACACACACACACATACACACACACACACACACACACACACACACATACCCACACACACCACACACACACCACACACACACACCATACACCATACACACACACACACACTCACACACCACACATACACACACTCACACACACACTCACTCACACAGCACACACACACACACACACACACCATACACACATACACACACACACACTCACACACACACACACACACACACACCACAGGCCAATTACACCAGAGTGATCATGCTGCACCCTTCATTTGACAGAATCTGTTAGAAAATTATTTGGGCTATTTTTAGCATTTATAGAGTTCAAGGTAAATCCCAAACAGAGTTATAAACCACAGGAATTTCCAAGCCTATATAGCCCCTGATCTTTTAAACGACTCCAAGGAGTTACAGGCTTCCTTGAAATCAGATCCGAGTTGAGTAATTCGAAAAATTCTCAGTCTGTTCCTGCCTTGAAGAAAATCCGGAAGCAATGAGTCAGTTTCTCTGGTTCCTATTGAGACCGGGTCAACTGGGACAGGCACTTCATAAACAGCAATGAGATTACTTCCCTAATAAGAAAACCTTCAGCTGTGCTTCCTCTACTGATATGATAGCTGCAGGTAATATGAAGCTTGTGGAGACCAGCCTTGTTCCTCCTTTTGACCAGAGTTTATCCCACAAAATGTTTGGGCAATAGCACATGACAGAAGTGACACTGTGTAATGACAACTGCAAATTTAGTATCACACTGAGCTGATATAGTGAGTCAAAAAATAGTCTATCTTACAGGAAGCCCAAATGATATGGAAAGACCACATAAAGGAGGATTTGGCTTCGGTCAACAAGCCCTGGGTAACCTTCCTTCAACATTTTGGAATTTAGTCCAGCCTGGCCTCTGGGAGAATGCAGACTCAGATCCAGGATGTGGGGTTAAGGACTGGCTAGCTAAGATCAGTTAATGTTAGGAACAAATAAATAATTGTGGCTATTATATGCCATTAAATTTTGGGGTAGCAGGTTATACATCCAAATTCAGAGAATTAAGCCCAAGGGCATATTTCTAAGGGATATCTGAGTTTCTCAGATGTATATGTAATGTATATGATATATATACATTCTTTCTCTCTCTCTCTCTATATATATATATACATATATATACATACATAATATATTCATATATGTATATGTATACATATATATCACATATACGTGTGTGTTTTTGTTTATTTTTTGGTTTTCCTTAATTTTTGGAATAAGAGTCAAAATTGGAGTTATATCAGCACAAGTCTCAAATACATTCACATAACTTGAAAATGTGATATTAAAAAGTTAAAGACAATGATTGGTGTTAGGAAGAACAGAGAGAGAGGGTAACTACTTGTGTGGGTATGTGGTCTGTGTGTGTGTGTGTGGTGTGGTGTGTGTGTGTGTGGGTGTGTGTGTGTGGTGTGTGTGTGTGTGAATATGGTGTGTGTGTATGAGTGTGTGTGTGTGTGTGTGTGTGTGTATGGTATGTGTGTATATGAGTGTGTGTGTGTGTATGGTGTGTGTATGTATGTGGTGTGTGTGTGTGTGTATGTGTATATATGAGTGTGTGTGTATGGTGTGTGTGTGTGTGTGTGTGTGTGTGTGTGTGTGTGTGTGTGTGAGACAGAGCTGTGTTGGATTCACCTGGTCACTGTATGATACCAGGGTATCCTAGGGGAAGCCCTTGAACTTCAAACTTCTGCCCAGATTCTTTGAGTTGCACCAGAAATCTTCATTCTTTTATTATTTTCATATTGAATTAGAAGCCCTTTTACATAAATATAAGTTTCTTCTGCATCTGTTGATTTTTTTGAACCATGAAATTTAGCAGGAAATTAAAAGCATGAAGATTTGCATAGCATAATGCTGAGTTATGCAAGTTTGAAATAAGTCTTTATCTAATTCTGTCACAAAAATCTGTTTTTTAGAAGCATAAGGCCCGGCAAGCTCACATTACTCATCTTCGGATTTGTGAATGCCACCTCATTCTCCTCCTGAGATGATTCTGTTGCTTGCAGTTTGAACAGCCAGTATGAAATGCCCTTGCCAAGTGCCTCGGTCAGCTGCCAGAGCTTTCAGGCTGCTTGGACTGCCATATCTCTTTTGCAGAGGAAGTAGCCAAGGAAATAGCAGGAGTCAGGATAGAGTCAAGGTCAGGAGATAATAGATGTCGCATTAACCCTGGTGAGAATCACCATAGACCGTCTTGGGGTACAAGCGTTTAACCAGAATCCTTCAGAAATATTGGATATTGTAGGTCCCCCACCTTCTGTTTACCTTCTGATAAAGCAGTTATAAGTTCCAAAAGAAGGAACTCACATGGAAATCTGGTGAGGTTGTTGCATATTCTAACCACCAACAAGAGAAAAAGGTGAGTTGTCACTTAGGCGTGTAAGCCTTTGGTCCCATGCCGTGTCGAGTATGTTGCTGAGAGATTGCTGTGTTAGGAGAGGGGCATAGGAAGTGTTCAGAGTAAGGAAGAAGACAGCATGGATGGGTTTGTTAAAAGGGGCTATCAGTGGAGACAGAAATCAGGTTTTGGAACACTCTGTAATGATTGCTTGCAGTAAATAATTAAGTCATATAAAATTTTAAAATACTATCTTCCCTCTGAGAAGGGAAGGGGCAATAAAAGCACCACAAAGAACACTGGATTAAGAATCAGAAGCCTGCGTCATAGACTTGCTAACTCACTAGTGCCTTTAATATGTTATCTTATTCTGAAGCATCATTGGGAAAATAAAACGGTTGGTGCAATTGAGGGTTTAATGTTACACCAGTAATTGGCGGTCCACGTGCTGTCAGTAAGCTGTTTCAGGGTTTCCCAACTGTATTCAAATTGTAAGCAAAGTCTTACCTCTGTTGCTGGAATTTTCTTAAGTCTAAGATTTTATCTAGCTATAACTCTATGCTTCTTTTTCATCTTAAATGCACGAACCAGAATTTATTCTTAAATTGTTTTTCATCTCTAAGAAGGTCTTAGGAACCCTGTTTTCTGGGGTGATTGACATTAGAAATACGGGTATAATTCTTGCTAATTATCAAGAACAGAGAAGAGCTTGTGCAGGGTGTTTTTGAACCATTCCTCATGATTCAAAACAAATGAGAGCATTTCATAAGAATGGACACAGGTGAGAGTTTCCTTAGATTGGGGGATCGGAGTTTATGGACTTGAATTCTGCCTCTGGGTGCTCCTTCGAAGGGACCCACTTCAGAATAAGGAATTGAACTTTTGCTACAAGGCACGGATGCCTGTAGGCAGAGACGCTGGTAGGTCAGAGTACTTTAGTAGATCCTCAAGACAGAGAAGAGGAAACACAGATGAGTTATTTTTATAAAGACTAAGAAATGAATCACCCGACGTAGGCCAAGGTGTAAGTCTTACTGCTGTCTGTCTTCTAAGAGGCCAAATATGTTTTACTTTTTTCCATACAAAAGTGATCTGAGCCTGGCAGTGGTGGTGCACACTTTAAATCCCAGCACTTGGGAGGTAGAGGCAGATGGATCTCTATGAGTTTGGCCCAGACTATTCTACAAATTGAATTCCAAGACAGTGAAAACAAAAACAAAACAAAACAAAACAACAAACGTGTTCTTCAATATCTATAACAGTAGAACCACCATTTTTTTCTTTTTGCCATCCATGGGGTGGGGGGCTGATAGGGACATTGCCTTGGCTATCGATTCCCTTTTGCGTTTGTATTTCACAAACATCAGGCGTGTTAGCAATATATAGTTCTTTAAATCATCAACACCTTTATTGCAACTCTAATAAAGGTACCGAGCACATGTCAGCATGGTGCGGAGAATCAACACAGTGTAATCTCAACACAATTGATCCTGTGCCATAGCCCTATCTCACACCGTGGACCACTGATCTTCAGGTCGGGGTCAAACACAGGTGGGTCGCTTTCTGGCCTGAAGGGGTTCACAGATGTCCTGATGCTGACAGGTTGGACACTTAGCCCCCCTTTCCCTCTCTACTCCTTTCCTGGTTAAGACCAAGTCCCTCTTAAAAGCTTCACTTAAATACTATTTCCCCAAAGAAATATATATTTCTCAAGGTGTGAGCTCTTAATACTATCCCTTACAGTGAAGCCAAATATACCTCTAATAAATTGTTTAATAAGCCCTCATCTCCAGCCAGGTGTAGTGGGCGAATGCCTGTAACCCCAACACTTTGGAAAATGTGGCCAGAGAGATAGACATGAATTGAAGGCCAGTTTAGGCTAGCAGGTAAAATGTTGTCCTGTAAACAGACACTTGTCCTTCAAGTGAACTCCCACCCTTGTGAAAGGAGTGAACAGGTGTGTGTGTGTGTGTGTGTGTGTGTGTGTGTGTGTGTGTGTGTGTAGATACGGCCAACTTTACTCTTGATGGAGAGGCAGTGCTCAGAAGAGTTAACACTCAGAGTCAGGGGTGCACACTTGGTCTTTATTGTCAGATGGTGACTGTGTTTTCCCATTGGCTGGGGTCCAGCCTCACAGCCTTGTTCAGCTGGCATACAGGAAATGAAGGAGGAAAGGGAAAGGATCATTGTTCCAAGCCATCAAATTCCTGGAAAGTAGCAGGGGACCTTTGTGTAAACATAGGCTTCACTAGTGCGGGGGGGGGGGGGGGATTAAAACATTTTCATAAAAGCCTTAATAGGTGGTGGCACTGGTGCGGGATATAAAGATTTGAGTACCTTGTCATAAATACTAATTCAATAATATTTAATAGAACAAACAAAACTCATATATGTAATATTTTTTATAAATCCCTCCTCTTGTTTTTTAAACAGTCTTTTCCTTAAATCATTAGGCTTTGGTCTATCTTTTTCTGTCCTATCTTGGGGTAAGAAAGTGCAATAGGGAGGGGTTACCTGTGACAGTAGACTCAGTACAAGGAATGCATTATTGCATCTAGTTCATCAGCATGCTTTAAGGTGAGCCCACCTTACAAGGCATGGTCCTTTGGCCAGGAGCTTGACCTGACCCCGTATCAGCTGGCCATTGGCTTCTCTTGAGCAGAAGGAATTTTCTCTCTACAGGCCTTTCTTGCTATTTTAATGCTGTTGCAATTCTTTCTCCCTAAAAAGGTGACGGCAAAATAATTTAGGAACTAGGTCAGAGATCAATGCTCCCCAAACACCTTTGGTATCTTTGGCCTCCGGCAGGGATGAAGCTGCCAAGAGTCCTAAGATCATTTCTGGCTTTTAGTCAAGAAAGACACTGGATCCTTTTCTTCCCCCTCCCCCCCCAGCTACCTAGCCAATTGCTACCTCCTGTTCTTATCCTCTCTTCTCCCTCTGCTGAGGTAACCCAGCTGCCATTATGGGGTTGGGGTGATGGCTGACATGGCTTCGTACAGTTGAATTTGGGGTGTCAGATGCAACAGTTTTGGAGTCCCCCTTCAAAGGGCCTTTCTAAAAGACACCAACTGTCAGATACAAGGAGGAAAACAAGCCCTTGACTTGTGCTTAGATATTTTTAAAATGTCCAAATCAAAGTCCATTAGAATCTCTTTATGGGCTCACAAGGGCCTCTGTCTATTGGGCCCCTCAGTTTTGTTTGGTCTCTATTATTGGCCTCCAGAGTAATAAACCCACAATCTGCCCTTTGGTGGCTGTTGGATCCACTACAAGTCAACATAATGCCCTTCCCGTATGGCTCCTAGATGGGGGAGAGGGAGAGAGATATTTAACCATCATTTAATTTTTATTTTAAAACAATGGTGGGCTTGTCTCCCTTGGCTATAGTCAGATGCTGCAGTGAACCCAGTCTGAAATAATCTATGTGAACAACATTTAAAAAGCAACAAACAAAACAAAGCAATAATCAAATAATTAGTGAGATATAGTTGTCTAAATAACAGCCCATGTAGACTTACATCTAAAGTCTGGGTAACATAATCTCCTGGACTGTGACCAGTCACCTTAGTTTTGGGTTATACTTTGCTACTGAGTGTTTAATAATACATAGGTACCAAAATTAATTGCCTTTTTTTTTTTTTTTTTTTTTTTTTTTACTATCTAGGCTAGTTGAGGATCTGGTCCTCAGGGATCTCTTGGGCTTGAGAGGAACTTGGGGTTCCTCTAGCCTTTCTTGTACCTGGCGTCCATCTATGAGAGGACAAGTCAATGCCCCTGACAGTGACTTCCTTAGGAAACACTGAAGAAATCTTTTCTGTGTGTTGTCCCTATTCTCTTAGACTAGATGCTGGTTCACACTCATTAAGTGAGGTCTTCATGGCCCCCCTTTAGCAGGAGAATAGGTGACTTTCCACAGTTACAGGACAAGAGATGGCCCACAGTCCCCTGGGACTTCACTGACCTTGGAGGAGAAAATATCCTCCCTTTAAAAATCCATGAGCACATTAATATTGCCTCCAAGAATGGTTATTGAACACTGAGGAGATGAGCCACACTGGTGTGGTACTTTTAACTACCGTATAATATTTTAAAAACCAGACATTTCTGAATAAATTTTGATGAGACATATAGTTTAGCTAGTCCTTGTAATTGTTGATCTTTGACCTTATAAAGGGCTTACATAGACTTGCGTGAGCACTCTAGATTTCTTTCCCATGTCCAGCCACCTCCATCTTTCATAATTCCCTCCTTACTGAGTGAGTCACCATGTTTGCATCCTTCCGAGGTTTTCTTTATTTTGCAGTTTCCTTTCCTAATACCATGAGATACAACATCGCTAAAAACTTAATTTACTTTCTGTTGTGAGAACTTTTAACCTGTTGGTAGGAACTAAGTAACATGTATGTCCTCCTAATAAGGTCCCAATGACAAGATCAGTTTCATCAAAGGGTGAACAGATTTTGGGGGGTGGGGTGTTTGAGACAGGGTTTCTCTGTGTAACAGCATTGGGTGTCTTGGGACTCACTCTGTAGACCAGGCTGGCCTCAGACTGACAGAGATCTACATGCCTCTGTCTTCCAAGTGCTGGGTTTAAAGGCGGGTGCCACCACCGCTACCAGGCCAGATCTTTTTTTTTTTTTTTTGGAGGAAGATGGATCTATATATTTACAGCAGTTGTCCTTGATTCTGCATATTTCCATTATGATCATAATTTAAAATTGATTCTCAATTATGTTAGCAACAAGTTGCATTCAGTAATTGTCATAGGCTAATGAGAATTGGATACAAGAAGCCAGCAAGTACATAGTGTATTTATGCCAGATGAAGACCAAATAATGTCATTGTCACACAGTGGTGACCCTGGGTGCATAAACAGGAAAGGAAACTTCCTTGGTAGAGTAGATCTCCTTAGAATCCTTTGCACTAAAAAGAGCTTTAATTGTTTTTTAAAAGATATATTTCTCTTTAAATTATGTATGTGTGTGTGTGTGCGTGTGTGTGTGCGCGTGTCTGTGTGTGTGTGTGTGTGCGCGTGTCTGTGTGTTGTGTGTGTGTCTCTGTGTGTGTGTGTGTCTGTGTGTGTGTGTGTGTGCGCGCGTGTCTGTGTGTGTGTGTGTGTGCGTGTCTGTGTGTTGTGTGTGTGTCTCTGTGTGTGTGTGTGTCTCTGTGTGTGTGTGTGTCTGTGTGTGTGTGTGTGTGTGTGCGCGTGTCTGTGTGTGTGGGCGCGCGTGTGTCTGTGTGTGCATGTATGCATGTGGTACCGATGTCCTCAAGCGCCAGGCTAGCCTATCATAGCCTCCTGGAGCTGGAGTGAAAAGGTGTGAGCCACTAGACTGGAGTCCTAGAAACCAAAGCACTTTTAACCGCTGAGTTAGCTCTTCAGACCCTTGACTGGCTTCACTTTTATACTTTTGTGTTCCTTTACTTACTTTGAGACAGCCAGTCCTGTAGTATGAGACTGATGTTTACTGTGTAGCCCAGGATGGCTTGTGATCCCAGCTGATCCCTTTGCTTCACTGTCCTTCCTGATGGGACTATAGCTGTGAGACCCTCCCCCTCCCCCAACACTAGTTCAGGGCTTGGGTTCTCTGGTTCACAGCTGTAGGTCCAGAGCCTGTAGTCTGCCCACTCATCCACACACAGTAAGTTCTGAGGAAACATATGGCAGACACAAGGAAGCTAAATCGTTTATTAAATCGAGGAACTCTTTGTCTTGGGAATCTGTCTCCAGTAGGAGTCCATCCCTGGTTCCGTGCAATGAAGGCGCATTGGGTGGCTGAATTTCATCCCTTCCCGGTAACCCCGTCTCTCCTCTGTTTGTGAAGCTCTCTCAGGAATCCTGGCTTTGCTGTCAGTCTTTCTAGACTAGTATTAAACCATTTCTAGAAAAAAAAATTGAAAAAGGGCATACTGGTTTATAAAATGAATCATCTCCAGTTGCCTCTTCATTCCAAACATTTTCTTGAGTACTTTGTATTATGATCCAATTTTCCAAAATATTTCTAGCAACTTTCTGGAGTACGCTGTGGCACAAACATGACTAGAATGTTGCATCTGATAAAGACAGAAGGTAATAACAGCGGAGATGTCTTTGACACTAAGTCATTTCAGTCCTCAAAAGAAGAGATAAGACAAAATAACTTTAATGTCTTTTGAATACATCTATATTGAGATACATCCACAAAATATTTACCAAGGAACAAAATGTTAAGACAGACTTAATAAGAAAAGCCAGGCAATGTTTTAAAGTGAAAAAGGTTTTGTTTTGTTTCTTCTATATTGAAAAACGATCTGAGCTGAAATTTTCTTGTGTTGCTACAAAGACACAATGCAGACACACATGGGTTTATATTATGTATGGAAAAAGCAGCACTTATTTCTAGACTTATTTTTCCACTAGTCTTAATTCTCACAGAGTTTTTTGTTTGTTTGTTTGTTTGTTTGTTTGTTTGTTTGGTTTGTTTTGTAACATAATGAACACATGGAAATTTGTTTTTCACCTAGAAAAAAGATACTCATTATATTGTATTTTGAAAAAGATTGAAGTCATCTTATCAGCTAGCTAGAGCTTTGGCTAATTGGAGTCTTTCATTTCTATTTTAAAATTTGTTTTGCAAGGCCAGTGAGAGAGCTCAGTGGTAAAAGTGCTTGTCACAAAAGCTTGACTCCCTGAGTTCAATCCTGAGAACTGATGGTGGAAGCAGAAAACTTAGTGCCACAGTGGTCCTCTGACCACACACACACACACACACACACGCACGCACGCACGCACGCACGCACGCACGCACGCACGCACGCACGCACGCACACACACACACACACACACACACAAGCATGCACGCACTCATGCATGCACGCACTCACACTGTAATGGGGGAGGTGTTGTGGATAATATACAGGCAAGCACTCTTCTACTGAGCCGTTTCCCTGGATCTTCACTGGATACATTAAGAACTAAGAGCTCAAGTCACTCTCCAACACTTTACATGGACTTAATAATTCTAGTACGTCTGAATGGCTGTCCCAAAAGTGGCCAGATTGTGAAGTGTACCAAGGCTCTTATTTCACTGGATTTTATTATTTAGTTGGGGTATTACATACACAGTTCTCATCTATTTGACAGCCATAAATTTGTTTTGGAGATAATTATTTGTAAGATGTGCAGACTATAAAAATATTAAAATGAAATTAAGATACCAATGAATTAATACAACAGAAAGCAATAATGCATAGAAAGCTTTCTCCTAACATGTGTTATTTCTTTTTCTCTATGAATTAGGCTGTGACAGATGGGAGATAACACGGGTCAGCTGGGAGTGGGGGCTGCCATTATAATAAACAGCTGCTCTGGGGGCTTTCTTCCCTCCCCTTCTTACTGTAGTAGTAGAGAAATCAGTTTAAAGAAAATCTTTCAAGAGAAAAAAAAAAGTAGCTAGAAAAGAAAGCCAGGGACAATGCTGCCCATAAGCATGGTTTTTATGTGCTTCAAATAACCGCCTGCGTCACAGCTATGGGGTAGGAGGGCCGCATGGGCACAAGTTCTGGCAAGGTTGCATTCTGGATTATTTGCCAGTCACCATCAGAGATGCAAGGGGATGATTTGTATCTCCTAACCTCAGCTTTGGGTATGAGTGGGGGCTCAGGTACAAGGTATAGTTTTTTTGTTTTTTCTTTATATATAACACAATGGAGAACCATCAAAGTTAAAGAAGTCTATTAAAGGAGAGTTTCTTAGCGTACATTCATGTTAACTCACACTGTGTAGACCAAAAAAGAATATGATTATGTTCAGCTCAACTATTTTTGTCCTGTCACTGAAATTCATTGGGACAGTGTTCTTCGTGACTATCAGACTCACCGAGAGTTCATGCCTGGTCTTTCCAGAGCTTGTCTAGATCTTGTCATAGAGCAAGAGGATCTGGTGGGCAAGCCTCAGCATTGGGTCTTCATAACTCTGGCCTATACTCTGATAGTTGGATGAGTTCAGGCAGGCCACTGTGAAATACGCTGCTTTGGCAAATTGCTTATTTTGAGCACTGAGTAACAGCAGGTGCAAGCAAGGGTGCTACCCCACCCCCACATTCCTAGAACAAGCCTTGCCCCTTATGTACAGCTGCAGGAGAACATCCTAGAACAAGCCATGCCCCTTATATTCAGCTGCAGGAGAACATCCTAGAACAAGCCATGTCCCTTATATACAGCTGCAGGAGAACATCCTAGAACAAGCCATGTCCCTTATATTCAGCTGCAGGAGAACATCCTAGAACAAGCCATGTCCCTTATATTCAGCTGCAGGAGAACATCCTAGAACAAGCCATGTCCCTTATATTCTGCTGCAGGAGAACACCCCTCTCCAGGGACAGGGACTCAGCATGGAAAGTGGTCTGTGGAGGGTTTTGCAGGAAAAGGCATCTTGGTAATTGGGGCACGAGGGATACCACAAAATCACTCGGAGGGGGTGCAACATGGCTGCCTCTGAGTAAGGATTAAGGGAGAATCCCATGCAGAATTTCTTGTTTTGATATTGTCTACAAATCTAGAATCTTTGTAATCCTGACAGTTTTGACTTTTAATGTGTAATTTATGGTACAGAGTCAAAAAATTTTGGAAACATACCATTTTTAAATTTTGAAAGAAATGAAAAGCAAAAAATATGGAGGTGTGCAGTGATTTTGTCTGCATAGCCGAAGCCTTTTAGATTTTTCCGTGGCTGCACAGTTGAATATTTGATTTTTGAGAGTGCTGTGGCTCTCAGTGTGTCTTGGGCTCAGGTTTATTTGCATGGATGCTTCTAAGTCTACTGGGCTATTTTTTCACTGCTGAGCTTTGCTATGGATTTAGAACTTGTATCTTTCTAAAAGTATGCTGTTATAATGTGTCCTCTGCCTGGACAGTTCTGTGGGGAGCCAGTGGGTGACACCTTAGGAAGTGCTTGGACATTCTTCATAATGGTATTTTTAGAGTCATTTGAAATATTTAACTTTCAGGAACATCTAACAAGATTGATACCAAACAAAGTTGTTTAGAGAAATTTGGAATTCTTTCTGTCCTCAGGAATAAAACATCTTTAACGTTAAAATGTTTACATGATGTGGGATTGTTCATGATGAATTCCCAGAATTTGACAAGCAGAAAAGCATGTGAGAAAATATTTCAATTATCAATTCAGCATGTAAGATGCTTCAATTCCTCCTCCCCCAGCTCTAAAGACTCTATTGAGATGTCTCTAAAACTTACAAGTCAGAGCATGCCCCACCTAAAGTGCCTTCCCTACCTGCACCTCCCCCTCCATCTTCATTCTCCTTGGTTTAGACTGTCCCAAGTGCTCATGCCATGGGTTTGTCCTCTGATCAACTAGTGTCTAGGAAGTGTCACGGTGGTGGGGAGTAGTACCCATGAATTCCACACACGCGCAGCGTGCTGACAAGCAGAGCTGATGTCTAGGTAACTAGAGGACATTTACCGCACATGCTAAGTGCCCTGCGCACCATTGGAATGTGTTTTATGAAGAAGGAAGAAAGGACCACTGAGTCACAAGGTTACAGAGTTAGAGTGATTCAACCAAAAATCATGTTCTTAAGTTAACCCCAACGTCGTGAATAAGACCACTACCACAACTGGAGCCACATTTGAAGCCAGCTTGATTTTTATTGGGGTGCACCCAGGAGCTGGCCAGCAATTGCCTCCCAAATTGAGTTACAGAGAGGAGTTCCCAAATCCACCTCTTGGGCCCCTTTTAAGGAGCAAAATCACAAGTTGTTTTATAGAAGGGAGACAATGGGGCAATCAGGAAATTAAAACAAAACAAAACAAAAAAAAAATCAAAAACAAACCATCATGTGGTCACCCATCATGTGATTCGGAGGGGTCAGGGAAGGTCACCCATCATGTGATTCGGAGGGGTCAGGGAGGGTCACCCATCATGTGATTCGGAGGGGTCAGGGAGGGTCACCCATCGTGTGATTCGGAGGGGTCAGGGAGGGAGGGTCAGGGAAGGTCACCCATCGTGTGATTCGGTGGGGTCAGGGAGGGAGGGTCAGGGAAGGTCACCCATCGTGTGATTCGGAGGGGTCAGGGAGGGAGGGTCAGGGAACCTGAGTGGACATGGCTCCCTTGTCACTTCCTCACATCTGCCCGCTCTCATTCCGATACTGCCATTCTCAAGGGAAAACATCCTTTTATCTACCCCTAAGGGTCCTCACCCTAAGGGTGAGGACATGTGTGATTGATTCCCGAAGCTGCGGGCCCTTAGAGAAGGATGGTTTCCCGGCTGCTCCCACAGGGCACTGGGTGCTCTTACCAGAAGTTATTCAGACCTACTTCAGTTTAAGTCGGTTCCGTGGTCTGTGGACCACGAAAACTTAAGCAGAAACGAGAAGAGCTGGGAAATTCAGCATTAAAAAAACTTTTCAGGGCTTCTAAAGATTCTCCATGTGAATATTTGAGAGCTGGGAAGTTCAGCATTAAAAAAACTTTTCAGGGTTTCTAAAGATTCTCCATGTGAATATTTAAGAGCTGGGAAATTCAGCATTAAAAAAACTTTTCAGGGTTCCTAAAGATTCTCCATGTGAATATTTTCAAATTCTGGGTTGGAAACAAAGGAAAAGTGCCGAAGATATTTTCCTATCATTTCTTTTTTTAGTTTTTTTTCGTCACATCCGGAAACCACCCAGCCTGCAGGCCCTGGCTGTGTGTGTATTTTATGTTTACTGGAGGTAATGTTAGCTTAGGTTTGCGGCTTCAGGGGAAAAGTTATTTTTAGACAACTCCAAATTCAAGCTTTTACATTGATAGGGAATAAGTGCAGAAACTCTGCTCCTCCCAGCAAGAGGGCTATAAACTAATCTATATAGATAGGAAAAGTTTAGCTGAGAAGGGGCCAAGTATTGATCCCCGTTTGGAAGTAAAGCTAGGAGACAACGCAGGGAACACTCTGTTGTTTCCCAAGTCATGGTTGCAAAATGCACACATGTAATGCCTCTGGTTATGGATTTGTCATTTGTTACTCATAAATACATGGTTTATAATTTTTTAAAAAATATTTATGTATTTATTATATATACATTGTTCTGCTTGCAAGTATGCCTGAAGGCCAGAGGAGGGCACCCAGTCTCATTACAGATGGTTGTGAGCCACCATGTGGGTGCTGGGTATTAAACTCAGGACCTCTATAAGAGCAGCCAGTGCTCTTAACCCCTCAGCCATCTCTACAGCCCCTCACGTCGTAAAAATTATTACTCTAATTTCTCTCTACTCAGTTTTTCTTGTTATGGTGTCTCCTCACAGTAATACAACATTACAGTAATAAAAATTCATTCACGGAATTTCTAAATTTTCTATTAGACCATGAAGTTTGATAGGGGCCTGGCACTTTATTCACAGGAGTATCCCCTCCCTGTACATAGAAATATTATTAGAACCTTACCGTGTAAATTAATGAGTGAAGGAAGGCAATGGAATGTTCTGTCAGGATTTGTCAGGATTTGTTCTGTCAGGATACACTCTGAAACAAACGAAGGCACTGTTGGGATGCACGTTCATCCCTATCACGCTGAAACCCCTCTCTCCAGGTCACGGTCTTAAAATGACAGAGCTGACTGACAAAGGGCATTTCTTGGTGGCCGAGACCTCAGCAGCTCCTATGCTATCATACTCCTCTGCTTACATTCCAATTAAAAATTGTAATTCCTCCATGCTGGAGTTGAGTGACAGCTGCGGAGGCCCCATCTTTGGTCACTATGGGCTTATAGTTTGCCTTCTGGGCTCCAGACGCAGACTCATGGTTTTCCCGAGCGCCATTCATCCTATAAGCAACTTGTTTTTATGTCTAAGTCCAATGGAAAATTTTAGAGGTGTGACTAGATTTTTCTCTTCAGTTTTGGGTAAGAAACTAGTTAGTGCTTTAGGAGAAGGTCTTAGGAGAGGGAAAGGCATGCACACAGCTCACGGAGAAGTGGCTGCATCCGTGAATATTTTAAAAATCCCTCAAAAGAACGTGGCCTTCCTTACTTTTGTTCTGATCATATCAGCACTTGACATATTAACTGAGTGTGCTTATATACCCAAGACCATTTCCTTCCGTGAACTAGAAATAATTTTAAATAGTCAAGAGCATAAATATTCCAGCACTTGCCAGAAATGGAGTGCAGACATTTGATTAGAGAGAGTGAAGTTAGTACATCACCTCTACCTTCATTTTGGCCTCTGCTTCTTGGCCATGTAGCTGGTGTCATGGGTGTGGAATAGCACACATCTTTTAATCCCTTGTAGAAGAGTGAAAAAAAAAAGCTGTGTGAAATGCCTTTCTTCAAGGTGTTCTTGGCATTAGATCCTGTAGTGGTGCTTCTGTATGCACAGGAAGTCAGTGGGGCCTCTCTAGATCTGCAGAAATGGAAGTTTAATGCAAATCAAATATGTGCTTATGATTTTTAAAATAGCCACATCAGTCATAAAAGCAAATACATGAAATTGATTTAAATTGAACATTTTATTTAATCACTGATATCAAAGATATCTCTTCAACACAGACTCAGTATGAAAGTTTGCTTATGTGTGTTACATGCACATATCTATGTTCCTACACACGTGTGTGCAGTTGCAGACACAGGTGATTTGAGGTGAACAGGTGCCTGATACAGGTTAATACTGCTACCTCCTCTGGTTATCTCTACTTTAGTTTTTGAGACAAAGTCTCTTGCTGAACCTAGAATGAACTTATTTGGCTAGTATGGGTTGCCAGTGAAGCTCTACAATCTTCCTGTCTTTGCCTCATAACATTGGGATTAGAAGCATATCTTGGTTAGGGTTTCTGCTGGTATGGTGAGACACCATGACCACAAACAACGTGGGGAGGAATCGGTTTATTTCAATTTAAAACGTTCAGGCCACATTCCATTGCTGAGGGAAATGAAGGAAAGAACTCATGCTGGCCAGGAGCCTGGAGGCAGAAGCTGATGCAGAGGACATAGAGGGATGCTATTTACTCCTGTTCTCCAAGGCTTGCTCAGCCTGCTAGCTTATGGAACCCAGGACTGTAAGCAGAGGTGTCACTACCCACAGTGACCTGGGACCTCTCACATCACTCACCAACCAAAAAAAATGGCCAACAATCTTGTACCCAAGCAAGTCTGGTGGGGTTACTTTTTCAATTGAGGATTCTGCTTCCTAAATGATTCCAACTTGTTCTAAGCTGACCTAAAGTAGCCAACACAAGGCACATGCTCCCAAGTCCATCTTTTTACATGGGCGACAGGGATCCAACTCTGACCTTCAGGCTTTCCTGTCAAACACTTCATCAACTGAGTCTCCTCCCAGCCCCCCACCTTTTTAATAGGTGATGAAATCAACTTTAGAGTTGGTGAGTGAATTACCCGAATTCCTACAGAGACATTTTCCTCATCACTCACACCCAGTAGACACACATCACTTCGGGGTCTCTTTGGCAAACAAACAAACAAACAAACAAACAAAAAACCCTGCACCCTGAGGAACAGATGGCAATGACATTGCTGACAGGCAACATTGGGTGGGTTGTGAGAAGCTGTAAGGGCCAGTAATCCATCACAATAAACAGTTAGAGCATGGGGAATGTGAGTCGTGTGGGCAGAAGGAAGAAATTTGCTAATATTTAGGGTGGATGAACGCATTGTCCAGGAGACAGCAATGAACTGAAACTCAGTTTTAATGGAACAGACTGAGTAGACAATGGCCAGCATTGTACTGGGCATGTACAGTTCCCCAGACTTCAGTGGTGTGGAGCAGTCAAGTAATTGTACTTCTATTCAGTGCCTCATTACAGAGGTATGGATGTGGCTGAAGGGGAACAGGGGCGAGAGACTATTTATGCTTAGAAAAAGGGAGGTAATAGCTGAATGCAGACAACTTGAGAGAAGGCTGTCGTTTTGAAGCAGAGAGAATAGCCAGCTATAATGAGGCCGACACTTAACTTTCATGTGCCAGGCACTATTTTCAGCTCATAAAAATATAACCTAATGCGACTTTCAGTGCGTCTCCAATAAACATTTAATTCTAAGCCCATAGGAAAGCACTGGGCATTTCTGAATGTGGTCTCCCTTACATGGAAGCAAGGTAGTTCTACAGTGACAAGGAAGAACGTTAGTGAGTAGTTTCCTTAGTATAGGAGGAAGATGGTACACCTTGCACGGGGAACTCCCTTAGACAAACGTGCGGATGCAGTTGTTTGAATAGGGGAATCTATTCAAACAGGGCTGTACTCTATGATGCAGACACGAAAAGGAAGAGAAAGTGGTAGCTGCTAAAACGGGATCCCGGTTCAGTAAGGCATGTTACATTGTGAGTGTGGGCGGGAAGCTTTGCCTCCATCATTTATGTCCTAGAATAACAGCCAGGAAGGAATACACTGTTCTTAAGCATTTCCCAAAGCCCTTATGACGAAAGGAATTTAAAACAAGGGAAAAACACTCATGTCGTATTTGAAATCACCACAGTCAATCTGCTAGAGAAATAAAGGGTACATTTCATTTTTAACATATTAGAGCTCTCAGTCATTCCTTAGCTGATGGAGCTCTTACTTCATTCACTATTATTTTATTGCGTGTTCTGCCCAGAGGTCCCAACAGTTAGAATCCCAAGGGAGTGGAGTCAGCCTGTTACGTAAACGAGCTGGTGGATTGGAAAGTCCACAGGAAATGCAGCTTTAGGAAAGGTTTAATTCCTTTGTGTATCAAGGAGACTAATGATCTTGTTTTTTCTGGCTGTCAATCTTAGATGTGGCCATCAGTCTTAAGGCATTCGCTTCCCTTTTCCCATCTGGAGCATCCTGTGCGTCTCAGAATTGACAATAGAGTCCTAGGGTTTACCCAGATCAATCTAAATTTACGGGCCCATCTGAACTAGTGGCTGGTGTCAAGGACATTTGGGGACAGCCCACACACTTTGTATAGCTGAGGATGATGAAACCAGGGATCAGATTCATACAGAAAATTTGGTATTTTCTTCCCAGGGGGCAGAAGCATGAAGTTTGGGCAATAGACAGCAGATATCCACTAACACCCCAAACCCAGAACTATCTTCTAGTTGTAACTTTACTCTGTCTTTCTGCTTTCTCTGGTCTTTGAAAGTAATTATTTCCTTCATCTAGTGAAGTCACTCATGTGGGTGCCTCCTGACTGTGATGCCTCACCCTTGTGCAATCCTGTCTCTGCCTTTCAAATACTGCTTCCCCCAAGGCTTTGTTATTAGTTTGTCCCCACCCCATCCCATTTTTCCTGCAATGGATAGAACTAAGGTTCACCTCTCACCGGTGGTGTCTGTCAAGATTGCTGGTGTAGTTTCCGTAGACCTCAGGAGCCCTATGAACTTTCTAGAAATAGGATGCACCTATAGTATACATGTGCAAAAAGAGAAAATCAGTAGCTCTCATTGATTCTTTTTTTTTCTCCAAATGCCCCAAGAGAAAAATGTTTAGAAAATACTATTACTTAGGCCAGTATATCTGACTCCCCTCAGGTCTGTGCTGTTTCTATAGTCTGCCCAAACTGGAAACCCAGGAAAATTAATAACTCAAGAGTCTTATTAGGTAAGGAAGACATTGGTCCTTATCAATTACTTTATAGACTGAAAATTTCTATTTTATATTGAAATGCAGTTTTATATTTCAGAACAATTTCTATAGTTTTGTAGTACAAATTATAGCAATAAAATGTGGCAAAACATTTCCTGGCTAGTAGAAGTGAACTAAAGGGAGTGTTTTTAAGGCTCTGGCCTGAGGCATGGTCTTCTGCACACATACCTAAGAACTTTGTTGGGTGGTCTATATGCCCTTCTGTTTGGAGCTAAGAAGGAACACAGATATAAAATAGGGGGTGGGGGTCCTCCTAGAATTCCCCTGACATCTCAAAGATCACATATAATCTGCCACTGAAACCTGCCCTTCTGCCTCCTTCATCTTCCCTGAGTTTTTCTCTTCTGTCCTCGCACTGCTGCTGCCAGAGTCCAAAGCATTCCTCTGAATCATTACTGTATTGGCAAATGGCCCCTAATTTCTGTGTGCACCCGGCCATTCTCCCCTCCCCATATCTTACCTGGGAAACCAGAAAGAGCTTTTTGAATCAGGAAACCTCAGCGTCAGGTGATGCAGTGTTTTTCTTTTGGCCACTGTGCGAGGGGTGGGGTGGGGAAATCACATTATTATATGGGATGCCCCACCACCATCACCCCAGTTTTCCATCCTGAGTATTGACCCAAGGCTTTGCACATTTTGAGCAAATGCTTTACCACTGGGCTATATACCAGCTCACTTTGCAATGTTTTAGAGACCCTCACTCCCAATGCTTGTAGTTTCACCCTCTTTCCATTTAAATCCAAGTATATTCCTACAGTTTGAGATTCTGTCTTCAAAGGCAGCCATGCCCTCCAAAGCTATCTGGATCCGTCTGTCTGCTGATTTCGACGGCATTTTCTACCTTTTTGTATGTCTAACAGGAGAAGCCAAGTGTCCTCATGGTCCAGCCCTCAAATGTGGTGACTTGGAAGCATTATGCTCATAGAGACAGCATAGTGTCCGTAATCTTATTCAAAGAGGACATGGCTGGGCACTGGACTTTTAACCTACACTTTTGTTTCCATTGTTTCTGATTTGCAGGGCAAATTTAGTTTTTTTCTTTTTCTTGAGAAACAAATTTTTGCATCCTAAAATTTAAATTGGCATCACAACACCCTAACATTTATTTGACACTGGACCTCTTCTTCTTCTTCTTCTTCTTCTTCTTCTTCTTCTTCTTCTTCTTCTTCTTCTTCTTCTTCTTCTTCTTCTTCTCTCCTTCTTCTTCTCCTTCTTCTTCCTCCTTCTTCTTCCTCCTCCTCCTTTTCTTCTCCTCCTCCTACATCTTCTTCTTCTACTCCTCCTCCTCCTCCTCTTCTCCTCTTTCTCCTCCTCCACCACCTCCTCCTCCTCTTCCCCCTCCTCTTCCTCCTCCTTTTCTTCTCCTCCTCCTCCGTCTTCTTCTACTCCTCCTTCTCCTCCTCCTCTTTCTTCTCAATCTTAAACTCTCAAAGAATTGCTGAGGTCTCATATCCCTTGATCTGACACTTTAAGAGTTAAGAACAGCCACAGACTAGAGCTGAGAGATGAAATGCAGATTAAAAGAACCATTAACTCACAATGACATTCGGAGGAAAAAAAAGATCATGTGTTGAATTCAATTTGGATGCAGTTCAAAGTGGCCAACGAAGTGGGAGGTAGAAGGCTGTAAATAGTTTTTAGTGCCCTGGAACTTAGCTTTCCTTCCTTGGAGCAGCAACTGAGGGATCTCATCACCAAAGATCAGCTAATTTGTTAGCCTCTCTCCTCTGCTCCATGAATTTTCGGTTGCTTCAGAGAGGCCGCAAATCCAGTGGTTGACAGTGAGTGCACCCTATATCTCCCTGTGTTGAGATATCCATGGTGCGGAACTTTAACTCATTTCTCTCTGTGTAGACCCAGGGGGTTAGGGCCAAAAGTAAGGATCATGTTCCTAGGCATGCCCCAACCCTGCCTCTTTCAACTTCAAGCATCACAATTTAAACTGTATTGATTTGACTTGAGAACCAGAGACTCAAACACCACATTCATAGTAACCACTGGCCTTAGCTATTTGAGAGGTATCTAGTTGTCTTGTCTAAGAGTCAAGATCCACTAGAAGAAATTGACTAGATTATTGGTTTAGCTTTTAGATTTGAATACAGAAATAATGTTGAAAACTGCAAAGACTTAGTAACCACACAGCAGAAAAAAAAAAAAGTAAAAAAAAAAATAAATAAAAATGCTTATGGTATTGGTAAAAATGCAGAGCTGTTGATAAGTTTGGATATACATAGTTCTAATTTTCAGGCTGCTATCATGGCTTTGGTAAATGTTTGGTGGAAGTGATGACAGGGATTTTATATCTTATTTCAGGTGTCCTAACACAAGATGCAGTTGCTAAAGTAAATCAAATACAGGAAGGCTTGGGACGTACACTTAATGCATAAAGTGATAGAGTTTGGTGATGGTAGCTACATTACTTATTGTTATACATAAAGTGCTGGAGCTTGGGGATGGTAAACAACATCACTTATACATAAGGTGACACAACCAGCCACATGTTTTTTCACTGCCCTAAACAAGTTTGTTTGACCCGTCTGCACCAGATGTGTTTGATCACATGTAGTGTTAGGATGGAAAAATTTAGCCTAACTCTCCACTGACCCCAGGAAGCTGGCAGTCTTAAATCCCAGGCTGAAGGTCACCTTCTTGAATGTTTATGACAGCACCTGTGAGTGAGTGAACACAGGAAATGAGCCGTGTTGCCAAACCCAGAAGCCTGTGCGAAAGTAGACTTCCTGGGCTAAGGGCGGGCTTGGATAGTTTAAATTAATTGGTCTACACTGGATGCTACGAGGTGATTGGTTCACGAATGTGTGGGCTTTGTTGTAACCCTATAAAAGCTGTCTCAAGCCTGTATCCAGGGTCCTCAGCCCTCTACCCTGTGTGGCGTATGGCTTTTGGCCCCAGTGCACTTGGAATCAAGACCACCTCTCGTGAGTGATTGGGGGAGGGGCGCCTTTCCTGAGTGGGAGCGCGAGGGGCCACGCTCTTGCAGGTCTTACAGTAGGCGGGATGTTCACAGGAAGGAAATAGGTCAGAATGTACACTTGTCCCTGATTGGATGTAGGCTAGAGGTATGTCATGATGCATGCTTGCCCTTGATTGGACCTGAGAGGAAATGCAATGAATTATAGATTTCCCAGGATCCTGAGTATGGACCTGGCTAGATCCCATCCACCTGGCCAGTTTTTAATTAAAGCTTGCTTCAAATTTGGCTTTAAACTGTGGTAGTGGTCTTATTATTGATCAGTGGGAGTAACAATATCGTTGAGAATTATGCGGCCAGTTTTCTCTCTGTTTGTTATCTTAGTTTCAAAGCATATCATGTCTTCCAGATCCCCTTTCTTTCTTTGTTGTAATTTCTCAGTGTTTTTGTTAGAACTAACTTTCATAAAAGTCTTAATTGTCTCTTATCCCAGAGTAAGTCACTGCAAAAGGCTTTGAATTTGTGGGTGTGCTTGTTGAGGGTGTGGCTGGTGTGGGTTGACTATGGAGCTTCATTGCAAGGTAACTTGACCTATCCAGATATCACTTCCCTGAGGGATTTTGTTTGTTTGTTGTTTTACTTTCTCATGGGTTGTTTTTTTTTTTTTTTTCCAAGAGAGGGATTTGTCATCCTGGAAATGAAAAGAAGCATCCTTTTATTATAAGTATAACCTTCTGCCAGCTGCGGAGTGACCAGGGAAAAGGGCCAGGGTGTCGTGAACCACATGGCTACCATTGCTGCTGGACAAAGTTCCAGCATTTCAATTTTGCAGATCATAATTCTGCAGCGCTGTTTTACGTTCATTTTTTAATGATTCTCAATATAATTTCCCTTTGGAAAATTTTGTGTGGGCTTTGGGAAAGGGTGAATTTGTGTACAATGGTAGCCTCTCTAAATAAACTAATTGCCACCGTGAAACCATATAGTGTTATAAGTCTACCTATTCCCATACAAGTTAACGCCAAATTGCTAGTGTTAGGATGGAAAAATGTAGTCTAATTCTCAAGTGATCCCTGGAAGCTGGGAGTCTTAAGTCTCAAGCTGAGGGTCACCTACTTTAACGTTTACGGTAGCCTGTGAGTGAATGGACACAGAAAATGAGCCGTGTTGCCAAACCCAGAAGCCTGTGCGAAAGCAGACTTCCTGGTCTAAGAGCGGGCTTGGATGCTTTAAATTAATTGGTCCGTACTGGATGCTACAAGGTGATTGGTTCGCAATGTGCGGGCTTTGTTGTAACCTTATAAAAGCTGTCTCAATTCTGTGCTGGGGGTCGTTCATTGCTGAGTCTACCACCCTGCATGGTGTGTGTGTGGCTAATGACCCCAGTATACTGGAACATAAAGAACCTCATGCGTTTGCATCAAGACCGCTTCTCGTGAGTGATTTGGGGGGGTCGCCTTTCCTGAGTGGGAGTGTGAGGGACCATGCCCTCGCGGGTCTTACACTAGAAAATTCAGGTAAGTAAAATAAGCTCGGTATTTGATAATGAAGATGTATAAATTCCCAAGGTCCACTCAGGTTTACAGAAGTATTTGTCCAGCTTCGCCTCTGCTCACTTTTATGCTTCAGCTATTTGGATAAACGACGTCATGCAGGAAACTGCAATATTCTATGTTTGATTCTTCAAGAAAGACCTTTCCCCAAGGTCAGGCATTTAGACTTCTCCCCATTCCCCCAGGGGCTTGAAGAAAATTCCTGCTTCTTAGAAAGGGAGCCAATTCTTATCTCTGGCAAGAGGAACTTGTGGCCCTTTCATTAACATAGGCTTGGTGTCTATTGTCAAGGTCAGTGCTAGCCTGGTCTCAGCCACCCCAGCCCCCCTGCCTCCTTTCTCCCATTTAATCCTGTAGCATTTACAAGGTGGCAGCCATTCTGCTTCACCCTCAGATCCTGTCAGTCTTCTTTCCCTGGCGACTCCACGAACCTTCTGTGGGACCTGAGTCCCCGAAGAGGCAGGTCTCAGGGACCAGGGCACTTCATCCATAAAGGGAATTTTCCTGTGTTCTGCCTAATGCCTCATCTTCACTCAGCTCTTGGATGCTCCCACTCTTGTGGGAGTCCAGCAGGAATTTCTGGAATGGCAAATCAGTGGATGACGATAGAGTCCTTTTCATTGTCTAAGATTTTGAATCTTGGCTTTTGGATTCTTTGACACAGAAGTTTCTTTCTACTAATCCCAGTGACCTTTACTGAATTTCTTCAGGGGTGAGCAGCATCTCTAGCAGTAGCAGCATCACTTACTTCTAACTTTGTGTTGTGTGCTGTGCCCTGTTAGTTCTGAGTTTCAGTGCTCAGCCCAAGGAAAGAGGCCTCAAACCGAGTGACCACCATTCTCCATCCTTGTAACGCTTGCCTAATGCTGGCTCATACTCCTTCCAAGACACAACTGTCATATGTGTGTCGTTACCTTTCGCCTTGATTTCCTCTATTCTAATTCTTCCAAGATCTACTGATATGTGAGTTTTTGTTTCTTTCTTCAATTTGCCCTAGTTAATTATCTCCTTGGAGATAGGACAGAATCACATTCATTATGTCAGTTCCCGTGACTGATTTGGCACACAGTACACACTCAGTAAGTACTTAATTCTGGGTAAAGGATACGCAGGCTGATGGCATGTCAAGTGAAATATACTGCCTGGGAGAGTGGGTGTTGCTGTTCTGGTCATCTGCAATGCTTGACTGAAAAATCAATATTTATGGTACTTATTTAAAAACCCAAGTGATACCCAGTGATTAAAAGGCTCTGCTGACTCTTGTTATTTTTCTCTTCTCTTTAGAATTGATGTCCCTGTTAAGATTGATTTTATTCTGGTCAGTGTTACAGCTCGCTATCCATCTGTTTTCATGGGATGATCTGCTGTTTGAGGGCACAGGGTGTATTAGTTGTGTCTGCCTTTCCAGATTGCCAGTGCACGCAAGGTAAAGTGAGCTCAATCTGTATTTGCAGAATTAGATTTGGCTGTCCTGAATTTGACCCAAATGCATGCCACGATGTAGTGAGTGCTTCAGTTGATTCGGGGAGTATTTGCTGTGAATAAAGTTACTACCGGAAAGTAATCAACAGAATATTTTACTTACCGTGCAGACCCTCAAATACCATTCCTCCCAGACGCTCAAAAAGAACTTCCTCTTTGGCACCAAATTTCAAGAATTCAACACTTAAGTCAATAGAAGCAATAAATCCTGAAGAAGAAAAAAAAAAAAAAAAAAAAAAAAAAAAGGACAGATGATACCCACCAAAACAGGGGACAATTTGAATAATCTTCGAATTGCTGTCTCAACACGTATTACCAGACTAATGTAGAATGAATTGTGTCTTTATGACAGCACATGGGCAAATTCAGATTTTTCTCCCACTCTTCTTGATAAAAGGAGGCAATCCTTCAAAGCTATTGCCACTGATCCCTTCAGAATTGTGACCGGCAAGGGGAATGAACGGTGTTCAGAAATGATTGGTCCTCCTGTCTAAGAACAACACCCGGTCGGTGGCATGATTCAGCTCTCAAGTATAGTGCTGCCTCCTCCGTGTGCTGTAAACACAGTCTAGTGGCTTTGGGCAGATGCTGCTGAAACAATGTTATTAAGTTCCTTCAAACATTTAGAAAGTATATTTATTTTAATCACTGTAATCATAGCAGAGGTATGTGTAGCTGCTTAAAATAACACAAATGCCACCTATGTGATGCAAGTAATGGTACAGTGAAAATGGTTTCCCTAAACTGCAAATAGCCAGTGTAGCAAATACATCTTATGTTGAAAATTTGGGTCACATTTATTTCAAGGGCTAATTTATTGGTGACAGTAAAACATATTAAGCTTTAAATAGAGGGTCTAGAGTTTAATGAGATTTCTGAAAATAGTTAATAGTGTAATATATGGAGTGCCAAACACACACACACACACACACACACACACACACACACACACACACACAATGCACTTTGGATCTGCTTCAGGTTGCTAGGAAAAAGCACGGAATGAGAGCAAATACTAATAATGTAATCTTTATGAAGATGAAGAATAAAAGTGACTACTGAAATGTGAAGGCTTTTGGAGGCTCAAAAGTGTAAATATTAAGACTGTAGGGATTAAGTGAAAACTCCAGGGCCCCAGGACTCTGACTCTCACCCAGATACTAGACTCAATTCACATGCTCTCACCTGGGAAAATTTTCTTTCCTCCCCAAAGGTATGTTTCTTGCCCTACCCATGGCTTGCCAATGGGAATATATCCCCCTGACTAGAATTTAGTCACCCCAGTCTGTGCTCCCAGCCTGGTTACCTGGCCTGCACTTGTATTGCTTTGGAGCCTGTCCTGGTACTCAATTTGTAGACGAGGCTGGCCTTGAACTCACATAGATGGACCTGCCTCTGCATCCCGAGTGCTGGGATTAAAGGTGTGCACCACCACTGCCTGGCCAAAAGCTACATTCTTGAGGAGAAATTTAGTTAGATTAAAAATGCTAAAATAAAACCTTGATGGATTTTAATTATCTATCACCCAGAATAAAAAATAATTTTGATTTTTTTTTCTATGAGACTTAGTTTGTGAACTATAAAAAGTCATGTGATATTTCCTTACAGTGAAAACCAGCAGGATATCCTAGTCTTCATATTCCTTGATCTTCCTAAACCTCCTCTTTTGGTTTAATGATATTTCGCTTCTATAGTTTCTTCCTACTCAATGACCTCTCTCTCTCCATTTCAGGATCTACTGCCTGCTGTCCAAATGTGGACATTACCCATGGTTCCCCTTTTGTCCCTGTCTCCAGCCTAATGGTCCCACTCACATATTTGGAAAAGATTTGTTTTATTTTGTGTACAGCATTTTGCCTGCATGTGTTCTATGTATTTGCATGCATACTTGGTGACCCAGGAGGCCATAAAAGGCCATCAGATCCCCTGGAACTGGAGTTATAGATGGTTGTGAGTGGCCAACCCACCCAGTGTGGGTGCTGGGAATCGAACCCTGTTTACCGGAAGAACAACCAGTGGTCTTCACTGCTGAGTCATCTATGCAGACCCCTCTCTCACACTTAGCTCTTCTTGATGTTGATTTTGTTTAAGCTGTATGTATTTTGAATCTTGACTGTTTTCCAGGCTAGGAATAAGGGATCCTTTATTCTTTCATACTCGTTAGTGGCAGCAAGTTCAGTTCTGTTTTATGTGACAAAGTTACTCTCCAGTGTAATGAGTTGCCAGTTTATTTTGTTTATTGTGTATTTCCACATTCCACAATGTTTTTCATCAGCTATATAAATGATTTTGTATTCAGTGATTACGCCCCATCCACTGTGTCTGACAGATGAGGGAACTGAGTTAATGCGGTTAACTTGTTAAATTATTAAAGACTTGTTGCTTTTGCATCAGAACGGGTCTCTTGGTGACTCGGGGGCTCAGAATTTGGGCACAACAATAATAACATGCCCAATTTGTCTCTTCTTCAACTCCGGTTTGCCTAACCGGATGAGCACCGTAGTTCACTTAAGATGATCACTCCCGTCCATCGGACACGTTCAGCCTGGCACAGTGCTGAAGGGAAGAAGATTAGATGATGAAGTTGGGTTTAAGCTTGAATGATCTAGAAAATGGAATAAATAAATGGAGTTTGCTTAAAGAAACCTTAGTTTGCCTTAGGCTATGCCTCAGTTTGGTTTTCAAAGACTGGTATACGGAACTTTCAAAATAGTGTAACACTAAAGATTGGTGTTCAAGACATAAATTTAGAATAATAGTTGTAGAAGTGAGAATTTAAGCCATGGAAGTGTATATAAGACACACTTCTTAGAATGAGACCACATAGAAAGAGCAGCTAAAGATGAACAATCCTCTGGAGTCATGCTTGGAAATTTCGCTATATCTGGATGACAATTAGAGATTAGGTGCTAGTTTACATAAAAGCCATTTGACGATTTCAACAGTCCTCTAAGCTAGCAATAGATATCCTCGTAGTTTGCCCTTCCAGCGTTGACACTTCTGGAATTCCTCATTTTTCCTTTGGGAAATGAGGGACCAGGAAAGGCAGAGATGGAGGCAGGGAGGCTGAGGGATTCTGTGTGTGTAGTTTCTCCTTTGGCGTCTTAATCGTTTCGCTGTATATAAACTTGAAGTGAATTTGCATTGCATTCAGATGTTACAATATGAAATTCCTTTATATGGGTAGTTCAGTTCATCCACTTTTTCTTGCTGTTTTGGAATTTGATGACTAAAGGTAGCACGCGCCCCTCTTTCCTGCACAGAGACCCAGTGAGAACTAATGAGAAAAACTCGGGACTGCCCAGGGGATGAATAGCTATGTTATTTCACAGTACGTCAAGGGAGCTTATTGTCTGTAGTTCCAGGAAACAGAGTCCACTGGGATAAGTTCAGTGTGTGTGGAGGCTGGTATTAATACAACAGCAAAACCCTGGATGCTGCAAAGGGATATGCTATTGTATTTTTCTCAACATCTCACCCTGCTTTATGAATATGGTGATGACAATGGTAATGGAGCTAATATTGTAAATAATAATTCTGTGTGTTAACAATATATCTCTCCAACTGTGTGAGCATTCTCATACTCTCCTCCTATTTTTAATTAGACCAGGTTGCTGCCCTAAATTTATTTTTTTTAATTTAATTTTCATATTACATACCAACCTGGGTTCTTCTTCCCTCATCTTCCCCCACCGCACACCTCCCCCATCCCACTCCCATCCACTCCTCAGAGCATGCGTGCAAGGCCTCTCTTGGGGAGTCAACAAAGTGTGGCATACAGAGTTGAGGCAGGACCAAGACCCCTGCCCTCGTACCAAGGTTGAGCAAGGTATCCCACCATGGGAAACAGCTGCCCTAAAGTTGAAAGAAGCAGTAGTCTGATAGAATAACACATGTTGGAGCTGTCTCCATGTCATACTGTTTTGGTTACAACCTGTTAGCAGTAAGGTTTTTCCTGCTGGCCTGTCTGGTGCCACCGCCAAACCAGCCCCAAGGAACACACAGACCCTGTATTTGATATAATGCTGTTGGCCAGTTACTAGTTTCTTATTGGCTAGCTCTGTCTTAGTTATTAACCCATTTCTATTAATCTAAGTGCTTCCATGTGGTCTTATCTTACCGGAGAGAGGGGCTGGCATTCTTCTCTCTCTGTCCTCCATCTTGGATCTCCTCCCTACTCCTTCCTCTCTCCTCCTTGTCTCCTAGTCCCACATATCTTGCTTTCCAATTGGCCAACAGTGCTTTATTCATTAATCAATATGAGAAACATATTTACAGAATAACATCTCCCATCAACAACCAGTGTACCATTGACTTTCATTTTGCTCCAAATGATACTAATTTCCAAGAAATTAGAGAGAGAGAGAGAGAGAGAGAGAGAGAGAGAGAGAGAGAGAGAGAGAGACTCCCGAGTGGCTCTTGGACCCATAGAGAAGTTGGCAACTGATAAAGATTTTTGTTGTAACTTTCGCACAGCCTTCTGGGAAAGGTTGCACCACATGAGAGAATACATTGACCCAGGGGAGTTTTAAAAAATTAGACCACTCTGACATAACAAAGCTTTTTCAGTCCTGCAATCAGTGGCCATTTAAAGAGGACAAGTGCACAATTCAGACTGCCACTCAAGTACTAAAATACTCAGAGGTGTGGCTCTGCACCCACTCTCTCCCTGTACGTTATACAGCGATAACTTCAGAAAATGCACTTCAGAATGTACTTCGCTACTTTTGTGGGAGGGGGATGTTGTGAGCAGGAATTATGGTTGTTGATAGAATACAGGAAAAGTGCAGCAGCTTGAGACATATATGCTTTGTTCTGTTCATTTGAGTACTGGCTTTGTGGTGTTGAATTACATAGTCAATCCATTTTTTACTCTTTTGGTTACAGAATGTCTTTTGTCTGTAAAATTATGAGTAGGAATGACTTTTTGTTTCATTTTGTTTGTTTTTCGAGACAGAGTTTCTCTGAGTGGCTTTGGAGCCTGACCTGGAACTTGCTCTGTGGACCAGGCTGGCCTCGAACTCACAGAGATCAGCCTGCCTCTGCCTCCTAAGTGCTGGGATGAAAGATGAGCACCACCACTGCCTGCCTGGCCCAAGTGGTTTTTTTTTTTTTTTTTTTTTTTTGCTGTTGTTGTTGTTTTGTTTTTTTTGTTTGTTTGTTTATTTTGTTTTGTTTCAAAGGTTTTGTTCAGCACATTGTGTGTGTCTAGTCTAGTGCAAATTGAGTACGGTATGTGTTTACAGGTAGAAATGCACATGCTGTCAGTGTGTGCATTCTTCTGTTAATGGCTCTCCACTCTAAAACCCCATGTGAGGAAATGGTGAGAGAGAAAGAGCTAAAGAGACAATGTTTGAATAGCTGCCATCCCATGCAAACAACACAGTGTGATTTGGGGGCGAGTTGCTTCACCAAATATGATGGAGAGATCTAAACAGATGACAAGTCTCACCCTATGGAACTATTTTGTTTTCAAGCTCTTTTGCCATTGGAAATAGGCTAACAGGGTTCTGAAAGACTACACCAATTTCTGGTCATCTGCAGGACAATGGCTGGATGAGGGCACAGTGCCACTCAACAGATGTCCTTCTCTTCTTGAGCCCCATAGCCTCTGCTGCATCCACTGAAACTAATTATGTTTCATGTTCAGGAGAGAAAAATCTGTCTTTTCAGCCTTTCCTGTCTGTTATTACCTAGGTCACTGCTAGCAAGGTGTTTGCTTTAACAAGAGTTTCAAGAAAGGTGAACAGAAAATGGAAAACTCACCAGCATTCATATTACAGTTCCATGGGTTCTAGATTTCACATTACAGTTCCACGGGTTCTAGATTTCACATTACAGTTCCACAGGTTCTACTTTCACATTACAGTTCCATGGGTTCTAGATTTCACATTACAGTTCCACGGGTTCTAGATTTCACATTACAGTTCCACGGGTTCTAGTTTCACATTGCAGTTCCACGGGTTCTAGTGTATTTCGGTCCAGGGGATTCTGTTCCCTTCACAGGTCACTTGTTCTCCTTTTTGCGCCTTTGCTGACAAGTCAGTGAATAGAGGGAATGAAATTCCTCTTTGTTTTCAGAGTAAGAAAGAAACTATTAGGCTATTTGTTATGCCTATTTTCAAACCCCTATCTACGCCTAGGCATGCACCCATGTCCTTATCCATAAGATGCTGACACCCAGTGCCATTATATGTTAGGAGAATGTTTTGGGAATATGACTATCAGGGACGTATCATTGGGTTCTAGTCAAAGCATCCAGACACTTTTTTTGCTTTGTTCCTGATTAGATTATAGAAGTAAATGTTATGTCTTTGTCCTTAACTTATCTTGTTGATACTAGATCAGGATACTGCAGCTGCTGATTTCTGATCTTGATTTTTTTTTCATAGTAACCTGAGCTACACACATAATATCATATTAATAAATGATTAATCATATTAATAAATATGACCTTCTTTTGCCTCTCAAGTCTCGGAGAAATCTGGAGCTGGCTGATTATGCCGAATTCAGAAAGAGATGAAAACTTTTCACATTGTTTTTATTGAAGAGTCTCTTCTTCCATAGGGATGTGGGGAATGAGAGTCCCAAAAGATCAGTTTTAGTGGGGAAGGTCAATTTTAGGGGCTATTGAGAACAATCTGGGCTGTAGGAAGAGATTCACAAAAAAACCAAACAACAGTTTTGAGATCAAGTCCTTTGATTCCATTGCTGGGTGGGTAGCCTCCAACTTTCTCAGACACCACTATTCCTCAGTCCTTAAGCATGTTAGTTGAGCGTTTGTTTGTGCTCCACTTTTATAGGGGAAGGAAAAGAGACAATGTATCATTTTTCTGTATTGTTAATCCAAAAACATAAATGAAAAACAAAACCCTAATTCCTGGTTCCTTTTGAGTAAGAATTTATGGAGGTAGAGCTGGAAACCTGCCTTTTAATGAGTGCCGTTGGTGATTTTTAAGAACTCTAAAAATTAAAGCCTCTGCTTCCAGAGAGTTCAGATGACCCACGGTGAATTTTCTCTCATACAAATGGCTTTAATTTTTCCCCTCAGTGCTCAGGTCCACAATTTGCATTGTATTAGAATTGTCTTCTTTATAGGTGGGAATATAAGTCAGTTCCATGAGCCTGAAACTGGAATGACATTCATTCAAGGCTTGCAGTATAACACTTAAAAATTTTCTCTCCCTTCATATTTATAGAGTGATTTTATATATATACATACTATATATAAATGTATTATATATAATCACTTAATATAATTCTGCATAGGCTGTTGATACACAGGGACATCCAATCTATCTTTTTACATTTATTTATTTGTATTTATTACTTACTTTGTATTAGCTCCTCAGTGTTATCATATAATCATTTTTCCCAGCTGCTACAGACTCACCCTTTCCTACCTACAACATTTTGTGTCCTCTTTTTCTTTTGCATTCAAACTCATCCAAGTCTAATTTGTGCTGCTCACATATTCTTGTTGTGTGGAATGAACCCTACACTTCTGAAGACAACTGTTGTCTCTTTCTCAGCACTCTCAATAGCCACTAGCTCCTTAGCCAAGGGTGGAACTTTCGAATGTGCTTGTTATTCTTGAATGTTTTAGTAGTACTGTGAATGATTTATATTTGTGTATAGATTCATACTCTTTTAAAAGCATAGAAACATGGTTTTAAGAAAGTGTCAAAAAGTCGGTCTAATATTAGTTATTTTTACTGACACGCCTAACTGAACTTCACCTGACTTTGTCAAACAATGCTGTGAGATGGGTTGTATTGGTATCATGTTCAATTTACCAAGTGTGCAAACAGCTGAAATGTTGTCTGTCCGAGAACTCGTGCTCTGGCTCAGGAGGCCACAGTTCACCAGGGAGCGCAGCTCCTAACCATTAACCCCTTGACTCTCCAGCAGCATCAGTCATTGTAAAACAATGGTCAGCTAAGGACATTCTTGTCGAATTACTTGTCTTACTCAGACTGATGAGGAATAAGAACTAGACAGTTAGCCAAACAGGACAAGGACCTCACTGAAGATACCCAAGCTATGCTACATTTTTATTCAGTCATAGCTATTTTACTAAGGGCAGCAAACATCATAGACACTAAATGCATAACAACAAAGCAAACAACTGGATTGTTTCAATATACATCTTCAAAATAAGGTCACTAGAAAGAAAAGGTAATCAGAAAAAAATAGGGCAACCACGAAACTTACTAATAGCCACATATAGAATTTTATATCCTTTAAAACATCCAACTTAAAAGTATATCTAGGACAGTCACAAAAGCTTGTCATGTGTCTTGATAAAATTAAATTTAAAGTAAAAAGTTAAGATGTCACAGTCTATGCTCTCCCATACCTGCATATTCAAATGGTTGTGGGTGGGACATAGTGAAATCATATGGTGTCATCATTATTGTTTTTATTTTTGTTTATTTATTTATGTATTTTTGTATCCCAATCAAAATCCCCCCCACACACACACACACACTTACTCCTCCTCATCTCTCTTTCTCTTCAGAAAAGGGCAGGCCTCCTATGGATATCAGCCAGCCGCGGGCTATCACATTGCAGTGAAGCTAGGCACCCCTCTTCTACTAAGGCTGGATGAAGCACACATGTAGGAAGAATGGGTCTCAGAAGCAGGCAAGAGTCAAACACAGCCTCTTCCCTCTCTGTTAGGCGTCTAGTGGTGTCATCACTAAAGACTGGCAAAAAGGCTTTCTGTTTATTATTAAATGAATTTAAGTTCTTGAAAACAAGGCAGGGTATATTAATACCTACAAAAGAGAAAATAAGCAAAAATAATAGAAATTATATATGAACCCAAACTCTAATTTCATTTATAAAGTTGATGAATCTCCCTGAACTAGAGAGAGAGAGAGAGAGAGAGAGAGAGAGAGAGAGAGAGAGAGAGAGAGAGAGAGAGAGAGAGAGAGAGAATAAGCTATAATAGAAAAGAAAAGAAGCCATGATCACAGATGTGGAAGCGATTAAAAGGGAAAAAAAGGTTCACGGAACGAATTGGAAATATATTTGACAGCTTAGAGGGAAAGGGTGTCGTAACGGATGGAATGATCTGAAAGGGAGACAGCTCAATACACTTAATGCTGCAGAAAATGCTGGGAAGGTGAACGAAAGTAGGCCATTAAGGAAATTAATAGGAGCAGATGGCTTTGTGGCTGTGTTTGATTAAATCCTCAGAGATTATGCAATCCCTGTATTCAAACTATTCCAGGTCAGAGCAAAAGATGTCAATCTCCTTACATGTTTCATAAACCCAACATAATCTCAGAGTTTAATTAGTATAGTGCAGATAAAATGCTGCCATCCAATTTCTCATGACTTCCATGGTGAAAATTCAAAGGAAAGCATCATGAAATTGAAATGAGAATCACATAAAATATGAACTGAAGTGGGCGATTTCTAAGTGACACTAATTCCAGGAATGCAGGAATAGAATTGAGAAAATTGTGACCATGATTTTATATGTGAGGGAGAGAAATACATCAGCTTTATCAATAAAGATGATATACTTAAGGCCTTTGCAAAAATCTGCTAAACAGTTCTAACAAGAACCACGTGACAAAGAAAAGAGACTGCTTAACCCATGACTAAAGCCTACCAAAGTCACCAGTACATGAATCAAATGGTTTATGCTAGCCAGGCTACAGCATAAAATAAGATGGTAATATTTACTCTTGGCAAAACCCACAAGATAATCAGTATGGATTTGAAAAAGGGTAACAATGACATCTTATTGAGGAAAATATGCTTGTGTGGCTGCAAAAAGTAAAAAACACCCACATTACCAAAAGGAAATAAGAAAACATGGCTCAGTGATTGCTGTGTTAACTCTGCCTTTGTGACACATAATCTCACAAAAAGAAAAGGCTGGTTTGGCTCGCAATGTGTGTGTGTGGGGGGGGGGGGTTGTCAGAGCATGCTCAGTTTTTCATTTCAGCTTGTGGTCAGGCAGAGAACATGATAGAAGTACAATGTAGAACAAAGCCCCCACCAGAGGGCTGGAAAGAGAAGACAAGGACCAGAATGGAATAAGATAAACCTAAAAATAAAAGGGAAAAAAGAAAAAAAAATCAGTATTATTTTGTGTATTCACTGCAGTGACAAAAAGCTACGAACACTAACTTGGAAATAAGTCCTTTAAAAAAAAAAAGACACAGAATGTATGCTGTTAAAAATGCCAACTTTTTATGTAAAGACAACTTTTCTAAACAAATGTACCAGGATACCCTATTTTTAGACAAGAAGAGTTAAAATTGTGAAAATTCTGTGCTTGCAAAATTAACATATAAATTTATACTAACTAAAAATCCCTGCCTGCACTGAGAGGTCTAGGAGTCAGTCAGTATAATTATCTGCAAACACATACGGAGGAAAAACGGTTTAGCATAGCTAATACAATTCAAGGACTAGTGAAGACAGGTAGAGCGTAAGGGCCAGCAAATCATTCTGCAAAGCGACAGTAGCTCACTGGGAAAGGCACTGACCTTGAGTGACAAACAGGTTAAGGGCACAAATAGACTTGTGTTTTATACTCAGTGGGATACTTTGTTCTTTTTCTTTTGTTTTTTAGTTTCCTTTTCTAGACAGGATTTCTCTATGTAGCCTTTGCTGTCCTGGGACTCTCTCTGTAGAGCAGGCTGTCCTGGAACTCACAGAGATCCGCCTGCCTCTGCCTCCCAAGTGCGGGGATTAAAGGCGTGTGCACACCCAGCCGGTTTTGTTGTAGTTGTATCTTATTCTATTATATTTTGTTGAAGGAAAGAAATAAAGTGAAACTAGAGCCTAACCTTTGATTGTAAACATTCCATGTAAATTAAGTCAGTGCTTGTAAGACACAGAATAAGGAAGGGTGAAAGTAAAATAGCAGTCTTTGAAGGGTATTTGCCACTTAAGTGACAGTTAAAGTGTATTGTCTTTATATACAATGAAAATTTGCATATCGATAGCCCAAATCCAACGAGGGGAAAAGCATAAAGGATTTGAATAGTCAGTGCACAACGAAATAGCTCAGGATGGGCAACGAACAAATAAAAAGATGATCAAAGTTTTTATTAGGGAAATCTAATTTTACAAAAACTGAATGAATTCCCTGTGTTCCCATTTGAGGAATTGTAAAGGAGATTTTAGCTGCTCCAAGTGGAAATTTGGAGGAAAGATATTCTCATTGTATAGTTTTGTAGGATGTACTATTGGGAAGGCAATCTGCAAATACTGTAAACACACACACACACACACACACACACACACACACACACACACACACATTGAAACAAGGTTCAGGGGTTGAAGAATTGGCTCAGCTGTTTAGGGGCACTAGATGTTCTTGCTGGGTTTGATTTCTAGTTCCCAGGAACTTGACACCCTTTTCTGACCTCCACAGGCACTAGGCACACAAGTAGTTCACATACATACATGCAGACACGGCACACTCACAAACGTAAAATAAATAAAAGTTTAAAACTTTTAAAATTATAAGGGTTAGATTTAAAAAGAAAAAAGCCAGCTGAAAGTATGCACAATGGCCCAGCACTGAAGGAAATGAAAGCATGGGCGCACAAGGACGGTGCCACAGTTTCATTTCTAAAGGCACCTTCTTGAAAACAAAGGCAAGAAGCACATCCGTGCGGGAAGGGTGGAGAGCGGGCGGGGAGGAGACAGCGCGCGCTTGCTCGCTCAGGAAGTGCTGTGAGCTTGCCACTGAGTACGCTGATGGGAAGAGATACCACTGCTTGGGTGAAGTAACTGTAGAGCCACACACAACACAGCAAAGCAAGGGGCTCCCCAAGTGACCACAGCCTCCTCTTACAGCGAGGCCCTAATTAAGAGTGAATTCACATTTACTTTTTTTGGCAGAAATCAAGGATGGGCTTCAAACTCTCCTCATCTTCATTTTTCAGTTCTGTGTATTTGGATGGTAAAATGTTTTGGAGATCTTAAAGAATTAATCTTAAAATACAGTGGTGGTTTTTTTTTTTTTTTTGTTGTTATCAATTCGAAGTCTGGTTTCAGTTGGTAAGATTATACAATGCTGATTTTCTCTCAGCGTTTCAATATGATCACGGTGCATCGTGTTTCCCCTCGCAATTTCTAGTGCTCACCAGATGGAGTGACCTGCTCATCCACACACTCCGGAACCCTATAAAAACGCTAAAGTGGAAGCCATACTACGTGCACACAGGAGCTGCTGCAGACAGACCTGTGTACTGCTGGTTTCCACAGCCAGTCTGGCTCATAGTAGGGATTCAATAGTTGGTTCAACAAGATGGAATTCTATTTTCCATCAAGAGTGCTTTCCGGTTAGACACCAAAGGCTGGAAAACAAGAACTCCTTAACCTGGAACCATCTCCTTTCTCCCGGTACAGAAGATAGGCTATCATTTAACTGCCTAAAGGAACTGTAAAATGCAGAGCTCCAGTCACAGGGAATACCAATTTCATCTTCAGTCAAGTGTGTGTTTGGTTGGGTAACAGGTGATTAAACCTATCAGAGTATTACCTTGTGGACAGGACTCACCACATTCTGGTGGTTTCTAAGGCAACTGATGAAACAACGTGAGAGCAGAGGCCTTATTTAGACCTTTCCCTTGGAAAGGTACACTGTCTTCTCCAGCAGGACATAGTGGAGACAAGGCTTGTTTGTTTGAACGTTTCTCTGGATTTCACAACACGAGGTGTTCGGTGCTCGGATACATTTTGGTGGAACCTCCTGGAAAATGTTACCAGTATAAATACCTAGGGAACTCAGTTTTGCCAATTCAAAAAAACATTTGGTGTGATTACTGGTAAATAGGAGGCAATTCAATGAAAACCCTGTTTTTCTTTTAGCCTCATTTTTTTATTTACTTATTTTCAACAGTCATATTGATGATGTTGAGCCAACACCTCCATGAAGGACTCTCTTTTACAAAATCCACAGTGCGGGGTGGGTCCAAGACAGACAGGCTTTTCATGCTGCTCTCATGAGCCGTGCTTGAAGTGAATTCACTGGGTCTTCTGCGCTGAGCTCTTTGACTTTACAAGATGGCTTCTAGGCAGAGTCAGGGCTTCCGAGCAATGGGTGCTAAGGATGACATTTTCTTTCTTTGTCTTGTTAAACAGCTACTTAGAGGTCGGAACAGAAAATAGTTCATGCATTTCTATAGTGCTCCCAGCCTCAAACATAGGCTCAATTTCTCTTTATGGACTTATTACTCAAATCCCTGAAATGAAGTAATTTTTTTTTTTTCATTAGCTCACTGAAGTATAACGGGAGCATTTCATTACCACATAAAAGTTACTACCTATGCTCTTTTCTCTTGTGAGAGGAATGTTAAATCTTAGCTATCAGATGTGAGAGGCAATATTTGCTGCTCTTTGATGCAAGAATAATAGTGATTATTACATTTCCATACATTTCCAGGGAAACGATGGCTCTTACCATGAAGCTGAGGTTTTTGGGGATACTCCAAAATGGCCTTACAGTCACACACCTTCTAGAATGACTGCATCCCACAAAGTTTATATTAGAACATAAATTCAGAGTTCTTATCAGCTTGGCTCACTAATATATCCTTGTTCTTTCTATGGTAGCTTGCCTGTAGGAGGGCTTGAAAACTGATGAGTGAATTAAACGGGTGCAAGGGGTGTCATACATTGTGAGCTGGACCATGGTGACAGTAACATGGCATGCTGACTGGGAATAGCAGGGATTTCTAGTAGCCCCACCCCCACAAAATGGAAATTGGTAGGTTCTGAGAGCTTGCAGGGGAGGCCCTGTCAACAGAAATGACCCCATTCAGGTCTGGCTAGAAAAGGTGATAACAACGAGAACCAGCTCCTCTCTACTTTACACACACATTGCAATTAATCCACACAGAACCCAGCAACGAATTCCCAAGGATTAATGATGTTCCTGATGCTTCATACACAGTAACTGGTAGAGTTCAAGTTAGCCCTGTCTGTGTACAAACTCCAGGTTCCTTTGGTGTTAGCACGAGAGTAATAGCCCTTGATATAGATTTGCATTTAATAGGGAAGGCAAGAGTGCCTAATGACCAGACCCCAAGAATTTGTAAGTCAGAGGCCAAAGAACCTAGGGAACCTAGTCCCTCAGTATCCCGATAATTTTGAGGTGGCAGAGACCCTGTCACCAGGCTAGGAATTTTGGTGAAGAGGTGGGTTTATCAGGCTGGAGGCAGGCACAATTCCAGTCTCAGAGGGATTGGGTTACTGACTAGCTTGCAGAGATAGTGTCTCAGAGACAGGATATAGAAGTTTTTCTGTTACTGTGCACCAATAAATGATTGCAAAGTTCGCTTACCACATCACTGTGTTCTTTCTTTGATTACTATACTAATAAAAAAAACAGGCATATTTTGGTTCACAGTTTTAGAGCTGTGAGCCTAGGCTGAAGCAGCATCTTGAGAGTCAAGCTGATGGGGAGCATCCACCTCATGGGTAGGCAGCAGGGCAGAGGAAGAAGAGAGGGCTGGAGTCCTTCCACCTCCTTCACGAGATTCTCCTACCAGGAGTCACTTCTTAAAAACTCCATAAAACTTCCATCACCTACCAAAAAAAACTGCCAGGCAGTGGTGGCACCAGCTTTTAATCCCAGCGCTCCAGAAGCCCAGAGAGGCAGGTAGATCTCTTCGAGTGTGTGGCCAGCCTAGTGTACAGAGTGAGTTCCAGGATAGTCAAGGCTACACAGAGAAACACCAAAACCAAAAAAAAACAGCAACAACACAAACAAACAAACACACAAAACCCCAAAACAACAACAATAAAAATAACAAAAAACACTTCCATCGCCTCCCTGTAGGGTCACTGGAGAACAGGCATTCAACACTTGGGCCTATTAGTGATATTTATGACCCAAACCATAACGCTCAGTAGATTCTGAGTTCCCCAGTGGACAGGTGGGTCCCACTGAGATGAGGCCCTGACCTCAGGGCTCCCCCACTCGGCAGTGGAACTTTTCTTTTATCATAGTGTGAGACAATTTGAATCTATCTGCTTCCCCTGGCAGCTGGACAAGGAGTTGATACAACTGGACTGGGTCCACAGGATCTAATCATGTTGGCATTTTAAGATAACTGATCAGTGACCTTAACTGTTTCGTAAACATGTCTTTAATCCCATGTCATGACGTAAGGATCATAGCAATGAGCTCGTTATATGCTAAATAAGGATGGACATTTTATGGTGGGGCGTCTTTGAAGTCAGCCTAACGAACAAAGGATGCGTCCACATCACGTAAAGACAGTAATGGGGTGAGAAGATGAAGCATATTAAACTCTTTAAACATTGACTGTTTTAGCAAGTTAGCTCAGGGTAGATTCTAGATGTCTGTGGTCACTATAACTTTAATGACCAATCAGTCTAGTAGTCGCCTATTCTGATTTTCTTTTCAGTTTTTCAAGACAGGGTTTCTCTGTGTAGCCCTGGCTGTCCTGGAACTGGCTTTGTAGACCAGGCTGGCCTCAAACCCACCGAGATCCACCTGCCTCTTCCTCCGGAGTGCTGGGATTAAAGGCGTAGGCCAGCGCAGCCCAGCTCCATTCTGATTTTCTTTGAGGAGGTTTGCAGCTGAGGTGAGAGGGAGGATGCTAAGGAAGATTGCCAAGCATCTATGTGTGGAGTGCACACATCTGACATCCCTTGCTCTGGTACCAGAGGTGTGCGGCTGCTTTTTGACACTGGGGAGTTTGCTGAAGCAAGAGAAGTTTATGATAATGACAAGGGTGTCTACACCATCTCTGGCCTTCTGTGAAACATGTACTTGTACATGGAGAAAGAAAAATAGAAGTTTTTGCCTCAAGGCCTCCTCTCCTGCCCCGGTTGTCACTTCAGTGTTCAGAGACAGGCAGGGGACCTTTGCCTGCAGAGTGACTTTGTGGCAGCCCTCACTTAGCAGACAGCTCCTTCACCAGACATCCTGACACCGAAGAATGATAATTTATGAGGCCTTTGCTATTTTTGTTTCTTTATGTGGCAGGAAAGAAAACTCTGTTTTTCAGAATAAATTCCCTCCGTTTAGGCAGAGAACTTTTGCCAAAGGCAATAACTAAAAATAAGTCTTCCTTTCATGCCTGTATTCCTGGGCTTCCTCACTTAATCAGAAGATTCTGCGGGGACAGTGCAGCAGACAGTAATCCTAGAATATTTTAGAACCCCTGAGTTCCCCAGCTGGTACAGAAACTGCCTTATACTGACTGCCTTGCTTACCAATTTGGAATGTGTGCCGTACTCCTGACAGTATTAAATGTCACCATCAACTGTTGGGCGGAATTCAGATTTCTTTCCTCCCAGCTTCAAAACACACTTCAAAACAAAACAAAACAAAACAAAACAAAACAAAAAAAACATGTAAGCCCCGTTTTAATCGGGTGGGCTAGACCTGGCCAGTCCAGAATAATCGCTGGGCTCTTTAAGCAAGCAGCTGCCCCCAATTAACCCGGGACGGCTTTCAGACTCCAGGCCTTGTTCTCGTAATGGGCAGCTCGCTAGCTAGCAGGGTGGCTGTTCACATACTCCTTCCCTGCCTGATGATCAGACCATGCATGCCTGTTCTCCGAGCCCCATTATTTAACTTCCGCGCGAGAACTAACATGTGTAATAACCCTCCCTTCTCTTTATTGCAAAACCAGCAGCAGTATGTACTGTAGGGTAATGCTTTTGCTCATTTACCCACAACTGAACTGCTTCACATTTGCAAGCAGACCCGGGAGCTGGGATCTCAGAAGGGTGAGCCTGGTACACTTCCTTCTGTGAGGCCTTGCTCATCCCAGACAGAACTCACTTCCTAATGAACACCGAGTCACTAAGTCACTTAAGCATGGCGTAAGAAAACTACCGGCTTTTAGGTATAACGCTAACAGATGAGATGTATATGATTCAGCAATTTGACCACAGGTACCCAAACATGCTCTTCTGAACGAATCCTTCTTACAGTGTTTAACCTTGAGTCTGGTTTTGTTTGGTGTTGCTTTTAATAGCTGTGGAGTTACTCTGTCCCTGCCAGCCTGTCTTTGGAGTGCTTGGCTACCCTCCACTCGGATCAGTAAATGTCTATCAAACAGATGGCCCAGGTGTCACGATTGTGGCCTGGGAAGGGTTTCTGAGCACAGCCCTGTGCTGTGTCATGCAGACAGAATGGGGATAAGTCCTCTTTCTCCTCCTTAATAGACAAGAAAAGACTTGATTTTGCTAGGGATCTGAAGGAGATCGGGTATAGTATTAATTAGTTTCTAGAACTGTCCAGTCACAGTTTTATAAAGTGAGGGGTCCCTCATTGGTATGTGCTTCCTCACAGGCCTGGGGGCTGGAAATCCAGAACGAGAGTGCCAGTTTCCTGTGTGCTCTGGGAGACAGGCATAGGGCCTTGTGGTTCCTAGCTTCTGGTAGTCACTGTCAACCCCTACTGTCATGTCTTTCCTGCCACAGCTCTCTAATCTACATCTACAACCACCTAGAGTTCTCTCCCCCCACCCACCCACCCCCCGCCCCCGCCTGCCACGTGTTCACTCGGCTCCTGTAAGACCCCCCTCCAATTTTAATGAGGAAATACAGTGTTTGGGGATTAATGCACGCACCCTTCCTGTTCAGGACACTTGTGACACTGTTTACCACTCTACTTGGTGGCATGAACCTGGGAGACTGAGGCTTAAAATTGAGGCGGACTAAAGTCTCAAGCAATAGACTTTATTCAGGGCGTCAGACAGTTTATACCCTGAGGGTTAAGAAAAGTCACATGAGTGATGTGTTCAATCACAAGGACAAACCGCACTGGCAAAAACATGGTTTTCTATAGCAGCATATGGATAGCAACAGCTGGAGCAAACTTGTTCTTATCTGCTATACCGGGGAGGCGCATAAAACCAATTTCTAGAACAATCCTGTGTTTCGAAGAAACTGAGGTCATTAAGGTTCTTGTCTTGTTTTCTTACAAGCACTCATAATTGTCACGTAACTCCATTCTGACGTGACACAAAAGCCTTAAATGCTCCAGTGACACTGTTGTCTCAGCCTCAGACGTGGAAGTTATTTTGTTTTAGTCTATTTGTGGAGTTAATGGCCTTGTGAGCTGTCCTGAGTCTTGTACATCTGGGAGAGAACAGTCTTTCTGGGTCTTTTTCCGGAAACTTGCGTCCTACACTGTCACTTCTGGGAGTGGTAGGGTTGTATTTCTGAGACTGAAGTCTGTCACACAGTCCTCCAAGTTTCTCCCTTCAACCTGTCCTCAAGTTTGTTGTTTCTGGAAAGTCCTACTTGCTGTTAAAATGGGCGTTTGGTTTTCATTGCTTATTTATGTGTTGTGTGTATGGCTCATGCACATGCTTTCCTGGCATACGCACGTGCTTGTGCAATGTTCTGCAATGCATGGGTATGCTTGTGCAGGTCCAAGGGTGGAGTCGAATGCCTTTCTCAATTGGTGTCCTCCTCACTGTTTGAGGCAGGCTCTTTTACAGAACTCAGAGCCCATCGATTTGTTGGTTGAGCTGGTCAGTGAGTTTCAGGGAATCTTCCTGCCCTAGATCCTGAAGCACTGGGGTTATTAATTTAAGCCACCAAGCCCAGCTGTTTTCACCATATATTGTGGGGTTGTAAACGCAAGCCCTTATGCTTGCAGAGGTCAAGCCCTCTACTGACTCTATGTTCCCAAACCCTTGTTTATTTCATTATTGATACAATTTGTGTGTTGTCTTCTTTAAGAATTGCATTATTTATTTGTGTGTATGTATGTACACATGCATGCTCACACATGTATCCATGTAGAATTTGGAGACAACTTTCAGGAGTTGGTTGGTTTGTTCTGCTGAGCAGGTCTTGGGGACAGATGTAGGTCCTTAGGCTTCTTGGCAAGTGCCTTTACCTACTAACCCATCTCCATGACCCCACCATGGTACTCTAAGCTGAGTTATTTAGTATAGTACAATTCCAACTTTTCATTACTAAATTTAGTTTTATTCAACTTAATACTTTCCATTGTGTTCCTGTGTTTAGTTTTCTACTTTCCCACCTCACAGTAGTTTTCAAACTCCATGCCCAAACTCTCGGTAACTTCTAACCTATCCTCTTAGTAAATCCAAATTTGCTGTGTTCTGGAGGCATCCTGTGATCACTCTCCCCGGATCTCTCAACTCTCATTTACAATGTGGATGGCTTGCTTTCCAGATTTGTTGTGTAGCCACAGACTTTTCCCCTCCCCACACTGGGCGTTCCTTTGGTGTCTCTCCTACAATGTTTCTCTATCTGTTAATTTATGCATCAGTACTGCTTTACTTTGGCTAAGCATAGTCCTGGGGGCTATTTTAGGAACATCATACTTAAGATAAACATTTTGCCAATTTGCCTATCTGATAATTTAGCTATCTGTAATTAACAGTGGACTGTTTAATCTCTCTTCTCCTTGATTGATAGGCTAGGTGCAAAATGCTGGGTTGGAAGCCATGTTCTCCTTAATTTTAACATCACTTCCACTCTCTTCTATCTGCTGAAGCCAGCGAGAAATATGACCTCACTTTCAGCACAATCCTTTATATCTGACCCTCTGTTTTCTCTCTGGAAATAATAGCATTTTTTTCTTTTGCTTGTATTCCAAATGTATACATATATTTACATATTTTATTAGCTATACTGGGACTTAGTTCTTCTATGAGAAAACCAACGTCATTAATTCTTAAAATGCTTTTTAAAGTTTTTTTGTTATAATAATGACTTCCTTCCTATTTTTTTTTTCATCTTCCATGCTATAAGCCCTCTATTTGGATATTAGCTCTCATTGATTGGAATTTTTTTTTTTAAATCTGCTTTCTCTTGTTTTTATCATTTTGTTCAGCTTCTTACAACTCTCTAGATTTCTTCAGGACAATATCTTGATTGCTGTTTTACTTTTGTATAATTCACTTAATTTTCAGATCTCATAGTTTCTGATTCTGAATCTTTCATAGCACCCCAATCTAATGCATGGTTTTAAATATATTAAGTATGCAGAGTAACTAATTAATTTTTTTTCAGATTAAAAACATTCTCTTATGTTAAACATTTCCTTTTCATTCTTATTTTGGATTAGTTATTTGGGACTGTTTCTGTGTTCACAATTTTCTTTTGGTGTCTGCTGATATTCTCGTTCACGTTTTAGGACTAATGTAATGAAAAACTTACTGGAAACAGCTTGATGGGCAAAGCATGTTGGCTGGTGGTGACCATCACTGCAGCGCCATGGGGTTGAGGTTTAGTAGACGTCAGAAACTGATTGTTTTCTATTGGGATGCTCAGTTTTCAGAGACCAACCCTCCCCTCCCTCCCTCCCTGCCTCCCTCCCTCCCTCCCTTTCTCTCCCTCTCCTCCTCCCCCTCCTCCTCCCCCTTCCCCCCCCCCTCTCTGAGACAGGGTTTCTCTGTGTAGCTTTGGAGCCTGTCCTGGAACTTGTTCAATAGACCAGGCTGGCCTTGAACTCACAGAGATCCGCCTGCCTCTGCCTCCCGGGTGCTGGGATTAAAGGCTTGTGCCACCAGCCCAGCCTATTTCCCCACTTTTAAATTAAGAGTCTTTCCCATAATTTTCCAGATCCCCAAATTTTCTTGTAGGCTTTCATCTGCTACCCTTTTCTATCTAGGCCTTTGAACAATCATTTTCCTGACATTTTGTGGCACTTTTTAAAAAATTAGAGATTTAACTCAAAACTGTCATTTACATTTGATAAGACACACATAAAATGAAGAGGTTATATTAGATCAAGATCCCCAAATATTATTTAATAAATGAGTACGTTGATTGTCTTAGAATTTTCACGAGAGGCAGATAGTTCCTACTTGTCTGGAAATCTATGTAGTTGATGTGGGGTCCTAGTTTCTATAAGCTTTGTGGCCCCTTAGAGACAACAGAGTTTAGGAATCACGGTTCCAGTTGCCTGTAGTCTTTCAGCTCTATCTACTCACAGTGCTTTTCCTTGGTCCTGAGTCTGACTCTGAAATCCGAGAATTCCTTTGGTGGCACAACCTTGTGAACAATCTTGTTTGAGCACATCAGAGTGCTTTGGTTCTTTTCCAATGTCTTCCAATTTCACAAATGTCTTTCTTAGCCACATGACTTCTTTAGTTTGAAGCTTTTCTATGTACTCTAAGAATCAGCACCCATAAAACATGTATGCACACTGGAGACAAAGGCATAATTCCCTCTCTAGGGACTTTCAGACAGGCCAGGGAGGTTGATTTTCAAAGAACCACAATGGCCTTCCCACTAACAACTAACATTTAGACATATGTCATCTAAACAGAAAAACAGTCATTTGTTCTGTTTTCCAGAAAATGTTAAGTCAAAGATGACACAATGGCTCATTTTTTTCTGTCTTCTTAGAGTGGTTTTGTTTGGCCTTCTTGGGCAGATAAAATACGTGGTATTTTGAGGGTACATTCCTGTCAGTCATATACACCTGGATGTATGGGTGTTTCCTCATTCAGGCCTCCTTATGCCTTGCTGGTAGGATGTTTACTGTTTGTTTGTGACCATAGAAAAGTCAGTCTTGATAGCATCCATTGGCTCAAAGCCAACTTGTTTCTCATCATTTCCATTCTTAAGTCAAGCCCAGGACTTCGACCTATGGGCAATCAGGGTTTTCATTGCATCTGTCACGGTATCTAAGGTTAAAGAGTTTAATGAGGCGTTTATAGACATTAAAACTTGCTTTAGTGATAAGGTTCGGTATACCTACCACACCTTGCTCTGACTTCCCAGATACTCTTTTGAAGTAGGTAGTGATTAATATTCATCACACTTAGTCAACATCTTACTCAAAAGAGGTTGATTACATGTTGTATTTCTACTCTCCCCTGGGCAGCATAGGTAATTTAAAAAAGTCTAAAAATTGTTAGAATTTCCTTCATAGAATTTATATTGTAACTAGGTATTTTTATAATGAATCTCTCTCTGTCCAAGAAAGCAAGGTAGACTGCATTCATCAAATAGGTATTTGCCATGTGCAGCCTGAACAGAGCTGAAGCAGTGTGGAAATCAATTAAATAAGGGCAGAGCTGGGTGGTGGTGACACATAGCTTTAATCCCAGCACCCTGTATTAATTCAGTGCCAGCCTGGTGTACAGAGTAAGTTCTAGGAAAGCCAGGGCTGTTTCACAGAGAGACCCTGTCTCCAAAACAACAAAGAAGTAAAGGTAGAAAGTTGGGAGAGGATGGCTTACCTGAGACTTTCTGTATTGGTATTTTAACTTAGAACAGTTATCAGTGAAGGGTTTTAAATAGAAGGAGGAAAGGATTTAATTTCTTTTTTTTTTTCATTTTATAAAATTTGACAATTTTAGCTGCAGGTAAAAATTAGGTCAGGAAAAGATAAGACTGAGTACACAGCAGAATGGTAGGGCTATTGCTACAATCAGATGATGTGGCAGTTGCTTTTTGTGCAAGGGGGATGAAAGCAGAGGTGTTTTACAGTTACTTAGGAAGCCTGGGTCAATTCCTTGGACATAATGAGATTAAAATTGTGTGTGTGTGTGTGTGTGTGTGTGTGTGTGTGTGTGTGTGTGTATACTTAAGAATCTTATTTTTTTTTGTATTTGTAGAAATGTAATACTATATATAAATATATATCTATAAATTATGCATATAAATAATATCACCTAAATTTTTAAGGTCTGAGCAGCAACCAAGACAGTAAAACTTACAAATATTCACAAAAACAGGATTGAACTATGACTACTTTTTGTTTTTGTTGTTTGGTTTTTGAGGCAGGGTTTCCCTGTGGCTTTGGAGGCTGTCCTGGAACTAGCTCTTGTAGACCAGGCTGGTCTCTAACTCACAGAGATCCTCCTGCCTCTGCCTCCCGAGTGCTGGGATTAAAGGTGTGCCACTGCTGCCTGGCGTGAAGTATGACTAATCTTAAATCACTGGAAAGTGGTTTGTCAGTTAGTGAGTTATGAAATATTTTGTGACTCCATAACACACTTTTAAGTGTTAACGATTGTACAAAAGAGAAAGGTGAATTAATGTTGATACCTAAGTTACGTGTGGAAGCCAGGTAGACACAGATGGGTCAGAGAAAGCAAGCCATGCACATTCATGACCACGAGAAAAAGCTCAGTTTGGGCGTGAGCTAGCAGTATTTCTGGGACGTCTAAGTGGACATCATGTAGCAGTATCTGCAGAGGTAGGAAAACAACGATCAGTGAGAAAACTGGAGAAAGAATGTAAGGGGTGAAGATGGATGCTTTGGTTTCCAGGACTTAGGATCTAAGGGATTATTGGGGACCGTGTAAATAGCATCAGTCGTCTGGCATAAAAAAGACTCCCAAGTATAGTGTATTGAGGAGTGCCAAGAAGGTAAGAAAATATAATGATCGAATGCAGATCAGGTGATCAGACATCTTTCAGATCCGTTGCATATTTATTCTCTAGCTAGTTAGAACGAGTTTCATTTTGCAAGGCAATGAGTGTGTGAGTTGGTACAAATTATGTAGAAAGACAAACCAGCCATACTTTTTTTTTTCTGTTAACATTCTGGTACAGAAGATAAACTAAAAAAAAAAAAATCTTGCATCATATGAATAAGTCTTTCAAAGGAGTGTTTAAATTTTTTTTTTTCACAACAAGCACATATCTAAATTCCTGTGGAATTTTTGAAACCTATCCGGGCTTTATCCGTGAATGTTTTGACTAATTAGGTCTCTGGTGGGTTCAGGGATGTGAGTATGGAGTAAATCCCCAGGTGACAATGATGAGAGGCAATGGATCAAAACTAGGAATATCAATTTAGGAACTCACTGTAAAAAGAGGTTAGAATTGACATCGTGAGAGATAGCAGGAATGTAACCAGAGCAAGAAAACGTGACAGCAAATCCTATCTGTGTTTTGATGTACTTGAAAAGAGGAATTGGGTGAAGACAAAAGAGTTGATCCACAGCCATTCAAAAATTATTCTAAAAGGAAGAGTAAGACACTTAGTTCATCTCCATGATTTAAAAAATGGAATTAAATTTAAAAAGTCAAATTTATAAGAAAAATTTTACCCCAAACTTTTTCACTTACAACATATAACCTCCTATATATATACATGTATATATATGTATATACATATACACATACATATACATATATATGTACATATACACATATATGTATATACATATATATACATGTATATATATATACATATACATATATATATGATATATATCTTCATCTGTAGATGAAGAGTTACCACTAACACAGTTCTTCTGTGTTATAATAAGTAGTGAAGTAGTCAACAAATATTTATGTTTATGTATGCATGTGGAATGTATAGATAGTAAATAAGCATCATTAACTAATTGCGTACTGGAACAAATATTTATAGAATGGGACTTTTGCACTTGGATGGAATGCAGTGAAACAGAAGGAACCCTACAGGACCATTTGGATTAGTATAACACAGGAAGGGAGATTGTAGCCCAAGTGTCCCATTCTACTATTGCTCTATAGACCAACTTTGTAATTGAGGATTTAAAATGTATAGCCTCACCCGAAGCTGCTCTACTAATATAAAAAGCTGCAGTAAAATGCAGCTTTAGTTAATAGTAGATAGTCACTATTACCAAAAGCAATGGTTGTGTGGATAACCAATCATTGTTAATTATGTCAGTGTGTGAGGAATTTAATGTAAGAGAAGATGGAGAATTGTGGTTGATGATGATCAATGCCTGCTATCAACAGGTATGGAAATGACTCATTATTGTGTTCAAATAATATATGATAAAAAAATAGAATACTCTACATGGGAGACAAAAGAGGAATTAGGAAGGATATGGGAAACAAACCATGTATCACATGACTATGAAGTAGCATTGTAGAGAAGGTCTTTGAAGATTATTGTGGCACAGGAGGATTGCGTTAAAGTAATTAGTGTTTTGACTTGGTATGGTGGTTCATATCTGTGACCCTGGTACTTGGTGGGTTGAAGCAGCAAGGTGATAGCTTAAGGCTAGCCTGGATGGAGTGACCAGAAACTGTTTCAAAAGAAAAAAAAGTGCTTGGGGATGTAGCTTAGGGTCGGCTACTTGCTTAGTATTTGCTAAGACCCAGGGTTTTATTCTCAGCATTAGAAACAAAACAACATTTCTAATTGTTTCATCTCTGATTACAAAAACGTCATAGAGAAGCACATCAAACAGAACCCAAATCCCTTGTAGTCCCACATCCAGTGGGAGCTCTGCTATTTCTAGTGAGTGCCCTAGCTACCTCATATCTTGTGTGAGTGTGTGCGCGTGTGCATGCATATATTATATATATGAACATATACATATATATTTTAATACACAGATAAAATCCTCTGAGTCTGTATGATGTTACTTGCATGTACATGTTTTTAGCGCTGACCATTTGGTATTGGTAACCTATTGGTGAGCCCTTCCATTTCCTCGAAATGATAGAAGCTACACCCATGAAGTGTCAACAACTCCACAAATTCTTTAAGACCCTGAATGGAAAGAGTAGACATTTATTTAAGCTGTGATTAATTTGAGCTTTAAAAATATACTTTACTAATAAAATGTCTGAATGAATGGACGGCTTTTGAATACTGAAACATGGCAAGATGATGTTGGAAAGTTTCTGGGTGGAGTCATAGCTGTCCCGAAAGGTTATAGTGGAAAGTATAGACAAGCCTTGGCAAATGGGCCGCTGGGGCACAGCCAATAACTGCTTGTTTTGTGGGCAAAACTGAGTTGGCCCACACAGCCACACCTATCTGTTTATGTGATGTGAGTTGGCCTACACAGCCACACCTATCTGTTTATGTGAAGTCTGCGGCTGCATTCCCACCCCAGGACTGAGCTCTTTGGAGTGAGATTACCTCCCCGTGCGGTCCAAAGCACCTGGAGCCTGGCCCTTTACTTAAATACTGGCTGCTGCCTACTAGAAATCAGAGGTTTCAAAATTACGTTCTTTTCCCACAACATATTACATATTTTGGAGAAAGGACCCTATATTCAAGGATGTTTGGGAAATGCTTCAGTAAACCATTGAATGGGCTCATTGATAATTGATAGGAGCAGGGTCTATTATCTATACCATAGACTCAGTTTGGTCCTAGAGATAATGCTCATGAGAACAACTACTAACATCACATAGTTTGGACAACCTTAAATTAGTCTGTTTGGAGGCCTTGCCAAAGCCATAAAATTTTGTAAATTTGTGGTCATGGTCTTTTAATTCTAAGACGTTTGTGTCAAGAGCCTCCTTGTTCCAAAGATCAGGAAACCACCCTGTGGCCTATATTTGTGGTCCAATCTATGCAAAGGAAATTGTAGCTTGGAGTGAGATTCCCAAGAGTTCCTTCGGGACACGGAGAAAGGACAGCCATACTGAGGTGGTGTCTGGGCTAAATTTTTTGGATAGGGTTTTTGGGGTGTTGTTTACAAAGTCACAATAAGATTTTCATAGATTCTGGCCTCTTTTGGCCTTGTGGAACCTTTTCTCATTTAGAAAAATTATTGAATTTCCCATGACTTAAAAAAAAAAATTGAAAATTATGTTTTATAACTGCATTGGTATAAATAAAGGTATAATCTGCATTGTTACATACATTCATTTTTTTCTTATGATTTGGAATTTATTAAAACTAAAACAACACCTAAAAATACCTTGGGCTCCAGACGTGGTGCCTACTATTCCTACAGGGTGAGTCAGCCCTGAGAGTTGCCAAGGCATAATGTATTTCCTGCCAGACTGAAGGCTTTTGGGGGCTTATGTACTTTGTACTACCCTCCTACCTCCAACACTTAAAATCTCTTGAATACAGTATTGATTCAATAATAATCTGCTAAATGAATGAGTCAGCGATTACTTTCAAGGTTCTCAAGTTCCTCATTAGAGGATGAAAAAGTAATTACAGTAAACCACATTGAAGATTCTTCTAAACATGGAGCTGAATTCACGAAAATTACTAAAGCAGATCCAAGCACCAACATGTGATAGGAACGACTCGGAAGTTTGATTTCTTATCCTAGGCAGGATGGCAGCACACCATATAACTCTGAGCCTTAACTTCTTAATTAGGAAGAAAAATATTAATTGAACAGATTTTATGAATACACTTGACTACAAGCCAGAAAAAAATAGCTAACCATTTTATACTATTTTGGTTATGAATATCTGGCAGGTTTTAAATACTGTCCTGGTGCTACACTCGGACCTAGTTCATTAAACATTAAGCTCTCTTCTCAATGTGAATCATGAAGCTATAGTTTTGGGTGACATAATATGCTTACAAAGGACGGTCACTAACCCCTTATACGAGCAAAACAAGTCAGAATGCTCTGCAAATATACTAAAAGTTCCAGTAGGCCACCTAACTCAATTTCCTTCTAATACAGGCCTCCCCTGGGGGAATATCCTTACCTGCCATTTGTCACTTTTTGAAGCCAGTAACACCCGGAGCACAGTGTTTTGCTTTCATTAGGAGCTGTATCTAATCCAACATATAATTAGTAGGGAAAATAAAGACTAGTTGGGTAATATATCACACAGCAACATTAATGCAAGGGAGATGAAAAAGCTCAACAACTTATAGAACGAATGGGTAGCTGCTATTTATTTGTTATTAAATAAGGGAAGGGAGGCATTACTTTCTCTGACAGTAGCTTCCTATTGAATAAGACAACCCATCACGATGAAGAGTGGAGGTAGGCCTGACTTCTCTGGATTACAGAACTTTTTATTATTTTCTCCAGCGCAGCAATAGAGAACTCACGGAGAATGGCCAGGGTGAACTTGTACAGGATGAACAGGATACACCTTGGCTTTCATCTTAAGAAAGGGTGGGAGAATAGTTCTGAGAAATGTCTTCTGGACATGGCAGGGCTATCAAGCTCATGAACTCCCAGGAGCTGTGGTTATCCGCACAAGACCTATAAAAAAATCAAGCCAGCCCAAATCCTGGCATAGATGGGAGCGCCGGTCTCCAGTCCTCACCCTTCACTGAGGATCTACTGGAAATAGATGATTTCTGGGGGAAATATAATTGTTTTCTATTGAGGATGTGGCAATTGGTAGGTTTCCTATGCTCCAGTGGCTTCACACCCGTGACAGATGGGAGGCACTAATTAGGCTTCGAGGGTTATTTAAAAAACACATGAAGTTGGGGTAGGGGTGTGTTGATGGAATGTGGGGGAGGGGGTTGAGGGGGAAATGGGGAAATAAGTGATCATATTTTATACATGGATGACATTTTGAAAGCTGGAAAAATTACAAAAGAACTAAGTAAAAAATAAAACAGCTGTATAAGAGAAAATGCCCTGAGTAAATCCTGAGTGACTCAGGACTGACTAACTCGAGATTTTTTTTTTTGTTGTGTTCCATTATGGAAAAATGAGAATTACAACGTAGATTAGATACCGTGTGTTAGAATGCAGAAGATGTCTGCTCTGGCACATTGATCTTATTTTCCATTGCTAAGCATATCACAAAGTTTCTCTTTCACAATACTTCTCTCCCCAGGGCCTCAATGCTTATCCTGCAACTCTTCTCCCTCTTGAGCCTGCAATAGCATTTTAATCCAGCTATTGCACCTAGGGCAAAGCTTCATTTCAAAGGTTGGTCTATAAAGGGCCAGGAAGAGCCAAGCTCTAGGCAGGTAGGAAGTCCTCTGAGGTCATGTGTGAAGGGCTCTGACATGCATACCCCATTTATCTTCATTCTTTTCTTGAATGTCATCACCTGCAAGACCAAGATACTTAGCATAGATTGAGACCCAGTCTCAACTGACTTTGGAATATCAAACAGAGCTCTCTGCAGGGTATTTGCTTTAGGAAAAGGCACTGTATGTTTTGCCTAGCCGCACCATTCTAATGGCTTGGGGGGGATTTTCAGGAGACAGTTGAACATGCGACTAATCATAATTTTAATCCACTGGGTGCCATTAAATGAAACTTGAAAAGTCAACAATAATGCTTGTGGGTTTAAAAAAGAAACAATAGGCTAAAAAACAAGAGAAAGAACCCTGAAATGTAAAATAATTACAAAACCAACTTGTAACCATCTTTCGCTGTGTAAAGCAGTCTCATTTTAGGATGAAAAACGTGTGTAAAACAGTTTGGTTCAGCGTCTGGGGGTCGATGAAGCTCTATGGACTTGGTGCTAAGCACATCAAGGAAAAACAATAGACAAGCTTGGGCTAATATAAGCTTATTTTTCTTCTCTGGTTAAAAGTTTACTGTTTCTGATCGTTTCCCTTAGCAAAATTGAATTATGTGTAAAATAATTACTTAAGGCAGCAAGTGTCTTGAAATTCTCAACATTATTAGACTGGGTGTGATATTCTGGCAAAACTGCCGTCTTTGATTCAAAGCATTGGCCAGTGTGACCTCATAGAAGAATTTTAGCAAAGGCTGATTCTAATCTTGGTAGCAGTCGCTTGGCTCTCAATAACTCTTTGTGTGGGCTCTTCCTTCCTTCTTCTAAAACTTGCAATTAGCCCCGGGTGAGGAGCCTTTCTCCTGAAATTCCACTGAGGGACCCATAATTTAAATGTACGCTGGGAAACAGCAGAGACAGAAACTAGGAGCCCTGCCAGACACCTGGGAGAAGTTCGAGTTGTGAGAGACTTCACATCGGAAGTGCTTTCCAGATCTTCCGGCCCAGTCTCCGCGCTTTAGAGGTGGAGGAAGAAGGAAGGACACCGGATGAGTGGTGGCTCATTCACCAACAAGTCCATAATGACACAGAGGCGGGACAGCAAGTGGTGGTGTGAATGTTGTGACACCAGCACCACATCTGCCTGCATGACATGCTCCTCGCCATGTAACAGACTGAACCTCTGAGATTCTAAGTGAACCACCCCAGTTAAATGCTTTTTTATAAGGCTCGCCTTGGTCATGGTGTCCCTAACTAAGACAGCAAGCAAGTGCTCCTGATCTTTTCTTTGACTCCAAGATAACCGAGGATGGAAAGATAAAGTTTGCTTTGTTGTGGACGTGGCTTTTAAGGGCACAGAATGCTCTTTTTGCTCTTTTTCTAAGTCGTCGTCGTCGTCGTCTTCTTCTTTCTTCTTCTTCTTCTTCTTCTTCTTCTTCTTCTTCTTCTTCTTCTTCTTCTTCTTCTTCTTCTTCTCCTTCTTTTCTTCTTCTTCGTCTTCATCCTCCTCCTTCTTTTCATCCTTCTCTTTTTCTTTTTTCTTCTCCTTTGTCTTCCTCCTCCTTTTCCTTTTCTCCTCTTCCTCCACCTTCCCCCTCCTCTCCTCGTCCTCTTCTGCCTCCTTTTCTGTGTTTTTTCCTCTTCCTTTTTCTGAATAGTAATTCAGAAACCCGCATTTGGTACTTAAGATACAGGAAGATAACAGTTCTGGTATTTTAGCTGGTGTGTGTGGACATGGAATTCACAGGTTATGCTCGGTTATTAATAATTACCTTAAAGCCCCCAGCCACCCTACACTAACTATGAAATCTCCATCTATGAGTGTGGGTTGACTCATATTGAACATAAGAGAAAATCGGTAAATTTCTTTTGTTCAGAGAATGTTGAATGTGATCAGATTCTACTCATTTGCCAACATGAATGTGAACTGTTGATGAGATCATGTCTTTCCCTAAGAGCAAAGTGTTTGCTTTATAAAATACTATGTTAGTACATATTCTTAAATTTAACCTTTTTTAAACAAACAAACAAACAAGATGTTTTGCTATGTGGTCCTGGTTTACCTTAATATCCTGGTCCTTTTGTGCAAGCTTCCCCAGTTTTGACAACATAGCTGTGTGACACCACTTCCAGTTTAAATATTACCTGTGACTTAATTCAGAACAAAAAAGATGGACATTTACAGTATTTTAAGAACCATAGTGAAAGATTTGAATATGTGGCTTTTCAGTCATTTGTCCTGATGCTACTTCTAGAAATTAATTAATCAGCCTTATGGTACTGGGATTGAACCACTAGACCTTGTGCAGGCTAAGAAAGAGATGTCCATCTTTTTTGTTTTGAATTAAGTCACAGGTAATATTTAAACTGGAAGTGGCATCACCATTGAATTGTATTTTCCTTGTCTACATAGCAAGAGGTAGCTCTGGGGATTGAACCCATGACATCGTGCAGGCTAAGAAAGCACTGTACAGACAGAGCTGCCTTCCCTAGAGGCCACTCTATGATGCAGAAGGTTTTCAAGCTCATGCTTTATTAAGTGGCATGTTCTGGTGATTGACCATTGAGTGTTAAACACACATGGCTTCCTCTTCTGCATCTTCTTAAATCATACACTTCTATTTTAATGATCAAATCTCAGGAATTCCTTGAAAGGACATCTTGCTCTCAAGCCCCACTTGCTATGTAGACAAGGAAAATATAATTCAATGGTGAGCAATATAACACAGGGCCAGAAACCTGATTTTCAGAATTGTAACTTCCAAGATATTAACAGAATGCCTTCAAACTCCTAAACAAAGTTTAAAGAGAGAAAGATTCCAGAAAAAGTAGACTGACTGTTTTCTTAAACAAAACCCCCACATAAAACATAACATAACAAAACAAACAAACAAACAAAAAACCCAAAAAACAAAAAACAAGAAAACCAAAAATACTGCAGAAAGTTCAAGTTATCTTTTACAGACTGGAAGATAACAGCTTAACCGAGGCAAAAAGCTGTTATTTTTTTTTTTTTTTTTTTTTTTTGATTCTCTGATGGCTATTGCTATTGTAGCAGGACACAATGTCCACTAAACCTAGGCCTGTTCCAGGGAACTTTCTGTTTTCTTCACTGAATGAAAGCACGGGGCTGCTTCTGTCAATGTCAAGGCACCTCTTTCCCCATAAACAATGGCGCAAAAGAACGGCTTTTCATGTGCTTTTGTCTCTGTGTAACTTTGCCTTTGTGCCATAGTCGATGAGCCCATTGTCCTCTCTCTTGTGCTTTTAAAAATGCAACCCCCCTCCCCCCGAGGGACTATCAAATTCTAATTGAATTCATAAATAACTGAAATAAAAAATAATGGGTTTTTTTTTCCTTGTTTCTTGAGGAACTTGGGACCCTGTAAAAAGTACTTCTTGTTTTTATGGCCCTAATTTCTATTTCTTCATTCAGAATATAGGAATAACAAAAATGCTTCTTTGAAAGGTCATTAGGGGATTAAACAGAATGTGTCTTGACAAAGTGTGACTTACTTTCCCCTAGAAATGAGTGGAATGATTTTCCCAATGCAGCTTGCATTGATTTTACCTCAGCCCTTGATTGTTGATGGTTTTCTTTCTCCTCATCTATGCTCTCTCTTAAAGTGCTCTGCCCTTAGTCTTATTCTGTTTCTCATTTACGATTATCTCCAAACACACATTCCCAATTCCCTTTTACTGGGAAATAAGCTAAAAATGCCACAAAGTTCATTTAAGAAGCCTTAAAAGAGTTAATCATCAAATGCAAGAATGGTAAAAATCAAGAGACTTATTCAAACTGTTTACAGTCTAGCAAATAAAGATAAAAGCAATTTGATAGATCTGGAGTTTGAAGCAATAAAACAGCCAAGCTGCCATTCAGATGCTAGGTTGACCCCACCTAGAAGTCATTTGGAATAGAGTAAATCAAATGTACCTGTTGACTCATAATCTGGGCGAAGGACTTTTAGTCTGTCCCTTCCTGTAGTTTGCTGATTTCCCTGGAATATTTGCTGTTCATGAGAGGATTCTATGGTAACCAGAGAACTACACAGACCCTGTTGCCAGGAAAGGTACTCAAAACAAAACCAAAACAAAGCAGACAGGAAGACAGGGGCTTCCCCTATGGCCGAATCGAGAGATGTCAGAGGAAGCATAAAAATACAACCGTGAAACACCAGGACAATGTTTTAATATTTATAGTGAAATGACAGCTACAGAGTAAGTGCTAATATGTGGTGAGAACTGGGTGTCTCCTCCCTCACTGCCGAGTACTGTTTTTATCCCACAAGCAAACATTTCTATGACACTGTTCAACAGCAAGGATTTATTGGGAAATGATTATCTGTTTGGAACCTGTATTTAATTTTCACAGCCCCCTTCAATGTAAATATTATTTTTGTTTTATAGGTTCATCTGAATTCAGTTTAGTTATTAACCCATCTCTGATGACCCACGGTTGGTCTTTTAGTAATTTTGTCCAAAGAAATTTCTCTTGACAATTCTTTAAATACGGGCAATTGTGCAATGAGTGATGATAATACTAATATCTGTTGGTTTCTGGAATGAGGTTAATGCTTTGTCTACTGGGTCATTCCAGGAACCTAGCACAGTGACTGGCACATTGTAATTGCTTAAGAGACACCTGTGGAACGGCTAACATTTAAGACATTCAGGATTTAGGGAACTGGCTTTCCCACTCCCCAGTTGTTCCTAAGTTCTAGAAACATAGTCAGAGGTCTGTCACTAACTGTTGCCTGGGAGGCTGTTTTTGCCAAGAACTTGGAGTACATAGACACATCCACTTTGCGGTATTAATCACAATGCAGTATTTCAAAAGAGAGAAATCCTATTTTCCTTCCATTTAAAGATGAAAACAAAAGTTAAGATGTTGCCTAGTACACATTCATGTGACTAGAATGCCATGCTAATCCTCGAAGTCATGACATTAAAAACATGGCAGGACCAGTTTCCTAAGTTTCAGCTGCATGCTGTGTAGACAAGGAGCCTCCCAATTTTCTCCTCCCATATTCAGCTAATTGAAGAAAAAGAATTTGGCTTTCTGTCATACGCATTCGTACATTTATCCCCCGCCCCTCTCCGTTTAACAATGAGTTCTCTGTAGGCAGCAGAATTATCTTTTCTCCTTAGCCCCAGCTTAGATCCCAGATTTCATTGCAGCGGCTCAATGAGTTCACGTTAAATGAGTCACAGTGCCATCTTTCACAGGAGTCTGTGCTGGCGAAAGTTCATTCTTCTATGGTATGTGTCCCTGTAGTCCAGGTTAGGCTGTAGGAACCATCCCATATTTCCAGGTTGTTCCTGGTGCCAGGGAGTGCTTCACTAACACCATCACCTGGGGATTAAAGCTGTAGGGGGCTAACTATCTTCTTGTGATGCTGGCTTTAAGTGGCCAGGCTCCCCTGCTTATCACAGAAGAGATGAGAAGGCAGGGAAAGCCCAAACCAAGCTGAGAGGCCTTGGTCCTGAATGCTGCTCACCTTGCTTTAGCCTGCACTGGTCACATGGTCACAGAAAACCCCAGTAAAGTATGGAGGCGAAATCCCATGCCTAACACAAAGTGAAAGAGAAGTAGGTATCAGTGAAAACAAATGGTCTATCACAGAACCATCATCTGGTGTCAGCCTTTGTAAAAGGGAAACGGCATCGGGCTGAAAGAAAACACAATATCCACAAAGAAAAAAGGTACAGATTGTAAAGGGAGAGCAATCACTGAGCTGACAGAGCTTTGCGTGTCTGCTTGGACCTTGCCAGATGTGCGGTGAGAACCCTCAAGGAAAACCAATCTTGTCTGCCAGTGCCTCTGTGTTCATTACACAAAGCTCATCAGGAATTTGATTGTTCTCTGACAAGTACCTGTCACATTTGGGTGATAAGGACAGTCATTAAGGGTTCCTGGGTCACCTCTCACATGTGAGGTGTAAGGACTCCTGCCTTTGGCTTAAGGTAGGTATAACAGACAGATGAGAACAAGAAGGTGTTGTGTT